>CM027408.1:6888734-6912791 GCA_015711505.1 Sylvilagus bachmani
CTGGGGTAGAGCTGGGGTAGACCTGGGGTAGGCCTGGGGTACAGCTGGGGTACAGCTGGGGTAGACCTAGGGTAGCCCTGGGGTAGCCCTGGGGTAGAGCTGGGGTAGAGCTGGGGTAGGCCTAGGGTAGCCCTGGGGTAGAGCTGGGGTAGACCTGGGGTAGGCCTGGGGTAGCCCTGGGGTAGACCTGGGGTAGGCCTGGGGTAGAGCTGGGCTAGAGCTGGGGTAGGCCTGGGGTAGGCCTGGGGTAGACCTGGAGTAGACCTGGGGTAGACCTGGGTTAGGCCTGGGGTAGGCCTGGGGTAGAGCTGGGGTAGAGCTGGGGTAGGCCTGGGGTAGGCCTGGGATAGAGCTGGCTGGTCTGAGGGCAGGAGTTCAGGGCCCCGCTGTGCAGGCATCTCAGTGAGAAGCACTCCTGAGCCCAGTTCAGATCACACTGTTAGAACCAGGAGCACAGGCCGGACTTACTGACTTACAGCTAGTGGAAGAACCAGGCTTAGTAACTTACTATCTTTTCCCCTAAAGTGAGGGGAGACTTTAGACACCACAGAGAGTCTAGTTATAAAATGGCATTTTCCAAGGAAGCCTCCTGCAGACCGAAGTACAAACAAGTGTAAGTCACTGCCCACCCTTTTTTTTTTTTTTAATTTGAAAGACAGTTACAGAAACATGTAGAGACAGAGAGAGAGACCTTCCATCTGCTGGTTCACTCCCCAGATGGCCACAATGGCCGGAGCTGCACCGATCTGAAGCCAGGAGCTAGGAACCTCTTCCGGATCTCCCACATGGGTCCAGGGGCCCAAGCACTTGGGCCATCTTCTACTGCTTTCCCAGGCTTTAGCAGAGGGCTGGATCGGAAGAGAGGCAGCTGGGACTAGAACTGACACCCAAATGGGACGCTGGCACTGCAGGTAGTGGCTTTTACGCTTTATGCCACAGCGCCGGCCCCACTGCCCACTCTTAACCACGAAGCCCTTGTGTGTGCTCTTCACCTGCCATTTCATCCTACCCCACCCCCATTTTGCCTCTAGTTTCTTGTTTTTCTCTCTAGATATCGTCTTCCATGTAGTCAGATAAAAATCATTAAGACATTTTCTGTAGCTCTGGCTTACTATGCATGAGATCATGGAAAATCACTAATAAACAAGAGCTGAAACCCTAAGAACACCGTAAGAGGCTACTTTGATGACTTCTATTTGTTATTGAAAATGTTTTGAACAACATGGAAGTAAATTAAAAAGCATATGCAGAAAATCCATGGGGCCAGCGCTGTGGCATAAAGCGTAAAAGCCACTACCTGCAGTGCCGGCATCCCACGTGGGCACTGGTTCGAGTCCTGGCTGCTCCACTTCTGATCCAGCTCCCAGCTAATGCACCTGGGAAAGCAGCAGAAGATGGCCCAAAGTAGGAAGAAGCTCCTGCTCCTGTCTTCGGATAGGCCCGGCTCTGGCCATTGCAGCCATTTGGGGAGTGAAGCAGCAGATGGAAAATTTGTCTCTCCCTTTCTCTCTCTCTCTCTCTCTCTCTGCCTTCCAAATAAAAAATAAATAAATCTTTAAAAAGAAAAATCCCAGCAACCTTTTGGTTAGGCAAGCATTTCTCAACTATGACACCAGAAGCATGGTCAATAAAAGAAAATTGACTTCATGAGGTGTAAGGACGTTTGCTCCTCAAAAGACATTTAAGGGATTAAGAAGCCGCAGGCTGGAGAACTTATGACGAGTCCATGTCTGGTAAGAGATTTTTATTGAGAATATATAAAAAATTCTCGCACAATGAGAAAGCAACTCAATGTTGTCAAATGGACAAAAGATGTATTAGACCAAAGATTTGTCTGTGTAGATGGCACACAAAAGTTGCTTGACATTATTAGTAAAGAATGCAAATTAAAGCCACAGTGAGAAATCTTCACACATCAATTAGAATGCCTTAAAACAAAACCAAACAAAAGCAAAACTTGGCCATACCAAGTATGGGGGTGAAAGTT
Organism: Sylvilagus bachmani; assembly: GCA_015711505.1. Taxonomy (NCBI): domain Eukaryota; kingdom Metazoa; phylum Chordata; class Mammalia; order Lagomorpha; family Leporidae; genus Sylvilagus; species Sylvilagus bachmani. The sequence continues at coordinate 6,890,722 of CM027408.1, forward strand.
AGGCAGTCTATTCTCATAGAGTTAGAAATGCACGTACCACGGCAGTTTCCACTCCTAGGTATTTACTCAAGTGCAGTGAACACTCAAATTCACATAGAATTCATATGGAGGTGTTATAGTGACTTCATTCCAACTACCCAGACAAGCGACGGCCTAGACACCCTTCCGCTAGGAAATGGATAAGTTTCAGCCTGTCCACAGGTGGAACACTGTCCCACAACGCGGAGAAGCAGACCTGATACATGCAGCAGTGCCTCGGCTGAGTAAACGACGCAGAAAGTTCCAGTTATTCTTGTTCCATTTCTGTTACACTCTGGAAAGCTGAATTTAGAGAGGCAGAGAAAGAGCAGTGGTTGTCTGGGACCAAGGGTAAGGAGGGGACTTGACTTTCACTGGGTGGGGGAGGTTTTCCAGAATAAAGGAGCTGTTCTGTGTGTCATGATGGTGATCACACAGCTGGATATGTTTGTCAGCGCTGGCAGAGCCACTGAAAATGGTGACTTCTACTACATGTACATTATGCCTCAACTTTTTAAAAGATTCATCTATTTATTTGAAAGGCAAAGTTAAGAGAGAGTGATCTTCCATCCACTGTTCACTCCCCAAATGGTTGCAATGACCAGGGCTGGGCTGGACCAAAGCCAGGAGCCAGGAGCCTCCTGCAGGGTCTCCCCCATGAGTGGCATTTGGACCCCCCTCCCCTGCCCTCCAGGCACACTAGCCGGGGGTGGAATTGGGAGTGGAGCAGCTGGGCCTGCGCTGGCTCCCATGAAAGGCAGGTGTTGGCGGCAGCAGCCTGACCAGGTGCACTGCCGCACTGGCCCCTCGACTCTTTTTTAAGTGAGGAATCAAACGACCCGGAGGCAGGGAAAATACAGACAACTTGAAGCCAGAAAGCAAGGCCTGTGGCCTGCCCCTGAGCTTTACGTGAGTAGAGGAGATGGGCCAAACAAAGGACGTTTGTGAAGAGCCCTTAGCTTCAGAAGGGACGTCTGCACACTGGCGCGGTGTTTTCAGTCACCTTTCCCATCCTGTGGGCGGAAGGGTGGTGCAGCCTCCTGATCTCGTGGGAGTCCCACGGGTGCGGGTGTTCGTTAGTTACAGAGGAGCTGACCGGGGACCCAGGAGGAGTGTGTCAGGTGGGCGTGCCCGGAGGCTGGTCAGGCTGCTTTAGGGCAGTTCTTTATTGTTGCTGATTCTGTGCCTCTAAGTGTTTAAGACAGTGACAGCCACCATAAGAGAGAGGTTTTAAAGAATTGCAGACTCGTTTACCACAGTTAGATTAAATGGTGAACTTTCTGATAGACTTGACATGTGGTTTGGTTCATTACAGTTTCATTTATATGATGATTAGAGAGTACTTCATTTCTGTTCTTCACCTTTTATGTCACTGTGGGAATTCAAAGTAAAAAGTTTGTGTCTCTCTTTTATGTATAGTCATTATTTTACTGATTTAAGTAGTTATGAAATCCTGAAGTCTCAATTCCTAAATTACTAAAATGTTGTCCTAAAATTGCTAGTGTGTCCTTTTATATACATTTTCTTTCTCAGCATGAAAAATAATGTGGAAAATTACCAATTATAGAATACTGTGGATGAAAAATATAATTCCTTATCTTCTTCTTTTCTGGAAAATCCACAGATAATTGAGTGTCTCCTATCCAAGCACTTTGTCAAGTGCTGGATAATTTATCTAATAATTGTGTAGGATGTAAAGACGCTGCGTTCACTTCACCTTAATTATTCCTTACAGCAGTCTTGTAAAGGCAGAAAACGGGTTTGGAGAGGCGGAATTCTCTGTTCATCTGCTAGTTCTTCAGCGTGTTTCCTGGGTCCCTCCTGTGCGCCCTGCTCCCAATGCGAGGGACAGAGTGGACAGGAGCCATCCCTGACCTGGAGCACCTCGGTGCTGTGTCGCTCACGGTGATCCCTCGCTCAGGGCGCTCTCCCAGTGCCGAGTTGTCTCTCGAAGGAGGGTCAAGAGGAGGCTAGATTTACTTTCACTAGAAGTTGTGAAAGTCCGTTGATCCAGGGAACTCGGAAGTAACGGAAACGAGACTGAGGATGAACACTGGTGTCTGTCCCGTAGCTGCGGCCGTAAGAACCAGCACCAGAACACTGCCCCTCCCTCTGGGCCCGTGTGCAGGGCTGGTGACGCTCCTCTGTAGGAACCTCACATGGCTCTTAGTCTGCCTGGAGGGCCCCAGGGTCGGGGGACTGCACGACCCCCATTGTACAGTGGCGCCTCCCTGGCCGGCCTTTTCTGAGAAGGGGCTGTGCGGTGCTCGAATCTAGACCCCCCTTCACCCTCCTGCCAGAAATGGGAGAGACGCCCCGGCGTTCAGCGCTAGAGGACCTGGCGTAGGGCCCCGTTTTTGAGTGAGCAGACTTGGACGTGCCCCCTGCTCTGCAGCCCGGGCACTGAGGCTAAGGCAGAGGAACAGTCACTTGGTGGGAGGCTGCATCGTAGGCAGATCGCGGCGTGGGATGTCGTGGTCAGGGAAACCGCCTCCACCTCCCTGTGTCTAGTTCGCAGCTTCAGGATCTTAACTGCTTGTGGCCGCCCTGCTGGCCGGCTCGCTCAGTGCTTCCCAAGACTGCAGACGGGGTGGACACACGCCAAGTCAGGCTGAGCCAGGCTGAGCCAGCGCTGTGAAACAGTGTCGGGAGCTTCAGCTGCTACTTGAGAGGCGTTCTCGGAAACGTGTTTAGGTCCATTTCTTCCCCATCCCACTCCAGCTGTGTTTTTTTGCCTTGTACAGGTACCTGTGGAAAAGTGAAAAGCCACTCTACCACTCGTACATCGACAAGCCGGTGGTGTATAAAAGACGAGGTGAGTTTGTGATGGTGCCGCCTGCAGCCTGGTTGGAGCAGAGCTACCGCCCTGGCTTGAAGAGGAATGCTCATGTAACTCTGCACTTTGAAACAAGCGTTCCAGGCGAGACGTGTGTTCCAGGGGCATCGTCCCCGCAGGGATTCTCGTAGGCTCCGCCCCCCCCCCCCCCCCCCCCCCCCCCCGTACTCGGGGCGGAGCCTGCATTCCCGTCAGTCCTTTGTCTCTGTAACTCAGGATTCTCTGGAGAATGACATTTGGATGGTCTTGTACGTTCTTTTCCTTCCTTGTAGTTCGTGAAGGTGACCGTCCTGCTCGTTCTCTGCGGTGCCCCGCCCTCGTCCTCCCGGGGTCCCGTCTTGGCGCCGCCGCAGCACGGGTGCGCTCGTGTCGGCTCACCCCGCTCGCTGGGTGCGCTCGTGTCGGCTCACCCCGCTCGCTGGACTTGACATGCGTTTGACTGTGTTGCTCTCCTTCTGCTTGCGTTCCAGAAATGGTGGTAAATCTCCAAAAGCAGTTTAGTGCCCTGGCTGATTCAACCCCAGCTCCTGGGGAGAAAAAACCTTCAAGCTTTCAGTTCAACTGGACCGAGAAGGGCACGGACAGGCCGTGTTTCCACGGACATAGCCTGCGGGGCGTGCTGAGTAAGAGAGGCCAGTCCCTGGTCATCAGGAACTCGCTGTACTGGCTCAGCACCCAGAAATTCTGCAGGAGGTATGTGATGCTTTTAGTAGTCAGAGCACAAGACGTGATGGGGTCTCCAGTTTGGCCTGACGATGCATTACTATCTTCTGATTTTTTTAAAAAGTCACCTACATAATAAGAGCCCGATTGTTACTGATTAGAATTAGCAGATCTCAGACACGTGAAGTCGTGTGTAAGTCTGAGGGAAGCTGGGGAAACAGGCAGGAGGATGTCGCCCCCGTGCTGGGGACGCCCCGAGCAGGGGAAGGCCGCGGTGTGGCTCTGGGCCCGCTGCACGCTAGCCACGGGCGTCGGTCACAAACACCGTGCTCCTTCTCCTGGTGCTTCGTGGGTATCTCGGAGAGGAAGGGTCTTCTGTTATCACCGCAGTACAGTGGGCCAGAGCCTGGCCCCAAGCTGGGGCTCACCAAGGGTCGGATGAATGAATTAATGGAAAAGGAGCTGGCCCAGGTCTTTGTGAGGATTGAATGAGATACTTGGAGTCTGTCTGTACTCAGCAGGTGAGAACTATGATCGTTACTATTTTAAACAAAACTTACTTCCTGTTAAAGACTTTCACTCTGGAGTTGGCGTAATCAAAGGTAAATGAAATGAAAACGCAGCAGGCGATGATAAGATGAAGTCGTCCTCATTCAGACCTGCTGCCTGAAAGAGCGCAGGGAAGCTGCGTCGCCAGCCGGTGAGGGGCAGCGCGCGCCCGACAGCAGGGACCGGGCAAGGCCAGGACGGCGCCCGTCGGCGCCCTGGGAGGCGATGCGTTCCTGTGCGGGGGCCGCAGCGCCTAGCCGGGTGTCAAGGTTCCGTCAGGAGGAGAGAAGGTTGCGGTGCTGGCGGTGAGGGGCGCTGTGGAGAGCCCGCATCAGGCAGCGGGTGCGGGGGGCTGGTTGGCTGTCGCCTCGGCCTGGGCTCCTCAGACACCTTTGGGCTGTCTCCCGCGGGGCACACGGTGGACTCGTGGATGTTCCTAGACTGAATACCGTACTGTATCGCGTGGGCCGTGAGCACACCTGACAGTCAGATGAAGCAGAGCGGCAGAGCCGTGGGGGAGATGTCAGTCCTGCCTTAACAGGCACCCGGTGAGCTGTCACCTTGCCTGTCTGCTTCATTGGATTTGTCTCAAGGGCGGAGACAGAGAAGTCCTCCATCCACTAGATCATTCCCCAGACGCCCACAACAGCTAGGACTGGACCAGACTGAAGCTAGGAGCCCAGGACGCCACCCAGATTTTCCACGTGGGTGACACAGAACCCATTACGTGCACATCACTGCTGCCTCCGGGGGGCACACAGCAGGAAGCTGGAGTTGGAGGCAGAGCCGAGACTTGAACCCCGGCCCTCTGCCATGGAGTCTTAACCAGCTCACCAAATGCCTGCCCCGAGGCAGCCCAGAGCCCGGGAGCAGACAGGCACCCAGGTTGCAGGAGCCTCCAGTCCCGCGTGGCTGCGCTCCCCAGCTGTGGGGTCTGCCTTCCCCAGCCGTGCCCCGGCGCCGTGTGGTCTCGGTGGCTCTGCCTGGCCGTGCTGTAGAGTGTCCACAGCAGCGGTGGCAGCTCGTCCAGGGGGAGTCCCGGAGACCAGCAGCGCTGCGTAGCTTCGTGTAAGACAGCGAGCAGTGCACACTGAGGTTTTCACACTTCCTTGCGCAGTGGGTCCAGGGAAGTGCTGCTGATGCTTAGAGCAGAGCGTTAGCCACACCACGGTGTTCTGATGCCGCGGGACTCATTTCCGAGGTTTCAGAAAGGACCGTCAGTTATAACAGAGCCGCGAGAGCGCCCAGGGCTCGGGAGCTGAGCGGAGGAAGCCACAGTGGGGGGCGTGGCGCTCTGCCCCTCCTCCCTGGGCTGGAGCACACACTCTCAGGGGCGCCTCTCACCTCGGGAGACCTGTCAGGAGCCCGGAACCACAGCTGGCTGCCGTGGGTGCCGGCCCTGACCCGCCTGTGAGAGCCACACGGCTCACCTGTCCCGGCATGGGGGGGGGCAGCGGCTCTGTGTCCCCAGGTGCTGGGGCTGTCCCCCAGAACTCGGACCTGAATGTGTCAGAGTTAACTTGTCACTGTTGTTAACGACGCCGAGACGTCACAGGCCACCCAGCTGCCTACTTGGCCGGCAGCTTCACTTTCTGAGAAGCCAGGAGCCAGGTACTTCTCCTGGTCTCCCACGGGGTGCAGGGCCCAAGCACCTGGGCCATCCTCCACTGCACTCCCGGGCCACAGCAGAGAGCTGGCCTGGAAGAGGGGCAGCCGGGACAGAATCCGGCCCCTCTTTTTGTTTTTAAGATTGATTGATTGATCTGAAAGGCCGAGTTACAAAGAGGCAGAGGCAGAGGCGAGGCCACCTCTTAATCTCTTCTTTACCCTAGGATTTACTCGTTGAGTTACCTGGGGCAGGTGTCCTGTTGGGGTCTCCGTAGCCTGGGTCTTGCCGACTGCGGGCACGTGGTGGCATTCAGCCCGCTTCCCTGCCCCTGGACTGCCTGCACGTTGATGTAGGTAGAGACTGCTGGCTCGCGCTGGGCGGAGGTCTGGTGATAGAGATTCGATGGGAGTCAGGTTCTGCTGTTTGTGAACAGGTGACATTTCTCAGCCAGCTCTGCCACCGTGCACAGGCTCAGTGTAAAGTCTGGTATCGTGGGTGGCGTCAGGGATCGAGTCTGCCTCGGCCGTGTGTCCAGAGTCCTCCCCACCTGCCTTTCTGTGCCTGGAGCGTGCTCAGAAAACGGGCGGTGTCCTGCCCGGGGCGGGGAAGGCCTGGCTCCCGTCCACCGTGTCCCCGTGCGCGGACTCCAGACGGTGCAGACTTTTTTCCGTTGTAAATTGAGGAGTTTTCTACATTGTTCTGAGTTTCCTTCCAGCTGCCTGGGAGATGTCCCGGGTGGACACTGCATTTGCAGCTGAGCTCCAGGATAACGGCCCCATTTTTCTCCCCTTCCAGCTACTGTAAACATGTGACAACCTACGAAGAATCCAATTTTTCTCTGAGTTACCAGTTTGTATTAAACCTCTTCTCCTTCCTGTTGAGAATAAAGGCCTCCTTACTCCATGAAGAAGTGAGCTTAATTGAAAAGAAGCTTTTTAAAAGAAAATACATGAGTTCAAACGAGTCTTCAAGATCCAGAAGAGTGAGAAGACGTTGAAAACAATTGAAGAGACTCGGAAAGATATTTCAGTGCTGATAAGCGGTGTCAGGTTGGAATGCCACTTTGTAGAGGATTGTGGGAAGTGTGTTTTATCACATGTGTGCACATACACACATACATACGTAGGTACCAAATGTGTTCATAAAGTTGCTTGCTGTGGGGGCTGGTGTTGGGGTGCAGGGGTTAAGCCGGCAGTGTGACACCTATGCCCATTCACACCTGGCTGCTCCACTCTGATGTGTCTCCCTGCTCGTGCGCCTGCGAAGGCAAAGGGCGGTCCCAAGTATGGGGGCCGCCACCCATACTAGAGGCTGGGTGGAGGTCCCGGCCCCTGGCTTCAGCCTAACGACTGGGACCATCTGGAGTGCGCCGGGGGTGGACGAGGTCTCTCCACGTGCCCGCCCTCTGCCTTTCACATAATGAATCTTTCTAACAATGGATGCTATACGATACGACATGTAAACTTTTTTTTAATTAATATGAATGTTTTTGAGAAAATTAAAGCAATATATTTATATATAAATGGTATCTAGAAATTTGTGTTTGTTGTATTTAAAATTAAATTTGCTTTTTTGAACTAGACTGCTTCCTTACTCTTTATACTCCAAAGCGAATCCCAGGGGACCCGCGGTCTGAACAGTGCTCTTCCGTATGCGCACGTAGGAGAGCATTAGAGCGAACCAGAGGGACTGCTTCAGAGACCTTGAGTGGGGAAGGGCCCTCGGACGCCTCAGACCAGGCGCCAAGGGGACAAGACTGACCAGGACTGCACGTTCCAAGTAGGGAAACTGCTCGCAGCACCCGGAGGACAAAGGGCGGATTTCTTCGGTGTGTCGGTAGTTCTCGCAAAGCCGTAGAGAAAAGACCGAGCAGGGAAAAAAGCAGAAAGGCACGGGCCACGCCGAGGACCGCGATGGAATGATCCACTCCACTCATTCCTGGAACAGCAGTGGGGATACACAGATACACGCACTTCCCACCTAATCGCTTAGCGAAGGTTGTGCAGGTTTGCAGTGACTGTTGAGAACATTAGAAACTGAGGCGTCTGTCAGAGCCCATTTATTCCTCCCCAGGTACTGCCTGAGCAACACGCACGGGGACCAGGAGTGCAGCCCTCGGCCAGACCCCTGCCGGTAAGGACCGCGTGTGCGACCTGAGTGGGAGCAGCTGGTAAACAGATGCGTGCATGGGGAATGGACTGCAGTGAGGGAGAGGCTGAGGGAGGGCCCTCGGGGGAGGGGACATGTGACCGGAGACCAGCTGCCGTTCAGGGACTCAAGTGCGAAGACCCAGCAATTGTTCAGGTGTGGCAGGAGTGTTGGGGTTCGAGGAGAGAGCCAGCAGGTGCAACAGCAGAGGCCCTGTGAGCCAGGGTCGTGATGGTCAGCACTTGGGCTTTCACCGCGAGTGGGCCACAGGAAGCCGGAGGCAATGTGAAGCTAAAGTCTGATGTGACCCAGCTTAGGTAGAAAAGTGTCCCTGTGACCACTCGGTGGGAGCAGCTGGGGCGTGTGGGCAGGGAGGCTGGGACTACCGGCTAACTGGAATAAGGGCGGCTGGGGCAGTGGTCGGTTGTGGGTGTGGGGAACCAAGGGAAACTCCAGAGAGTTCAGGTGCCCGTGCCTGACGAGGCTGTTGGCATCGCCTCCTGTCGCCCGAGGCACAGAGCGGAGTTGTTTTGTGCTGAGGCTGTGGAGATGGCGCGCACAAGGCTCCTTGTGCTCGGGGCCACAGTGGACACCAGTGACCGAGAGGCTGCGAGGCGTCGCCAGGGCGGGAGTGCCCCCGGCCCTGCAGCGGGATGTGATCGGCTTGTTTGAGTAATTGCACAGGCTGGCTCTGTTGAGGAGTCTGGTTTGGTTAGGCCTTATCCCAGAGAGGAGTGGCCTGGGGCCGCCCGTTGGGCCATTCAGGGCCCCTGTGGGTCCACTGGACGTCAAACCTGCACCTGAGAGGGACCCAGAGGAGAGGTGGGCCGGAACTCGGGTCTGCTCAGACGTGTGCATCTGAGATGCCTTGATAGATGCCGGAGAGACAGCGGCCTGGGGCGGGACCTGCTGTGGGGTGTTCAGAACGTGGGTGGTGTGTGCCGCTGTGAGTAGGTGGGATCTCGGGGAGGGGGTGTATGCATAGGAAAGGGCCTTCGGAAGTGCTGCCTCGGGCTGCTCCCGGTCTCTGGACGTCTAAGGACTACAAAGCCAGCCCCACACCAGTGCTTCTAGGAAGGGAAAGCGGGAGAGAGGAAGGCCTCGCTACCCGTTCTGTGATGCCAGCACGGCCGACTCCGACACCAGATGAAGAATCCACAAGACAAGGAAGCTGCGGGACGTTCCTCACCGAGTCAGATGCAGAGATCCTCAGCAGAATTTCAGCAGCACGTAGGAGACGTAACAGACTGAGCAAGTGAGGCTGATCCGAGGAGTGCGAGGCCGGCTTCACCGTTGAGACGCAGCCCATGTAGTTACCGCCTGTACCCACTGAAAGAGAAGCCACTCGATCGTGGATGCAGGGAAAGCGTTTGGAAAAAACTGAGCAAACTCAGAATAGGCTTGTCTCTGTCCCCCCGGGCAGGGGTGGAGGGTGGCAAGGAGGGCGAGGCTCCACCTCGAATCTCCCATCTAACCAGTCCAGACACCCGAGTCCCCTTGAGGTCAAAGCAGCCACTCTGGGGTAGATATTTAGTGAGGCTGCCGCTCTGTGGGCTCCAGGGTGAGATGCGTTGTCTGCGCCTCCTCTCGGTTCCCACCGGCCCTCAGCTGCACGCTGCCTGGGAGCGGGGAGCTGTGTCTAGACCCCTGTCACAGGGCCGCCCGCCTCAGCTCAGGGGGCACCCCGCAGGTGGTCTCCAAGCCTCCGCGCTCTCTAAACTGCCAGGTGCACAGTTAGGAGCTGGGTGCCCGGGCTCGAGCCCCAACTCTGCTTCTGGTAACAGCCTGCTGGTGATGCGCCCCGGGAAGCGGCACCTGATGGCTCAAGTGCCTGGGTCCCTGCTGCGCTCGTCGGGCACCCGGACTCACTGCTGGGCTCCTGGCTGCAACCCGGCCCAGCCCTGCCTGTTGCAGACATCTGGGGAGTGAACCGGAGGATGGAAGGTTTCTGTCTGTGTCACTGCCTCTCTCCCTTCCAAATAAAAATCAAGTTGAAAAAGGAGGCAGAAGCAGGGTAAGTGCTGTAATGATGGACAGATGGGGCTCCAGGGAGAAGTGAGCACGGGGCACCCCCTGCTCCCTCCCCGCCAGGGGCAGACAAACCCTACCTCCTTTCCGGGGTGCAGCGGGTGAGGCAGTTGGGCACTACAGCGGCTCCTCTGTCCAGTGGGATCATATGAGCAACGTTGTTTGTTTCCAAGTCAGTCTCCTCCTGGCTCCAATGAAGCGTGACTTGGTGATTGTGGCTGCCACTCCTGAGGGAAAGCCACCGAGTTCCCGGGGCCTGAGCACCTGCCAGGAGGGAGACGGGTGCAGCCCACACTGTGGGAAAAACCCTCAGGCCGTTTCCGCTCCCTCAGTGGTCAGTCTGCGCTCACAGCTGTACCCGATGGTGCGCACCTGCTGGAACCGGGTCAAATGCATGGTGTGGGAGCCGGCGTTGTGCAGCGGAGTAAGCTGCCGCCTGCGATGCCAGGATCCTGCAGCCCCAGCTCCAGTCCCCGTCTGCTCGGCTTCTGGTCCGGCTCCCTGCTAATGCACCTGCAGAGCAGCAGCAGATGGCTCCAGGCACTGGGTCATCAGCATTGTTTGGGGGAGTGCAAGAGCGGTTCCTGGCAGACGACCCAGGGTGCCCTGCCTCCCTGAAGGTTAGCTTCTCCCTCTGGACGTGTAGCGGGCCTGCCTGTCACTGCCACCCAAAGGTTGAGCCATGAGGTCGGTGCTGTATCGCAGTAGGTTAAATAAACCACTGCCTGCAGGCGCTCACATCGCATATGGACGCCGGTCCCCGCTGCTCCACTCCCAATCCAGCTCCCTGCTAATGGCCTGGGAAAGCAGTGGACGATGGCTCCTGGCTCCTGGCTTCAGACCAGCCCCACTCTGGCCATTGTGGCCATTTGGGGAGTGGACCAGTAGATGGAAGATCTATCTCTGTGTCTCACCCTCTCTCTCTAACTGTGTCTCTGAAATAAATAAAAAAATAAAAGTGGAGCCGCCTTGGTCCATAAGCAGGGAGGGAGAGCCCAGGGCCTGGCACAGAGCTGCTGGGGGAGAAACATGGAAATATTTCTACTCTGTTTACACCAAGGACGTCGTGCTGAGAAGGCGGGGAGGACCCTCCCTCCCTGAGTCCCCGGGAACGAAAGCGTGGTGCCAAGAATATTGTGCAGTGCACGCGGTTCCCGGTATGTATTTATTTTTAAAAGGTTTGTTTACTTACTTGAAAGGCAGAGTTACAGAGAAAGAGAGGGAGAGACAGAAAGAGGTCTTCCATCCGCTGGTTCATTTCCCCAAATGACCCCAATGGGCAAGGCCAGGCCAGGCCGAATCCAGGAGCCAGGAGCTTCCTCCGGGTCTCCCACGTGGGTGCAGGGCCCAAGCACTTGGGCCTCCTCCGCTGCTTCCCCAGGCCACAGCAGGGAGCTGGATCAGAAGAGGAGCAGCTGGGACTGGAACCACTGGTGATACGGGACGCCAGCGGCACAGGCGGCGGCTCTACCCGCTGCGCCACCGCGCGGGCCCTCATGGAGTGTGCGGCTAGTGACTTCAAAAACGGACATGCTGCTGTGCGCCTGTGAGTGCGGGCGCACCTAGGGAGGCTGACGGAGGGCGCCCTCGCTGGGGAGAGCTCAGGGGCTCCGCTGACTGCTGCCCGCGCCCCTGGCCTTTGCCCTTCTAGAACAGTCGTCTCTGGAACACTCAGTGCGTGTGCCTGGATCTGTGCGGAACTCGTGACTCAGATCCTCAGCGAGGAGTTTGCTAGAACACCTCTGCAGTGGTGCCACCTTGCATCACCCTCATAGTCCACATTCACTTAAATAACCGGGGCTGGCGCTCTGGCATAGCAGGTAAAGCCGCCGCCTGCAGCGCTGGCATCCCATATGGGCGCCGGTTCAAGTCCCGGCTGCTCCACTTCTGATCCAGCTCCCAATGCACCCGGGAAAGCAGTGGAGGATGGCCCAAGTGCTTGGGCCCCTGCACCCATATGGGAGACCTGGCTGAAGCTCCTGGCTCCTGGCTTCAGCTCCGCCCAGCTCTAGTCACTGCAGCCATCTGGGGAGTGAGCCAGTAGATGGAAGACCGACCTCTCTCCCTCTCTCTCTCTCTCTCTGCCTCTACCTCTCTGTGGCTCTGCCTTTCAAATAAATAAATAATTCTTCAAAAATTAATTAATTAAATGATTATTAGAAAAAATGAGAAAAGGTGGTCTCTAAATTTTAAAAATTCTCAAGGTTAAAATGGGAAAATGTTTTTTTTACAAAAAGACTTATTTTATTTATTTGAAACTTAGAGGTACAGAGGGAAAGACACAGAGAGGGGTCTTCCATCTGCTGGTTCACTCCCCAGATGGCCGCAATAGAGTTGGGCCAATCCAAAACCAGGAACCAGGAGCTTCTTCCTGGTCTCCCATGTGGGTGCAGCGGCCCAAGGACTGGGGCCATCCCCTGCTGCTTTCCCAGGAGCATTAGCAGAGAGCTAGGTTGGAAGTGGAGCAGCTGGGACTCAAACCGGTGCCCATATGGGATGCCAGTGCTGTAGGCGGTACCTTACCCGCTACGCCAGTGTCAGTCACAGAAAATGTGTCCTTTGCCATAGTAGAGAATAGAAAAACATTTTTAAAAAGATTTATTTATTTATTTGAAAGGCAGGGTTACAGAGAGAGAGAGAGAGCGAGCGAGCTTCAACCACTGGTTCATTCTTCAAATGGCTCCAGGCTGACCAGGAGCCGGGAGCTGCATCCGGGTCTCCCATGGGGCGCAGGGCCAAGCACTTGGGCCATTTTTTGCTGCTTTTCCAGGCGCATTAGCAGGGAGATGGATCGGAAGTGGAGCAGCAGGACTCGAATTAGTGTCCACATGGGATGCCGGCACAATAGATCATGGCTTTACCCACCACACACAGCACCACCCGGCAAAAATATTTTAAAATGGGCTTCCTTGTTTTTACCTTCTTTCTTAAGGATTATTTATTTATTTGAAAGGCTGGGTGATGGGGAAGAGAGAGAGAGAGTATCTTCCACCCACTGTTCAGTTCCCACATGGTGTAACAGCAGGGTCTGGGCCAGGCTGAAGCCAAGAGCCAGGAATTCTGGTCTCATGCATGGGTGCAGGGGCCCAAGTACGTGGGCCACGATCTGCTGCTTTCCCAGGTGCAGTAGCAGGGAGCTGGACTGGAAGTGGAGCAACCAGGACTGGAACCAGTGCTGGATATGGGATGCTGGCACCACAGTGCCCACCCCGTATCTTAGATTCATGCCAGAGGCCGGCGCCGCGGCTCAATAGGCTAATCCTCCGCCTGCAGCGCCGGCACACCGGGTTCTAGTCCCGGTCGCTCCTCTTCTTGTCCAGCTCTCTGCTGTGGCCAGGGAGTGCAGTGGAGGATGGCCCAAGTGCTTGGGCCCTGCACCCCATGGGAGACCAGGAGAAGCACCTGGCTCCCGGCTTTGGATCAGCGCGGTGCAATGGCCGCAGCGGCCATTGGAGGGTGAACCAACGGCAAAGGAAGACCTTTCTCTCTCTCTCTCTCTCTCACTGTCCACTCTGCCTGTCAAAAAAAAAAAAAATTCATGCCAGAATGAAGTCTCCCTTCAGCCCGCCCCCACCCTCGGAGCCGCAGCACTGCAGTGGGGGACTGGGGCCTGCTCCCCGCAGCCGGCACAGCCCAGCTGGGGCCCAAGCCTGCCTGGTCTCCTGCCCTCCCCGGGCTGCTGCCGTCCCTGGGGCTTCCCCACTCGCGCCCTGCCCTGAGTCCCCGGTGTTCCCCACCTGCAGGAGGGCCGCCTGAGCTGGTGGGGATGAGGGAGGGGAGGCGGCCCCGAGAACCTGCCCCTCCCCAGCTGCTCCCCATGCGCCACGCCCCTTGGCCCCTGGGCGTCTCTGGCTTCAGGCGCCCTCGCTGGCTGGGCCCTCTGCCCCGGCCCCTGGAGGAACCCTGGATCCCAGAGAGGTGGTTGAACGATGCCAGTCGTGGGGGCAGAAAGGGGCGGCTCACGCGCAGCTGCCGGGCCCCCAGCAGACCCCGGGCCGGTTCCAGGGGCCGGCTCAAAGAACCCGAAGACCTGCTAAGGCCACAGGGCGGAAAGTGGCGTAACTCGCCTCCCTCGGTCCTGTCCCTTCCCTGCTGTGCGGGCTCACGGCCCACCCCCGGGAGGCTCCCGGGGCTGGGCTCCCAGTCCGCAGAGGCCTCAACCTCTGGTGTCCGCTTGGAATCCAGGGCCCCAAGTGCTGCTGGGGAAGAAAACCCTGGGCGGCGGTCCCTCCCCCAGCCTGGCTTCCTCTGAGTCCCTGTCTCCCAGTCACTGCGCCACTCACCTAATGGGCCAGGCCGTAAACCGCCAGCCCCTCCCCTCCCCTCCCCACCCGACACGGTCACTGCCTCGCTCAGACCTCAGTCTCCCGCCGACTGGGGGTTGCACAACCTCTGGGCTCCACAAGCATTTATCACTCCTGAGCCAGTTGTTTTCCAAGAACAGGTTTAATAGCCCTCGGAGACTCACGCCGCTCCGATGGCTCCTCGTGGTCTAGGGCCGAGTGGCTGGGCCTGGGGGACAACCACGTGTCTCCCACACACTCTCCTGTCTGCACAGACCGCAGGCAAGCCTCGGCAGCTCACGCCCCAGGGCCTTTGCATGTGCTGGATTCGCTATCAGATGGGTCCTTCCTCCTCTCCTCAGAAGAATGCGTGTGATCTCCTTAGGACCCTGCTCTAGGGTCCTCAGCTCCCCCAGGCAGAACACAGCCCTCCGCCACGGCCCACGTGGCACGGTGCGCGCACATGAGCCACAGGAGCCGGCTGTTCCCTGCCCGTGCCTGGTTGAGGTTAAAAAACGCGAGACCAGGCAGGGCTGGCCTGTGGTGTAGCAGGTAAAGCCGCCGCCTGCAGTGCCGGCATCCCATGTGGGCACCAGTTCGAGTCCCAGCTGCTCCTCTTCCAATCCCGCTCTCTGCTATGGTCTGGGAAAGCAGCAGAAGATGGCCCAAGTCCTTGGGCCCCTGCACCCACGTGGGAGACCTAGAGGAAGCTCCTGGCTCCTGGCTTCAGATCAGCCACTGCAGCCATCTGGGGAGTGAACCAGCAGATGGAAGACTTTTTCTCTTCCCCTCTCTCTGCCTCTGCCTCTCTGTAGCTTTGCCTTTTAGATAGATAGATAGATAGATGATTGATTGATAGATAGGAACATGAGGCCTTCTGTGAAAACGGTTCACCAGGACCGTCTGGGCGGCCGCACGCCACGGAGAAGCCAGCGAGGCCCCGGGACACATCCGTGTCTGACTCCCGTCCGCCCCCATGATGCCCAGCAGCTGCTCCGGGTGCTGCCGGCGAGGCACCGGCTGGCAGGTTCACTTCCTGAGGACTCACGCTCACTGCACCCCTGCGCTCCGTGGCCCTCGGGAATTCTCGCGATCGTCCCGCCCTCCTTGGCTCAGCCCCCACTTCTTCCTCCGTCTGATCATCACCAAGGCGGGAGCTCAGCCCACCTGCCGCAGTTGGTGGTCTGAGGTCCCAGGGCTCACGGATTCTGAGGGAGGGAGCCCTCCGCCCGCACAGGGATTTCTGTTCTGGAATCCCAGTCTCCCTTCCCCCCGGGGCACGCGATGCAGGATTAACCCGAGACCCCAGGATACAGCAGCCTGGACACAGGGTGTGGCATAGTGGGTAAAGCCGCCGCCTGCAGTGCCGCCATCCCATATGGAAGCTGGTTCGAGTCCTGGCTGCTCCTCTTCCGATCCAGCTCTCGGCTGTGGCCTGGGAAAGCAGTAGAAGATGGCCCAATCCTTGGGTGCCTGCACCTTCATGGGAGACTGGGAAGAAGCTCCTGGATCCTGGCTTCAGCTCTGCCACGTGCCCAGGCCCTCAGTCGCCAACAAGCAGGAGCCGGGACTGCCACGTGGAGTGTGTGCAGGCTGCTAGACACTGCGGGCCCCGGGCTAACCCCGCATCCTGGCCGGCTCACGCATGTGGGCAGTCCCACCGCTCTCAGAAGGGAGATTGGGATTCGGGAACAGGGTGCCTGGGTCGGAGTCCCAAACTCACCGGCCTGAAGCTTAGGACATGTCATTTGTTCTCCACGGACCTCACACCTCTGTCCACAAGGTAGGCTTAGCCTTGTGTAGCTCAAGGATTGTTTTAAGAATTAAATGAGCTTGGGTGCAGGGTCGTCTCGAACACCCAACTCTGCCCCAGAAAGGCCCAGACGGCAGCAGCAGGTACCGTCCCTGGGGTGTGCTGGGCTCCGTGCGGGGGCCGAGGGACGCTGGGATGAGGCAGCTGATGACTGAGGGAGTGATGGGAACTTTAGTATCCACTGGGTTCCCTGCGGCGCCGCATCTCATAGGAGCGCCAGCTCACATCCTGGCTGCTGCCCTTCCGATCCGGCTCCCTGCTGTGGCCTGGGAAGGCAGCAGCAGATGGCCCAGGTGCTTGGGCCCCTGCACCCGTGTGGGAGACCCGGAAGAAGCTCCTGGCTCCTGGCTTTGGCTGAGCCCTACCCTGGCCGTTTTTACTATTTGAGGAATGAAGCAGTGGATGGAAGATATTTTCTCTCTCTCTCTCTGTCTCTCTCTCTCTCGCTTTCAAATAAATAGATCTTTAAAACAAACAAAGAAAACCCCGGTGATGGGACTGATCACCCCACATTTCGCAGCTGGGGAAACTGAGGCTCAGGGCTTGGATAACTTTCCTGAGTCACAGTCGCAGAGCGGGAGGCAAGGGTGGAGGCTACACCACCTTCCGTCCGCCCGCGGGCAGGCTGTGCACAGGCTGGGGCAGACGGCTGGGTGTCAGGGCCTGGGGCTCGGCCAGCTCGGCCCTTCACTGCAGGTGGTTTTTCAGGGCGCCCCCCCCCCGAGCGCAGGGAACCCTGCTAAAGCGGCTGTGAGGTCGCACGGGGGCCGGGACTCCTGCCGCCTGGCGCCACCGAGGCAGTGCCACCCGCGCCAGGGCGCCAGGGCCTGGGTGGGATTCTTCAAGGACCTCGTCCCGGGAAACCCCAGCACTGTCCATGCCGTTCTCCTGTTCTACAGATGGGAATCCGAGCCCTGACCATGAACCCACACATGCCCTGCAGGGCTCACATCCGGGTGCTGAGCGCGGGGCGGGTGAGCCCACGGCCTGGAGATCAGGGCTGCGAGGTGGAGAGAGGGCTGGCATAGGCCACGCTGGAGGCCTGGGACTCTGGCGAGCTCGGGGGACACCGTGACAGGTGCAGGGGGCTCTGGCCTGGGAACTGGGTGCTGGGGCAGATGCAGAAAGGCTGGGGAGCAGGGCTCTGCCATGAGGCTGTGGCCGCCCGAGCACCTGACATTCTTGCAGCCGGGGGACAGTGCGCAGGAGGGAACCAGGTGACCTGTCCAGCGGTCGGCTTCCCTGGGGCCCACAGAGAAGGGACTCTGCTGGCTCGCCCTCAGCCTCCACCCCCGGCTCACGGCTCCCACAAGCGGCAAGGAGGCGTGAGAGTTGCGGCCACACACCCCTTTATCCCCAACTCCATCTGCAGGGATTTACCCGATGGTTACACGAGGGCACTTCAAAGAATCTGTGTAAAAATGGAATGAAAAGGTAGCTTGTTTTGGTGCAAAACAATTTTGGGAAATTCTATATACAAAGCATATGCATGGAGTTTGTGAAAAATGCATATTATGAAGAAACTACACATGGATTCCAAAATTTTTAAAATTTTTTAGAGATTTATTTATTTGAAAGGCAGTTAGAGAGGCAGAGAGAGAGAGAGAGAGAGAGAGAGAGAGAGAGAGAGAGGTCTTCCATCCGCTGGTTCACTCCCCAGATGGCTGCAATGGCAGGAGCTGCGCAGAGCCGGAGCCAGGAGCCAGGAGCTTCTTCTGGGTCTTCCACGCAGGTGCAGGGGCCCAATGCCCTGGGCCATTTTCGACTGTTTTCCCAGGCCATAGCGTAGACGTGGATTGGAAGTGGAGCAGCTGGGATTCGAACCAGAGCCCATATGGGATGGTGGAGCTGAATGTGGCAGTCTTACCTGCTATGCCACAGCGCCAGTCCCTAAATTTTATGTTTTAAACTGTTGTTTTTTTTTTTTCTTTTTCCACTTTCTTTCAAAGGCAGAGCGATAAAGAGTCAAATCCTCCACCTGCTGCTTCACTCCCTTCACAGTCAGGATGGCCAGGCTGGAACCAGAAGCCTGGAACTCAATCCCAGGTTCCCCACGGGTGGCAGGGAACCAAGGACGTGCGCCGTCAGCCGCTGCCCCCCAGGTGTGCGGGAAGCTGGATGGGAAGCAGAGGCAGGACCTGAACCCAGTGCAGCCTTGACTGCGACACTAACACCCGCCCAAACCTACCAGCCCATGTCCCGCCCCTCCTGGAAGTTCTGATACCCGGTCCCGCCCCTCCTAGAAGTTCTGATACCCGGTCCAGTGTGCCAGAATGCTGCTTACTTTGCAGGACGTGTAGCTGGAATAGCTGTACGTGTGAAAGACTGAGGGATGAGGCAGCAGGCCCGATGCACAGGACGGGCACTCGCGGTGGCTGGTCAGGGAGGCCGGCTCAGTGCTCAGGACGACCAACTACCCAAGCCCAGGGAGCGAGATCGTCCACCTGCTGGTTCCCCCACAAATGGCTGCAACGGCCAGGACAGGGCCAAGCTGAAGGCAGGGATTCCATCCGGGTCTCCCAGGTGGATGGCAGGGCCCAAGCACCTGGGCGATCACCTGCCTTCCCAGGCACATTTGCAGGGAGACAGATCAGAAGCAGAGCAGTTGGGACTTGAACCAGGAGCTCCAACCTGGAATGTTGGTATCTCAAGTGGTGGCTTAACCAGTTACCAGTGCCGGCTTCTCACTTTTTTTAAATGTAAGACTTTATTTATTTGAGAGGTAGAGTTAGAGAAGGAGAGACAGAAACAAAGGTCTTCCATCTGCTCGTTCACTCCCAAATGGCCACAATGGCTGGAGCTGAGCCAATCCGAAGCCAGGGGCCAGGAGCTTCTTCCGGGTCTCCCATGCGGGTGCAGGGGCCCAAGGACTTGGGCCATCTTCTGCTATCCCAGGCCATGGCAAGGAGCTGGATCACAAGTGGAGCATCCGGGACTCAAACTGGAGCTCATATGGGATGCCGGCACTGCAGGTGCACGCTTAGCCCACTACGCCACAGCACTGGCCTGGGACCCTCATTTAATTCTTCAAACAACCCCTTGAGATAGAAAGGGTTATTGTGCATCCCAAGAAATAATATACAGCCTCCGCTTCTTTAAAGAAGAGATGTGTAAGAGAAAATGAGCCACCCGTGGGGACCGTGCACCTGTGTGAGGAGACGCCTGGGAAAGTGCAGGCGCGGGGCAGCGTGCTTGTCCGGGGGCGCAGAGGGCGTCTGCACTCTGGTCCCTTCCCTTTGGCTTAGCTGTCTTTCTTCCGTTCTTTCCTTATCCTTTTGCTTAAAAAAAAAAAAATGAGCATGGATTCTTAAGCAATAGTAACAGCAACACAGAAGAAGGCACTGCCAAGAATTCACCGACCAGATTTTCCTTTTTTAAAAACTGTATTTATTTGGAAGAGTTACAGAGGGAGGGAGGGAGAGAGAGAAAGAGAAAGAGAAAGAGGGAGAGGGAGAGAGAGAGAGAGAGAGAGAGAGAGAGAGTTCTTCCCTCCGCTGGTTCACTCCTGAGATGGCTGCAATGGTCAGAGCTGGGCCAGGCAGAAGCCAGAAACTCCATCGGGGTCCCCATGTGGATGGCAGGGGCCCAAGCACTTGGACTATCTGCCACTGCTTCCCCAGGCCATTAGCAGGGAGCTGGATCAGAAGCAGAGCATCCGGACCTCACACCGATGCCCACGTGGGATGCCGGCGTCACGGGTGGCAGCTTGCCCCGTGACGCCACAGGCCGGCCCCCAGACTTCACTCTGTACCAGGGAGCCCTTAGTGGCAGACGCAATGACCTCACCTTCAAGTTCCACGTCAGACCCAGTGCTCTTTATCATCACACCTCTGCCCTAACAACCACAGGCCCCTCCTGCTCTGTGTCTGGCCTCTGCGTTCCTGGTTCTTCATCGATCTCCCGTGCCTGCTGTGTGAGGGCTCAGGGAGGGCCGTGGAGGTCAGACCCAGGAGCGAAACACAGGGCGGCCAGCGGAGCGGTGGGGCTGTGGCCCCGGGGACACCAAACCACACACACAGCACGATCCCTGCTCTGGCTGGGAAAGTGCATGCCGTGGGGGGACAGACACCCAGGGACGTGCACACAACCTGTGGCACGTGGCACCAGCCCAGGCCAGGCCGGCTCCTGGAGGGGCCGGGAGCGGGGGCTGTGTCAGGAGCGAGCCTGGTGGGGGAGCGCGGGATCGGGAAGACGAGGCTGTGTGAGGCGTGGACGATAGGCGGGTGGAGGGAAGGTCGGAGCTGGGCCAGGGACCCATGCCGTCACCTCGGCAGCTCTAAAGATCTGCGCACCACCCACACTTTTACTTAACTCTCTCAAATGAGCTCACTTTTAAAACATCATTTGTTTAAACAGCAGACACGGGAGTCAGGGCTGGGAGACCGGAGCAGGACAGGGCAGTACGAAACGGGCCCATGGCCGCCGGTCTCAGTCCCTGGGGGCTCAGCGACCACTGGCCCTGGACAAAATGAGGGGCTGCGGGAGCGAGTGGCCAGTGGACTGCCCCTGCCTCAACCTCCACACTTGCATTCCCCACTCTGCACAGTGCCTGCGCACCGCCCCCTCCACTGGTCCTCTCAGTCCCAGCACATCGGGATCCAGCCTGGCCCCACCACTGCTCCCGGCAGAGAAGGCCCTGGTCAGGCTCCCAAGACCACCGATGGGCGTGGCATTTGGCCCGGGGGGGGGGGGCACGATGCTGGGGAAGACTGCTGTGGGCCACACTGCAGTGCCCGCCCATAGCTGGCCCTGGCTCCCTGACTCTGGGAGGCAGCAGCCATGGCTCAAGTGCTGGGTTCCTGCCACCCACATGGGGGCCTGGATGAACCCCTGGTTTCTGGCTTTGACCTCAGCCCAGTTCCAGTCATTGCAGACACGTGGGGAATGAAACGGCAGACGGGAACTCTGGGTCTGTCTCTGAAACAAATACAGAAAGATTTTTTTAAATGAAGCTGTATTCTTTTCTCAAAAAAATTATTTGGAAGGCAGAATTATAGAACGAGAAGGAAGGAGAAAGAAGAGAAGAAAGAGAGAGACAGAGAGTCTTCCACCCACTGGTTCACTCCCCAGATGGCTGCAACAGGCAGGCCTGGGTAGGGCTGAAGCCGGGAGCACGGAGCTCCATCCTGGTCTCCCGGTGGGTGCAGCAGCCCAAGCACTCAGCACAGCCGGACTCGCAGGAGGAGCCGGCGCTGTCCCCTGTCCCCGGCTGTGGAACCCGGGGCCACAGCGCTGCTGGAGGTGTGTGCACTGGGACGGTCCACACGGGGCTTCCCGCGCTGTCTACACCCGCTGTTCCCGGGGGGGCCTCCGGCTCTGCCGCAGCCCGCGTCCTGTTCCCAGGACACCCCGTCAGCTCTGCGTCCGCAGCCGACCCCGGGGCCACTCCGCCCGCCGTCGCCGGCTTCCCGAACGCCTCCAAACCCCGCGTGCGCTCGGCCACGGCCCCAGCTTCCCGCCTCGGGGCCAAGGTGCGGTCCTCGCGGCCCCGCGCCCCCCGGGGGCACACCTGTCGCCCCAGGCCGCTCCCAGGTTCCCGGACCCCCCAGTCCTGCCCCGTACCCCATCTCCCACCTGTTTGGAGTCCTGCGCGGACCGCGCCACTCCCCAACCTACCACAGCACCTGTCTGCGGCGGTCCCTAATCGCAAACGGAACGCAGCGGAGCCGCGGGCCGCCCGAGCCTGGGGCGCGGGGGCAGCAGTGGGGGGGGGACGCGGGACGCCGGCGGTGGCAGGCAGCTGGGGGGGCGGGCAGTGGGGGCGCCGGCGGCGGGTAGTGTGGGCGCGGAGACGTGGGGGCGGGCAGCAGGGGCCGCGGGGCGCGGGCGGCGGGGGCAGCAGCGGGCGGCGGGGGACGCGGGGGCGCCGGGCGGCGGGGGCAGCAGCGGGCGGTGGGGGACGCGGGGTGCAGGCGGCGGGCAGCGGGCGGCGGGGGCAGCAGCGGACTTCGGGGGCCGCGGGGGCGCCGGGCAGCGGCGGCAGCAGCGGGCGGCGGGGGCCGCGGGGTGCAGGCGGCGGGCAGCGGGGGCAGCAGCGGGCGGCGGGGCGGGGGCGCCGGGCGCCGGCGGCGGGCAGCGGGGGCAGCAGCGGCCGCGCCACGCGGAGCGCGCAGGCCCCGCCCC
>CM027408.1:6912891-6955797 GCA_015711505.1 Sylvilagus bachmani
CGATGACACAGGACTACGACAAGTGAGTGAGGAGCGGGCGCCGCGGGGCCCGGCCGGGGCCGCGGCTGCGGGGCCCGGGCCGGGCGGTCCCCGCACTCCTCGCGGGCCCGCGGCCCTTCCCGCGGCTTTGTTCGCTCGGAGCCCGCCGCGGACACCCCTGGCCCGGGGAGCCGGCCGGCTCGGGCCGCAGACCCCGCGCGCGCCCGCCGGACGCTGCCACCGCGGCCCAGGTAACGCGGTGCGGCCGGCCCGGACCTCCGGCCGGGGCTGGGGGCAGGTCGGAGCGCCCTGCGGCCGGCTGGCCGCGCGGGCGCGGGTGCGGGAGCTGCGGCGGGAGTGCGCTCGGCGCGCACTGCACGGGACAGCCAGGTGCGGGGGTCGCACCTGCGGGGCCGCGGCGGCGCTGACAGGTGTCGGGGAGCCCGGCCGGGGCGTGCCCGGCTGTTCCTACGGGGCTCCCCCCGGGAAGTAAAAGGCGGCTTGTGCGGGCAGCCGGCGCGGTTCGGAGCGGGGCAGGTGTCCCCGGTGGGGAGACGGAGCTGTGCGGGCCGCTGGCGGGCCCGGCGCCGGAGGGGAGTGCGCGCTGGCCCACCTGGGCGCAGGTCGTGCGGCCGCTCAGGGCAGAGCCCCTCGGAGCCCAGGGGGGCCGCCGGCTGCGCGTTTGGGTCTTGACTAACAGCTGAGATAAGGCCGAGTTTCCAAAGCGGACATTCTGGCCCGAGGCACGCTGTGGAAATACGAAACACCTTCAGGGTGATCACACACTTAAAGCCATTTGGGAAATATTTATTTTCTGTTGCTCGCGGAAACTGGGGGTGGGGGTGGGAGAGGGAGGGGGCCTGAGCGCCCGGGGCTGAGCGGTGACAGCGGGTCTCCCCGGGGCTCAGGGACCACGCCGTGCCCGTCCTTGCCGTCCCTAAGGCGGAGACCTGTGTGAGCCGTCTTCCTCGCTTTGCAGGCGCCCTGTGCGCCCCGAGCAGCCTTTGTGTCTGCCGTGTTAAAGCGTGGGCTCCGGGGACTGTGCGCCCTGGCAGGAGTAAACTCTGTGCAGACGCAGTGGTTGGGTTCTGCGCCCCCCAGCCTGTCCCAGAGATGCTCTCCTTTTAAGAAATCGGGATCTGTTTTTAAAGGGCCTGGGTGACTGCCAACCCCTAAGCTTTGTTGATCACTGGAAAAGATAATCGATCTTTCCCCATTCGGCTGAGAGTAGGTAGGTCGCCTCCGGGCCATTTACATATTTCATTTGTGTGTCGCAATGCGAACTGAGCTTACATTGCCTGCTACTATAGCAAGGACTCGCGGTTGTTTGGCTTCAAGTCGCTAGTGTTTCAGTTTTCTCTGGGTGGACTTACCGAGCAGCCCCGCTGAGCGGTTACTCGGGCTGTTTACACATCAGGTTTTGGGATCCCCTGCGTGTGCCTGAATCTTTTGAGTGAAGTCTGTAAAACGGGGCACTGCCACCAGTGTCTGAGTTTTTCCCACCGGCTCAGTGTTAAGACGAAGCACTGCAGATACTAACCAATAAAGATTTTAAAAACCAGATTTCCCCCCACTTATTATTTTTTAAATCTCTTTTTGTCCAGTGGCTTCATTTATTGTTGAAGATTTTTTTCAGTGTTTATCTTTAAGATAAACAGTTAACGCCCAGGCCAGAAAATTATGCCTCTTTATTGATTTACAGTCCCCTGGCCACATTCCACGCTCAGCCTGCTGGCGACCGGCGACTCTCCGGCTTTCTCTATTCCCCCCAGCACGCACTCACGCCCCTTTGTTGCCTGCCCCCTTCCGGTAGTAGTAGGGCAATTTCTGCTGCCAGTGCCAGCGCCAGCGTCAGCGAGACACAGGGGAGTAAGATGGGGTGCAGGGTGCTGGATGTGGGCTCCAAGAGGAGGAACCTTCTGGTTTGCCTACCTTTGTCCTCGTGTTTGTTTATGCTGAGTGTTTGAATAGCCTGGCATTTTCTTGGGGTGTTTTTTTTTTTCTTTCTCTCTCTCTCTGGCCAAAGAGCATATCCTGGGATGCCTGTGTAGGTTAACTCCAGCTGCCCCCGGGCCTGAGTACATCGGCTCTCGCTGGAGGACCCACGGGTCTGCATTTACGTGGGGTGCCCTCGTTCGATGTGCCCCAGCACTGGGGACACCTTTTATGGGAATGTAAAGGAATTCCTTGTTGGGTTCTTTACGCGCAGTTGTGGGCGTTGCAGCACAACAGGTTAAGCTGCCACCTGCAGCGCCAGCATCCCGTAGGGCGCCGGTCTGAGTCCCGGCTGCTCCACTCCGACCCGGCTCCCTGCTATGGCCTGGGAAAGCAGCAGAGAATGGCCCAAGTGCTTGGGCCCCTGCCACCCACGTGGGAGACCCGGAAGAGGCTCTGGCCCCTGGCCTCAGCCTGGCCCAGCCCCAGCCGTTGTGGCCATTTGGGGAATTAATCTTTTTGTTAAAATTAGCTTATTAGCTTGTGATGCCTCAGAGTAGAAAACGATGGTAAGTTTTTTGTTTTTATTTCTTTGAAGCAAACGACCAGTGTTAGTTCTTCAGAATGAAGCCCTCTATCCCCAGCGGCGGCCCTACACCAGCGAGGACGAAGCCTGGAAGTCCTTCCTGGAAAACCCCCTCACTGCGGCCACCAAAGCCATGATGAGCATCAACGGGGACGAAGACAGCGCTGCGGCGCTCGGGCTGCTCTACGACTACTACAAGGTGGGCGCGGCCACGGGGTGGGGTGCAGCCGTGGGGTGGGGTACGGCTGATGCGGATGGGGTATGGCCACTGCGGGGTGGGGTACGGCCACTGCAGGGTGGGGTATGGCTAATGCGGGTGGGGTACGGCCACCGTGGGGGTGCGGTACGGCCGCTGCGACTGCTGTGGGTGGGGTGCTGTGACTGCTGTGGGTGGGGTACGGCGGCTGTGCGTGGGTTCTCCCGCGTCGACGGTCTGGGAGGCGCTCATTCAGCTCCCGGGAAGCAGTCGCTCGCTCTAGCACGCAGTGCGGCCGCCTCTGCAGTGACTATAAATAGCTTAACGAGCACCTTGCCTGGCCGAGGCTCAAAGCCTCCTCGGTCACAGGAATCAAAGGCCTGCGTTACAGGCGTGAGGTGGCGCCGTGGGCTCTGGGTCGGACGCTGGGGGCGCCGTCTGCCTGTGCGCTCACCTGTGTCCCTGTGCGGCCCGCGCTCCTCTCCTCAGTGCGACTCAGAGCCCTTGGCACCGCGTCTTCCAGTCCAGGTTCTCTGCCTGTTTTTAGGGATCTGGATTGGATTAGTCTGCCCGAAACAGCCCCTGTTGGCTGCAGGGCGATGCGGTTTTCACGAGCTGGAGGCGATAGCACGGCTGCCGTCCTGGTGTCCTGGTGACCCTGGCTGTCCGTCACCGGCGCCCCCACCAGCCCCGTGTCACTTTTGCTCAGACCCTGCAGGTGGTCTGTGCGTCTGTGCTCACCTGTGCTTCTCCGCACAGCCGCGGACAACATGCATTATCCCATCTCCAGGCTGGCACAGGGATGTAGAGTAGAAGTCTCACCTTTCCGAAAGTCTGAGCGATGCTTCAGTGCTGTGGGCCTGCTTGGCAAGGAAATGAAGAGTCCAGACGGGAACAGAGCTGCCTGGGTCACCCCGTCCTGTGAGCCCCAGGACACGCCAGCGTTGGCATATCCCACGGCAGCTCTGGCTCTAGGAGGAGACGGGCTGTTGGCGCATCGGCAGCGTTGGGTCCTGCCTGGGGAGGGCAGATGGGCAGAGTCCGCTGCCCGCTGCAGGCAGTGTCGTCTGAGCGTGGCGTTCGCTCAGGGCTCAGCGTCCCCCGACCCTTGCGCTGTGGTGGGAGGAAGCCCACCGTAGCCCCCTGAGAACACAGGGACTGGGAGCTGCAGGCGGGCGGGGTTCTCCAGCCGGGAGGAGCTGGCACCCCTCCTCCCACAGCCCCCTTCTCTAAAGCTCTGACTTCCTGGACTCGTTTCAAAGCCGATTCTCTTACGGGTCCACACGGGGTTACGCGGACCCCTGCCCCTTCAGACTGGAACATGTCACTCTCCTGTGTTTTAGGGAAACTGGCTTTTTTTTTATCCGATAGCTGTGGTCAGCGAGGGCCTCCCGTGTCTTCGGCCATCCCAAATGCTGTTTCCTTCATTTCGTTAGGATAAATAAGCCCCCAGGCTTTCAATTCTGAACCTCAGTTCATTTAAATATTGATAAACGTTAGATGATGTTTTCTTTGGGGGAAAAAAAAATCATGGAGACAAGTAGGTGACACCAAGTGAGAGGTGTCTCTGTCTCTCTTTTCAAGATTTGTTTATTTGAAAGGCAGAGTTAGAAATAGAGAGGACTTCCCTCCGCTGGTTCATTCCCCCAGTGGCCACAACGGCCGGGGCTGGGCAGGCCACAGCCAGGAGCCAGAGCTTCTCCAGGTCTCCCACGTGGGTGCAGGGGCCCAAGCGTTTGGGCCATTTCCTGCTGCTTTCCCAGGCGCATCGGGGGGAGCTGGATTGGAAGTGGAGCAGCCGGGACCTGTGGGATGCTGACGCTGCAGGTGGTGGCCTAACTGCCACGGCCACAGCGCCAGCCCCAGAGGTATTTCTTTTTAAGAGATGAAATCCAACTCCAGCCATGATGGATGGAATGGCTTGCTTGCTATTTTTTTTTTTTTTTTTTGACAGGCAGAGTTAGTGAGAGAGAGAGAGAGAGAGAAAGGTCTTCCTTTTGCGTTGATTCACCCCCCAAGTGGCTGCTACGGCCGGTGCTGCGCCAATCTGAAGCCAAGAGCCAGGTGCTTCTCCTGGTCTCCCATGGGGTGCAGGGCCCAAGCACTTGGGCCATCCTCCACTGCCTTCCCCAGGCCACAGCAGAGAGAGCTGGCCTGGAAGAGGAGCAACTGGAACTGAATCCGGCGCCCCAACCGGGACTAGAACCTGGGGTGCCGGTGCCACAGGCGGAGGATTAGCCTAGTGAGCCGCGGCGCCGGCCAGAATTGGTTGCTTTCTACCTATCAAGCTGGCGAGCACGTGGCGAGCTCCCTGGGGGCAGGCACCGTCTCGTTCTTGGTGTGGCCTAGAGCCGGGCACGGCGTGTCCTGAGGGAGAACAGGGAAGGCCGTGTGTTTGGTGAATGGGGCTCCCTGGCGAGGGGCTGAGTCCTCTTTGTCTGCGTTGACATTCAGGTTCCCCGAGAGAGGAGGTCTTCTGCTGCGAAGCCGGAGGCCGAGCACGCGGAGCCGGACCCCAGCAAGAGGTGAGGCCGGCAGACGCTGCGGGCCACGGGCCGCCCCGGGTGGGGGTGGAGGAGGCCAGGAGCCCGACTCCCCTGAACCCAGGGCTTGCTTCCGCATCGCCCCGCTCTCCTGCGGTGCTCCTGACGCCCTGAGCGTCGTGGGTTCCTGCAGGCTGCTCTTGCCTGCTCCCCAAAGGGACACTGGAGTGGTGGCTCCCACGAAGGCTGTGTTCGTGTCCGAGGTCTCCAAGGAGGCCGCTGCCGTGGGACAGGTGTCCCGGGAAGAGAAACAGGTGCCGGGTAACTGCCTGCGCAAGCCTAATGAACCACACTGCGGTCCCCGTCTGTCGACGGATTTCAGAGACGGAGAATTAAGGTGGAAAGCCTTGGAAGGCTTCCTTCAAGTGCCCCTTGAGGCTCTCCAGTTCCCTGTGACGGACGCCGTGAAGCCTGCAGAGACAGAGTGGGGCTGCGCAGCCCTCCCCTGCCGTGGGTGCCCGTGGTGCCCGTGGCCCGCATGGCCAGGGCGACGTGTGTTCACGCAGGGCCTGGCAGTGCGCTTGGCTCTGTTGGTTTGTTCCCCAGGACTTCCCTGAGCATTATCCTCTGGAGAGAGCCCTGGGGTTTCCGTCTTCACTTTCTGTCCTGGGGGTTTCAAACCTAACAGAATAGAGAACTGGTAGAAGCCCGGTGGGTCCCCGAGCTGTGGACACCAGCGCCAGGGGGAGCGTTGCTCTCCCTCCTTCTGTTTGGAAATCAGTTTTCTCTTTTGAGGCAAACTAAACAACCTTAGGATGGCTGTGTCTAGTTCTGCACTGATACAAAACCTTCTAATGAACGGCTTTCTAGAGCGGCTCTCCATCCTCTCCCTGTCTTCAGTAGAAATTCCTGGGAGTAAATTTATGGTTCAGTGTTCAAACAATTGTATTTATCTCAAAAACTAGAATATGCCAATTTGCTTTTTTCTTTTTTTTAATATTTATTTGAGAGGTAGAGTTACAGACAGTGAGAGGGAGAGACAGAGAGAAAGGTCTTCTGTCCGTTGGTTCACCCCCCAAATGGCTGAAGCCAGGAGCCAGGAGCTTCTTTTGGGTCTCCCACATGGGTGCAGGGGCCCAAGCACTTGGAACATCCTCCACTGCCTTCCCAGGCCACAGCAGAGAGCTGGATCGGAAGTGGAGCAGCCAGGACTAGAACCGGCGCCCATAGGAGATGCCGGTGCTGCACGGGGAGGATTAGCCCACTGCGCCTCAGCGCCGGCCCCCCATTAGCTTTTTTTCTTCAAGTTTTCTGCCTCTGTGACTTCAGGGGGCTTTGAAAAGTCATTCATCTTCCCCACTAGCAATCATCGTTTGTTGCTCAGAATATTTATTAAATGAAATGAACCTTGTGCGTGTGCCGCTACGTGGTGATAATGGAGAAAGCCATGCTGGCGGGAGGACTGTGCGTCTGGTGCAGCGGTTACTACGCTGCCTGGGATGCCCACGTCCCAGCCCTGACCTGATTCCAGCTCCCTGCTGACCCACGCCTCAGAGGCAGCAGCTGATGGCTCGGACACTTGGCCCCTGCCGCCCACAGGGGAGACCTGGACTGGGGCCCCTGGCTCCCTGCCTTGGGAAGTGAACCAGCGGATGGGAGCTCTGTCTCTCTCCCCTCTTTTCTCTCTGTGCCTCCAGGAAGAATACTGAATTTAAAAATATATATGATTTAACTTAACACGTTTTAAAAAGAGAGGAGAGAGAAAGCTGAAGTCTTAGGTGGCCGAATGGTAAGAGCTGGCACTGAGCACTGGTGTGCCCGGCCTGGATCTGTGCCTGTTGGCGCGTTTGCGGGGGGACGAGGCTGTGCGTCTCCCCAAGTCGCGCCGAGAGCAGCGTGGCCGGGGGCGGCCGGCTCCCACGCCTGCACTGTACCCCGCTGACCCGGTTCTCTCTGTAGCTGAGCGCTCTGTGAGGATTACTGACAACTGAGCTGCTTAGAGGAGCCGTGGGCCCTCAGCCTCTCCAGTGGGGCTGTCTGCAGTGCTTTGGGGTCTGCGTGGCCGGGGGCGCGGAGTCGGCCCTGCTGCAGCCGCGTGTGCTGTGGGTCTGGCCTTGACCCGAGGCCCGAGGCCCGAGGCACGGAACCCGCCAGCCCAGGGCCAGAAGGAAAAGCGAGCTTGTCATGAGCCCTTGTCGTCTGGGAGTGGGGACAGTGCTGTCTTGTCTTCCTTAAAGGAGCAGCGTGCCGAGTGTGGCCGAGCAGCCCCTCGTCCCCGCGGGGGAGAGCCGGGTGCAGGTGCTGAAGAACGTGCCCTTCAACATCGTCCTCCCCCATGGCAGCCAGCTGGGCGGCGACAAGAGGAGCCACCTGCCAGCGCCCGACACCACCGTCACCGTCTCCATAGCGACCATGCCCAGCCACCCCATCAAGACGGAGATCCAGCCCCATGGTTTTGCCGTGGGCGTCCCGCCGGCCGTGTACCACCCGGAGCCCGCCGAGCGCGTGGTGGTGTTTGACCGGAGCCTGAGCTCTGACCAGTTCGGCTCGGCCGCCGCCGCTCAGCCACCGAACGCCCAGCGGCGCACCCCGGACTCCACCTTCTCGGAGACCTTCAAGGAGGGCGTGCAGGAGGTACGCGGCCGAGCCCGCCCCGGTTACGTAAGCCTGAAACCCAGCCTCAGAGGAGGGGATTAGGAAGAAAGGAGGTTTTTTATTTTTTTAAGACAAAAGGCCCATGGCTGTAATTTGTAAACTGACCCTATAAAGCCCGGAATTGTTATCAGGGGCCGTGGCTCACGTTTCTAGCAGCTGAGTTAGTGATCATGATTCCCGCGCTGGGGCCGCTGCGGGGAGAGAGCCCAGGCGCGCTCTGCCCTTCACTCGGGCCCCGCTCCCCGCGGTGGCTTCCTGGGAAGTGACGTCTGCGTGGTGGCTCAGTGGTCGGGGACACAGGTCCCGAGTGCTGTGTGTGAAGTGTCCATGTTAGCTTGCAACAGTTCTGAGGGCGTTAGGACTCACGCACGCGTAGGTCACAGTTAGAGACCCAAAGGGCCGGAAACCATGCTCTGACGCACGGGGGCAGCCGGCGTGGCCTCTGTGGAGCTGTGGAGCTAGGGGAGCGGTAGCAGCCGCCCGCCCACCGCGCTCCCCCCACCCCGAGCCCACATCCTAGCCCGGCCCCGCGCCTCGGCGGCTCCTGGAAGCCGGAACGTTTGCTCACAGCCCTGGGGTTTGTGGGAAAGGCAGACGGGGGACCCTGGATCCTGGGTGTCTTGTGGGAGCCACGGAGACGGTGTCCCTCGAGTCCAGTGTCGTGTGAAAGCGGATGTTTGTCCTCCGTGTTCTGGGCTGTCTGGACGGCGCCCTGCGGAGCCGCACCCTGGGGCCGGGGCCGGGGCCGAGCCCGGTGTCGGGGGCCGGCTAAGCGGTGTGGCCTGGTGTTGCAGGTATTCTTCCCCTCGGACCTCAGCCTGCGGATGCCCGGCATGGCCTCAGACGACTATGTGTTTGACAGTGTCGCTGGGTAACAGTCGCCCTTCAGTTTGATTTTTACCTTCCGGCCCTGGCGCCGTTCTCGCTGGCGCGGCTGTGGGTGCGTCTGCGGCGGCTCCCGCAGCTCTGCTTCCTCTCGCGGGTGGAGGCCCTCGGGCTCTCTGGGCTGCGCCTCGGTTTCCCCTGGTTCCTGGTGTTGGTGCTTTCTCTTGGGTGCCTGCGTGGTGGCGGTGGATGGGGACCAATGAGGCGTCGACCCCTGAGCTCCCTTCTGCTCCCGAAAGCCAATAGTCGGTGAGGGCTCAGGGGACCAGCAAGTACGGGGAGGCTTTTATTTGATTTTTCAAAAGATTTATTTAGTTAGTTGAAGGGGAGATTTACGGGGGGTGGGGAGACAGATTCACTCCCAGATGACCACAGTGGTCTGCCCAGGGCTGGGCCGGGCCAAAGCCAGGAGCCTCCTCCAGGTCTCCCACGTGGGTGCAGGGGCCCGAGCACCTGGGCCGTCTTCTGCTGCTTTCCCGGGTGCATCAGCAGGGAGCTGGATGGGGAGCGGAGCAGCGGGACTGGAGGCCGTGCTCTTGGGGTGCAGGCTGCGGCACCATCGACCCCGAGGCTCGGAGTTTGGGGTTTGATTGGCTTCATCAAAGCCAGCGCACATGCAGTCGGCTGCTTTTCCGACCTGCAGCTTCTGTTCAACCTCGCGTAGTGCTGGCAGCTCTGGGGACAGGCATATCGTCCTCATTAATAAGGAACGTAGAAGCCCCTCACATCTTTTAAAAAGGCGTCTGGGCTTTCACTCTGTACTCCTGTTTTATGTGTGTGTTTTACAGTGAAAAAGTTGTGGGTTTTTTTGTTTGAAGTCTAGGATTTTATGGACTTGAGTGAACTCCCTTACAGGCCTGCTGCAAGGTGTGGGAGTCACAGACTGGACGCCCTAGGATTTGGGTGGGAGTTGGCTCAGTCTTCCCGGAAAAGGTCAGAGAATGTTTGCCCAGCCCTGCTACCATGGTGCAGAAGCAGCCACAGGTGACACGCGTGACACGCACATGTGTGGCGTGGCCGTGTTCTCACACAGCTCTGCGCACACAAGTAGGTGTAGTTTGCTGACCTCTGGCTGGGAAGGTTCTGCAGTAGCGTAGGGCGGGTAAGGTCGGGAGAGGTGGAGAATGGTGCGGGCCCCCAAGAGGCGTTTGTAAGTAGAAACAGACCACCCGAGTCGGAGGCCTGCCAGCCAGCTGTTCACAGCCCCCGCCGGATACAGGCCCGGCTGGCGGCGTGCTGGTGTGGTTTCCCGGCAGGCTGCACTCGGCGGGTCTTCCAGGGGTCTCCTTGTGGACTTCACATTGTAGATTTCCCAGCAGGTGTGTTTAGTCCCAGAGCTGCAAGATGGGAGGGTTTCTGACTGCTGGGTGCTTCTGTAGAAGGTCTCGTGTGCGGTGAGCAAGGGAGCAGGCGCTGTGGTCAGCGGGCGCTCGCCGGCGGTCTCCCTCCCCGCGCGGCCAGGCTGGGGCCGAGGCTGAGAGCCGTGCTCTGTCTCTCAGGAACAACTTTGAGTATACCCTGGAGGCGTCCAAGTCTCTGCGGCAGAAGCCGGGGGACAGCACGATGACCTACCTGAACAAAGGCCAGTTCTATCCCATCACCTTGAAGGAGGTGAGCAGCAGCGAAGGCATCCACCACCCCATCAGCAAAGTCCGCGTGAGTTCCACCCTCCTTCCGTCCTCCAGGGATGTGGGTCGGGGCTGAAGCCGGTCGGAAGGAGGGTGTGTGGCTGCAGCGTGCAGCAGAGCTGGAAAACCGGGCGCGGAGTGAGTTCTCCCGGAGGCTCGCCCGCCGCCGCGTGTGGCGCTGATTCCTTCTCGTCCACAGAGCGTGATCATGGTGGTGTTCGCTGAGGACAAGAGCAGAGACGACCAGCTGCGGCACTGGAAGTACTGGCACTCGCGGCAGCACACGGCGAAACAGAGGTGCATTGACATAGGTACGGCGTGAGGGCTGCTCCGTTCCCACGGGGCCAGCGTCCGGTTTGCTGGTCCAGTTGTCTTTGGCAGAGGGCAGCTTCCTGCCGAGAGCGCCTGAGTCCCTCTGCCGGCTCCGGAGCCCTGCAGACGCCGTCCTGGGCCTCCTGGAAGCTGCGTTCTCCACTGCTTCCCTCACGAGGACTTGGGCCCAGGCGGCGGCTCCGCCTGGCAGCTGGCAGAGCAGCGCCCGCTTTGAGCCTCCCGAGGTTTTTGAGGGGTAGCGACTTCCCTAGGAGCTCTGATCGGGTGTGGAGGTGGTGGGCAGGCAGGGGAAAGCAGGCTGCAGAAGGAAGCGCTGTGGCCAGGCAGGTGCCGGCCCCTGCGGGAGCGCACTGCGCCTGTCCCGGGCCTCCCTGGGCGTGAAGGGTTCCCACAGGCCTCTGCTCACGGGGTGTGCGTCACCTGTAGTGTGACTGTGCCAGACCCTCGACACCACCGCCCACGGCTGTTCCCGTGGGCTGGCACACGTCCTCTAGAGGCGTCGGGAGACAGCAGAGCTCTGGTTCGGGTTCTGTGGGACTGGCCTGCGCCCTGGGGACTCCATTTCCCAGTTTTGACCCAGTGAGGTTTAAATGTAGCAGAGTTTGTCTCTGTTAAATTCAGTGGTTTCCTTTGACTTTTTGAGCTTCCAACCCGAGCAGTGAGCTGCGATCTCGGGCTGAAGCTGAGACCATGGTTTCTGTCTTTCCGTCTCTTGGCTTAGCTGACTACAAAGAAAGTTTCAACACCATCAGCAACATCGAGGAGATCGCTTACAACGCCATCTCCTTCACCTGGGACATCAACGACGAGGCCAAGGTGGGTTTCGCGGGCCGGGCTGCTGCTCTTCCCGCCCACGGAGAGGAGGCGACGTGCTGGCCCGACAGCTGAGAGGCCGAGTTAGACAGAGGGACGGAGAGGTCCTCTGTCCGCTGGTTCCCTCCCCAAGCAGCCACAGTGCCAGAGCTAGGCCAATCCGAAGCCAGGAGCCAGGAGCTTCTTCCAGGTCTCCCATGCGGGTGCAGGGCCCAAGCACTGGGGCCATCCTCCGCTGCACTCCCGGGCCACAGCAGAGAGCTGGATCGGAAGAGGAGCAGCCAGGACACAAACTGGCGCCATGTGGGAGACTTAACCCACTGCACCCCGGCACCGGCCCGGACTGATGGATTCTTGCAGTTGTAGGGGTTCCTGCTCCCAGGCGCCCTGGGCCCGTCTTCCTCCCCCTCTGTCCTCTTCCTCCCTCAGGAGGAGGCAGTTTTGTTGACTCCTTCATGCAGAATCTCGCATGTGGAGCCTCGGGATGGCTGCCTTGCTGGCCAGGGCTCATTGGCTGACCCCCGTCCTGTCTCTGGAGCCCTGGGCTCCCTTTCCTGGTTTGCAGGGGGGTGGCTGCGCCTCTCTCGTCGTGGGTGGTGTCAGGGTCAGCGGAGCAGCGCCTGCCGAGCAAGGCTGTGCGGTCCCAGCCAGCATCGGCGGTGCCATGCCGGTTCCCACGGTGCCAGAGCGTTCGTGGTCGGAAAATTGCCTCCCATCCACAAGGCCGTTTGCACACGTGGAATGAGAGTCGTTAGTGCCTAGGGCTCCGTATATTTCTGAACACTGGCAGCTCAAGAAACTGAAAAGTACACGTGGTTCTGCCAGCTGTGAAGTAGATTGGCCCTCAGCTCTGTGGTGTTAGGAGCTCTGTTTCCCGCGACACGGTGCAGAGTCCCGTCGTCTCCTTCCTCCTTTTTCCTGTGTTGATTTCATCGGGGAGGGAGGGGCCGCATTAGGTACTGAACCCGGGGCTCCTTTTACAAAGCTGCCTGCCTGAGATCTGTGCAGGGCAGCGTGGCCGGTTCCTGGCAGCTGCGCAGCTGGTGTCGTGCTACTGCGCTCGTGCCCAGGGCACAGTGGTGTCCCTGAGGTGCAGGGCGGCGTCAGTCGGGTCCGCCAGTCTGCAGGGCGTCCGAC
Organism: Sylvilagus bachmani; assembly: GCA_015711505.1. Taxonomy (NCBI): domain Eukaryota; kingdom Metazoa; phylum Chordata; class Mammalia; order Lagomorpha; family Leporidae; genus Sylvilagus; species Sylvilagus bachmani. Next base: position 6,925,522 of record CM027408.1, read on the forward strand.
AGGCTGCTCCATCCAGGGTGGGCTGGGGGGAGGTAGACTCTGCGCGTCACGTACTTGCCTGGCCCTAGGAGCACCCGCAGGAAGGGCTGGCCGGTGCCCCGCCGGGCAGGTGGGAGAGGCGCTGGGAGTGTGGCGGAGCCGGTGCAGGAGTGTGCCCTGCCTTCCTGTGCTGACACAGGCCACTGTTTATCCCCTGGAAGAATGAAGAGCCCTGGTGGCCGGCTCTCCTTAGCTGGGGAGCGGTCCGGGCTGACAGCCACGTGTCCACGGCTGCGAGGCCGCGTCGGGCGGGTGCTGCTCTGTGGGATGTGTCACTGCGGGGTGGGAGTGGGGATGATGGCGGTTTCGTTCTGAGGCCTACGGTGTGTTTGTGCTAGAGGGAGGGGCTGCTGGAGGGATGTGTTAAGTCGCTGTAATCACCGCTAATTGCTGGAGGTGAGGCCGGTTTCCCTTCCTGGCCCCGGCCCGGGCCCTGCCGTTCCTGGCGCTGCTGCCAGGCAGAGGCCGCTGGTTTTAAACCTGAGATGGTGGGAGCCCCGGGGCAGCTGGAGTGGACTGGGGACACACGGGTGCCCCAGGCAGCTGGAGTGGACTGGAGACACGCGGGTGCCCCAGGCAGCTGCCGTGGACTGGAGACAGACACGCGGGTGCCCCGGGCAGCTGGAGTGGACTGGAGACACGCGGGTGCCCCAGGCAGCTCCCGTGGACTGGAGACAGACACGCGGGTGTCCCCGGGCAGCTGGAGTGGACTGGAGACACGCGGGTGCCCCGGGCAGCTGGAGTGGACTGGAGACACATGAGTGCCCCGGGCAGCTGGAGTGGACTGGAGACACGTGGGTGCCCCAGGCAGCTCCTGTGGACTGGAGACACGCGAGTGCTGCGTGGCCTGTCTTGCTCTCACGGCGTTCCCTTGCCCACTTGGCTGCTCTGTAGAGAGACCCTTGCTGAGAGCTGACTCCTCTCCCACTGCTCTGAGGCTGTCTGCCCCCAGCTCCGCTCGTGACATCTCAGCGCCCCTTGGCTGGATTCTGCCCCGGGCTCTGAGCTGCCACCTCCTCTAACTTCGGAGGCAGCTGTTTGGAGGACGTAGCAGGTTGCACCTTGAACGTCCGGGCTCATGTCCCGCTTGGGGCACACACCAGGACTCGCCCTGTGCTGTCCTGCCGCAGCCACAGCCGAGCACAGACCGCGTTCACTATGGGGAAGCGCTCAGCTGGTGTGGTGCCCGTAGACATCGCCGGTTTTCAGAATGGGGTGGGGGGAGTGCCGCAGCCGTTCGGGGCGGCTCCCCGCGCCTGTGCCGTACTGTGCTGTCCATTGCATCGCCCTCACACAGCACCGGGGCTCTGTGTGTGTGCTCAGGCGTTGTTGTTAAAGAGCCAGACGTCCCTGGGCAGGTTCAAGGTCACCTGGCATCCTCACGTCCTGACTTAGGGGGGTTGCTTCCCTCCTGGTGTGCAGTGGAGGTCACCGGGCAGGAGCAGAAGCCGTTACCTTTGAAGCCTGAGGAGGTGGCAGCCCGGCGAGGGCTGAAGTTCACGTGACGGGCGGCTGTGAGGGCGCAGGTCACCGGGAGGGGAGCAGAGCAGTGAGGAGGGGGCACACACGGGGGTCGGAGGCAGAGAGATGGGAACTCAGCGCTCTCCGTGCTCCCTAGCGTCTCCTCCCCGATGCGGGAACCCAGCCCCCCGACACCAGCACTGTAGTCCAAGGTGGGCTGGGGCCTTAGAGGGCTTTCGTGGGGCAACTGGGATCCTCAATACGACTTCGCGATTTCCAGGGAGGAGACGTGTGCTCGGGACGCAGGTGACCGGGAGCTGGGGCCGCCCCTCTTCCTTCCCTGCGTGGCCTGGGCCTGCTGCCTTGCCCAGGCCGTGCCACCGTGTTGACTGCATTAGTGCCTCTCAGCCTGAGGATCTAAAATCGATAGTGGGGAAGGGGGCTTGGGAGAGAGAGCGGCTGTGAGTGCTTGTGTGCCAGGCACTCGGTGGGCACCCGGCCGCCTTTGCCGTGTCCCCGAGAGGAGGCCTCCGAGGACCACAGGGCAGACCCCAGCCCAGACGGGAGGAGCGGCCGTGTGGACTCTGGCTTGAACCCTGTGCCCAAGGCAGGATTTCCTGCCTGTGGGGTGCGTGCTGCCTAACTGCCGAGGCCTGGACAGTCAGCCGACACCCAGCACGCCCGGAGCCCAGGGCACCGACGCAGGGCGTCCTGGATCGTGGTTTGAGGCTGTGGTTCGAAGCCAGGCCCAGACTTCTCCCAGGGAGGAGGGGTCTTCCTGAGTATTAGCAGATTAACGAGCTGCAGGGAAACAGCATAGCAACTGGGTGTTTTCTGTTGGTGATGTCTAAATCCTTTAGCTAGAAGGTGGGTTGTGTGGTCACCGCCATTCATGTGTTTAAAAACTAGGACCAGTCAGACGCGTGCCACGCCCCTGCCACAGCAGTGGGAAGACGCCAGCCTGGCCTTGTTCACGCTGGTGGGTCCCGTGGCCCGAGACACCCTGAAGCCGTGGGCCTCTGTCCACCAGCTGCAGCGGCCCTGGGGGCTGCGGCTCTCTCCTGGTGGCATGATCCCCTCTCAGGGTGTGATGTGTGACAGAGCAAGTGCCACCCACATCTCTTCTCCTGCCCATTTCCTACACCAGCTGGGAGGCTCGGGGAGGGGAGTGGGCAGTCAGGGAGCAAAGCAAACCCCAGCCTCCTGTCCCTCGGGGAGGGAAGACTCCGTTGGTGTCGGCCGCCATTGAGCCAAGGCCCCTGTCACTGAGGAAAGAGGACCAAATAGACCGGGGGGGCCCCGAACTGGTGCCGAGGTGGGGGAGGGGCAGGGGGAGCCGTCCTGGGTGCTGAGGTGGGGGGCAGGGGGAGCCGACCTGGGTGCCCGCTGGGCCTCTGGCCTCCCCTCCACCCCTCGTCCCAGCAGGGCTGTGGAGCTCCTGCTGGGGATTATGGGGCTCGCCGAGCTTGGTCTGTCACGGAGGGGTGTAGCCGCTTGGCACCGTGAACTGAAGACTTTCTGTGTGTGCTTGTGGGATGCAGGTTTATGAGTTTAATCCCAGTTGTTGTTTTGGCTCAGCATAATATTTGGGATTCATTGTGAGAGTGGTTTTTAATTTGTTTGGCCTGCACTTACGCCTGCATTTACAGGATTCCATTCCTCTGAGCACCCTCGCAGTGCATTGAGACCAGGTGTGGCCGTGTTCGGTTGCAGTGAGCAGGGACAGGTTGGGTTGGTTTCACAACGTAAGTTTCCAGTGTGAATGGAGGGAGGAGGCAGGAGGGGGTGAGTCAGGAATCTGACTTGGGATTGCGCTTGAATGAAGGCCGGAGATGAAAACTCAGAGCACGTTCCCGGGCCTAAACCGAGAGAAGCCGGAGAGCACTGTTCCCACGCGGGACTCCCAGCATCCATCAGGCCCAGAGCTGACCCCTGGACGGCGTTGTCCACGTGTGGCCATGCAGGCTCCTGAGCTGAGATTCTTTCGGCCCCAGGGACTTCATGGGTCTGACAGTGCACAGCTGTGAGAGTCAGGCTTTTAGTCCCAGAGCAAGTCCTGTTTGCTTATGGGGAAATGAGTTCTCTTCATTGCTGTAGCTTGATCAGTGTTGGAAATAACATTTTCTTGATTGGCGGTGTGGGGAGGGCTTTCGTTAGCAGGCACACAGTGCGCTCTCCTGGGGGGAGACCACTCTGGACGTGACCCTGGGGCGGGGGTGGGGCAGAGGGGTGTGTGGTTTTCTTCTTTTTCTGAGCTGAGCCTGCTGGACCCTCCTGGAAGCACTTGGAGGCGCGTGCCCTGCGCAGTCAGCCACAGGCTCCGTCCAGAGGTCAAATGCCCTGAATCCGGGCAGCTTTGGGGTCCTTGAGTAACAATGGCACACATTTGTGAGCGCACAGCCGGAGGCGCCCGGCACAAGCTGTGTCTGATTGGCCCAGTGAGACTTGGCCGCGGAAGAAAGCTGGGGTTTGCGGTGAAACCTGGAGGTTGTGAAACGGGTTCCCAGCACCGTGTCTGCCCAGCTGTCATTTACGCTGTCACTCGAGTTAGTTTTCCATTCTCTCCTCTCGCTCTTTTTTCTTTATTCTGCTGCTGTAGGAAACAGTAAGGTTCTCTGTGAGGCTGTTTCCTGACAGCTTTGTCACGCTGACCCTCTTCCCCCAGGCCCTCCAGGAAATCTCATCTGTGGTGGCTTTCTATTTTATTTTTTTAAATTTTTTAAAAGATTTAGTTATTTATTTGAAAGGCAGAGTTAGAGAGGGAGAGATGCAGAGGTAGAGACAGAGAGAGAGGTCTTCCATCTGCTGATTCACTCCCCAGTTGGCGGCAACGTTCAGAGCTGTTCTGATCCGAAGCCAGGAGCTCCTTCCGGATCTCCCTCACAGATGCAGGGGCCCAAGGACTTGGGCCATCCTCTGCTGCTTTCCCAGGCCATAGCACAGAGCTGGATCGGAAGTGGAGCAGCCGGGACTCGAACCAGCTTCCATATGGGATGGCGGCACTGCGGACGGCGGCTTTACCTGCAGCGCCACAGCGCCGGCCCCGTGGTTGTTTTTTAAATCTGTTGTCTCTGCGGAGAGCCAGCCCTCTGGCTGAGGTTTTGGATGAACTGAAGGGATGAGAACAAAGTGGTTTGGCCTGGAGTCTGCGTTCCTCTCCTGTGGCAGCCCTGCCCCGGCAGCTCCAGTCCCTTGGCAGACACGGAGGCCTCTCCGCCTTGATCTGGAGTCTTTTTAAGGGGGAGGCACTTTGTCATTAGAGCTTCCAGTTGCCAGCTTGCTGGGCGAGCTCCCCGGGGACCCGCGCTGTCCCGGTGGAGCCGGAAGGTGCTCCGTGTTTGCTGTGGGTCAGACCCTCACCAGCTCCACACGCTTCAGAACACACCTGCGTATTTGGGACAGCAGGTGCCACATCGCCGTGTCTGCCAAGTGACCCGAAGTTCAGCGGGTGCTGGCTCTGGACGTCACCGGGAGCAGCGATTCGCGGGTGTCTCCCGGCGCTCCCGTCCCTGCTCTCCGTTCATGCTAGTGCCCCCTCCCTGGCTGTCTGCACCCTGCGGAAACTTGGAGGTCGCGTGGGTGGCGTGGGCAGGTGGCGCTGTGGCCGCAGCCCGGCTGCTCACCAGGCCTGTTTTCTCTCCCGGGAGACGCCCTGCCAGACGTGGGAAGATGGCAAGTCGGTGCCTCTCTCTTCCCACGGCTCTTCCTCCCTCGCCCCGCCCTTCCCCTTTTCTTCATCTGAGAAGTCTGCTCCTTGGAAGTCCGCAGCTCCCAGCGGTGGGACACAGACGCCCCACCTCCCGGTGGCCAGGAAGTCTGACACCCCCTGGGTGACCCTGAGAATCTTCAGGAACTGGGTCCTGCACGGAGCACGGGACTCAGCCCGGGCCTCCCTCCTGGGTGGTGTGGACAAGCTGGGCCCCCCACACGCGATCAGGGCAGGAGAGCCACGAGGTCTTACGAAGCTGGGAGGTGGGCGGGGCCCGCTGATTTGGATGAGGGGTCTGCTCTGTGACCCTCAGCCGGCCAGGCTTCAGCCACGAGCCACAGCTGTTTCTTAGCCTCCACTCCACTGGCTTCTGGTGACTTTTATAGTTTTTTTTTTTTTTTTTAACTTATGTATTTGAAAGAGAGAGAGAGGGAGAGAGGATGATTTTCCGTCTGCTGGCTCCTTCCCCAAGCAGCTGCGGCTGGGCCATGCCGAAGCCAGGAGCCAGGACACCGTCTGGGTCTCCACGTGGGTGGCAGGGGTCCCAGTGCTTGGTCACCTTCCACAGCTTTCCCAGGTGCACTATCAGGGAGCTGCATCAGAAGTGGAGCAGGCGGGACTGGAACCGGCGCTTGTGTGGGATGCCGGCGTTGTAGGCAGTGGCTCAGCCAGCTACACCACAACACGCCTCCCACACCCGCTGACGTTTTAAACTCCATGTAAACATATTAGAAAAACAAGTGATCTTCTCCTCTTTAATGAGCGCCGATTGGACCTGGGGCGGGAATAAACGACGCTGTTGACTTCAGGTTTCGTTTGGTCGTCAGCAGCTTCCAGCGAGAGCTGTGTGGAGCTGTCCTAGTGCCGTGTTTTTGACTGGTTTAGAGGAGAACTAACTTAGTGCTCCGGGGCTTCTGCCTGCAGCCCAGTAGACACGTGGCATCCTAGCTGGACGTTACGGGTGTTGTGCCCGTGTTTGGCCTGGCTGGATTTTAACAGAGAAGGGGTTTCACGATGGCGGGTCCTACAGCAGCTGGGACCGCGTCCTGCATGGCTGTGGCTGCCCTCCTGGGGCCGCCCCTCCGGCGCTGTGCCGTGACTTCTGTGAAGCAAGTGGGAGGTGTGCGGTGGGGGTCTTTATGTGTGTAAAACCTGCTCGGCCCCCATCAGGGTCGCTTTTCCCCTGAGTGACCCCGCAGGTCTTCCATGTGCCAGAGTGGTTTCTACCTTTGTAGAGCTTCAGGGTGGAGGCGGGGCCGGGGCCCTGCCCCAGGCACTGTGCCGCGTGCTGCCTGTGTCTTGAAGTCTGAGCCGCCTTAAATGAAAAGACACAGACAGCCAGGGCTGAGGACTGCGAGAGCCACGTGGACGGGACGAGTGCGTCCTCGGCCGTCGGGCTTTGCTGCTCTGACTTTCTGACGCAGCTCTGTGGCTACGTCACCCCCACTCCCGCGTTCTCTTCTGCCCGCTGACAGATCCTCTGTTTCCCCAGGCACTTAGACCTCGCCTGAGCTTCCTGGCTGTGGGTCAGGACGCAGGCGACAGTGTAACCCGGCCCAGGCGAGCCGGCGCTGTCGGCTCTGTCGGCTAACACTGACCCACAGGAGCGGGACCCGCTCTTCCTGACACTTGGCCTTTTCCTTCTCTTCATGGCCCAGCTTGACTCATTTCTAACGTCCTTCTAGGAAATTCTGGGCAGGGTAATTAGTCTGCTGCGACTACTCCGTGGACGAACTGGCTCAGGGAGTCCTGTTCCGGAGAGTCTGGTTCCCTGACCGTCCGTCCGCTCACTCAGATCCCTGTTACAGCCACGGCCAGGTGAGGGAGGGCCGCGGCGTGCCGGGAGGCAGTGCAGTGCCCACGGCAGCTTTGCAGACTGTTCACTTTTCCCTACGCTCCCCTCGCCCCTCCACACACGCACGGGAGCCGTGGCGAGTTCCAGTGGACCTGAGGTGGTGGGAGCAGCCCACGTGGAAGGCTGGGACCTGAGCCAGTGCCACCGGTCTCAGCACTGCTGTCCCCGCGTCTCCAGAGGCAGCCGAAGCTGCCGGCGAGGGGCCCTGCGCATTGAGTTACGGAGTCGAGGAAGGCTTCTTAGGTACCCGCGTTTCATAACAGAATGGAGGTCTCAGCACGTGGCTGCGTGCAAGTGAACACACAGGAAGCGTGTGGTGGCCCCATGTGTCCTGGTGGGTCTGGGGGAGCCTCCGGGTGCCCCTGTCTGCTGTCCACTCAGCGGAGCTTGAACGTCCAGGACGTAAAGACCTGCTTGGCCGCTGGGCACTGCAGGCTAGGCCGACTTAGAGGAGACAGGAGCATGGTGACGTGAATCTGCGCAACAGGTCGCCTGACCGCCGAGCCGTGGGCGGCACGGTGCCCCTTCGTCATGCTTCCTCCCTCCCTCCCTCCTTCCTTCCTTTTTTAAAAAGATTTTATTTATTGGAGACATAGAGTTAGAGATAGGGAGAGACAGAGAGAACGGAGTTCCATCTGCTGGGTCACTCCCCAGATGGCTGCAGTGGCCAGAGCTGGGCCAGGCCAAAGCCAGGAGCCGGAATTTATTCTGGATCTCCCACGTGGGTGCAGGGCTGAAGCACTTGGGCCATCTTCCACAGGGAGCTGGATGGGAAATGGAGCAGCCAGGACTCGAACCAGCACCCAAATGGGATGCCAACTCCACAGGTGGAGCTTTGCCTACTATGCCACCGTGCCAGCCCCACTTTCTTTTCTTTCATTTATTTATTTATTTGAAGGTCACTCAGGAAGATCTTCTGTCCACTGGTTCACTCTGCAGATGGCAACAGTGGCCAGCACTGGGCTGGGTACAAGCCAGGAGCTTCTTCCAGGTCTCCCACGTGGGTGCAGGGCCCAAGCACTTGAGCCATCTTCTGCTGGTTTTCCCAGGCCATTAGCAGGGAGTTGGACTGGAGGTGGAGCAGCTGAGACACAAGCAGGTACCCGTATGGGAGGCTCAAGTGGTGGCTTTACTGACTGCGCCACAGCGCCAGCCCCAGTACCAATTTTGTAGATTGTTCTTGAGAGTTAAAGGTTAGGTTCGGGGCCGGCGCTGTGGTGCAGCGGGTAAAGTCACCATTTGAGACTCCAGCATCCCACATGGGCACCAGTTGAGTCCCGGCTGCTCCACTTCCTGTCCAGCTTCCTGCTAATGTGTCTGGGAAGGCAGCAGAAGGTGGCTCAAAAGTTCCTGGGCCCCTGCCATCCTCATGGGAGACCGGGAAGAAGCTCCTGACTCCTGACTTCAGCCTGGCCCAGCCGTGGCCGTTGTGGGCATTTGGTGAGTGAACTAGTGGATAGAAGGTCAATCTCTCTGTCTCTCCCTCTGTAACTCTGCCTTTCAAGTAAATAAATCAGTCTTTAATAAACAGGAGTCGGGTCCGTTGTAAGAGGGGGATGCATGTGGCTCCCATGTTACAGCGATAAATAAATCAGTCTTTAATAAAAGGAGTCGGGTCCGTTGTAAGAGGGGATGTGTGTGGCTCCCGTGTCACTGCGATGTCCAGCTTTGTCGGACTGGGCTGTGGGAGTCTGGGGTCAGCATTCAGTGAGGGGCACAGACGCCACGGTCTGGGGACACAGAGGTGAGAGGTGGCACAGTTCTCGCAAAACTCGAGAGTCTCGGTGGGGCGGGCGTCACCACGCTGCTCCCCACAGCGGTACATGTAGGCCCCTGGGTGGGGAAGCCCCAGCACAGAGGGTCGGGGAACCTGTGGGTGGAGGAACCAGCCAGGTGCCCCAGGGCGGGCCTGTGTGCACACAGAGCTGAGCGGCTGAACAGGAAGGACCCCGTGTCCACCCCGGGCGTCTGTGGGGTTAGGGGCCCTTTGCGGATTTCTGGTGTCGCGTTTTCAGTCGGTGATCAGACTTTGAAATCAGAGGCACCTGGGTGCTGCGGAGACCCAGGCGGCTTCGGTGCCAGTGTTTGGGGTCAGGTGTCGCGTGGGGCAGAGATGTTTCTCAGACTGGGGTCTGGACACATGGTTAGGGGCAGTGTGTGCAGTGGTCCCCTCTCCGCAGCCCTGGTCACCCTCAGTCAGCCCAGTGCAGAGGTGGCTTCTATCAGTGTGTCGTCCATCCACGTCCTTACTGCCTGTTGACGTCTTGCTGTGCCGGATACGGAAACTTTACCCCAGGTGTGCAAGCAGGAAAACACCTCTGGAGCCTTCGGTCCTCCCCGGGGTCTCGGGACGACTCCGCCAAGGGTCGGGGCCGGCTGTGCCGTGTGGCTGCTCTCGTGGTGGGAATGCAGCCAGAAAGGAAGATCGGAGTCCCTGGGCAGCGTCTTGGAAGCTGAGAGGTTCCCTCCTCGTCCCAGGCACAGACCGCTCAGCTGTTGACAATTCCCCACTGAGCGCGAAGCACCTAGATTCTGTATGACGTTGGCGTTTGTCCGTGGCCTGCTAGTGCGCGCGCCAGTTCGCCGCTGTCCCGAGCTGTTCGGTTGTTGAGGGTCCTCTGCTGGAGCCTGGGGGGAGGAGGGGTCAACTTGTGCAACTGTTTCAGCTGTGTATTTGCAAGATTTATTTGGAAGGCAGAGTGAGAGGAAGGTGGAGAGAGAGCTCCTCCTAACGCTGGTTCACTGCCCAGGTGGCTGCTACACCTTGGACAGGGCCAGGTAGGAGCCAGGACCCCGTCGGGCTCTGCACCCACCAGGCGCGTTAGCCGAGAGCTGGGCTGGAAGTGGAGCAGCTGGGCCTGAAACCGGCACTTGGAGCGGCGTGCCAGCACCCGGGCCGCGGCCCCATCGCCGTGACCTAACGCTAGCCCCTGCTTTTGTTTATTGCTCAGTTTTCTGAGGATTTGAGACTTAGGAAGACACGATTTGGATGTAGCATGTAGGCTTTGCATACCCGTGGTTTTTCTGTCTTGTGACCAGCACATAACGCGTTCCCCCAGGAGTGACAAGTTCACCCTGGAAGAAATTAAACAGTGTAGTCCCTGCCCCCAAAGACTCAGGGTGCTCACTGCGGTGTGACAGTGACAGCAGAGGTGGCCGCGCATCAGGCGCTCCCTCGTCCCTGTCCTCAACCCAGGAGTTGCCCTCGACCTCTGTGGCTGTCAAACCTCGCATCTGGCCTTGCAGGGTTGACGGTGGCGGGAGAGGCCGTGGGCCGTGTGCCCGGGCAGGAAGGGCATCTCCACCCGGGACAGACAGGGCTCTTCCTTTGGCTGGCAAGGCCACGGGGGCCGCCAGTAGCTCTCGTTCTCTGTGGTTGGCCCAGGCTTTGTGACGGTGCCACGCAGGGCAGATGGCCAAGCCCCCATGACCTCACGCTGCCTCTTACGGGCAGAACGCCTTGTCACTCAGTTTTCATTTCGAACTCAGATCCCTTTAAAAGAAAACTGTACTTAAAAAACAGCCTGGGGCCAGCGTCGTGGCTAAGCTGCTGCTTGCGATGCCGGCAGCCCGGATGAGCGCCAGTTCGAGTGCCGGCTGCTCCGCTTGTAATCCAGCTCCCCCAGTGCACCTGGGAAAGCAGCAGGTGACGGCCAAGTGCTTGAGCCCCTGCTGTCGAGAGGAAGCAGATGCGAGATCTCTCTCATCTCTCTCTCTCTCTCTCATTCTTCCACCCCTCCCCCAAAAAAAAGATGTTTGAGAGTGACGGGGGAGGACCGAGTAGGAGGGTGAGGAGTGAGAGATCTGTGCGTTGGTTCACTTCCCAAATGGCTGCAACAGCCAGTGCTGGGCCAGGCTGAAGCCAGGGGCCAGGAGCTCCGTCCGCCTTCCCATGTAGCTGGCAGGGGCCAAGCACCCGGATCCTGACCTGTGGCTTCCCAGCTGCGTGAGCGGGAAGCGGGATTGCAAGCGGAGCGGCAGTGGGGACCGACCCCGCGGCATCACACACCCGGCACCCAGGAGCAGCCTTCTGTGTGGTTCGTGGAAGCACCGGGGGCCGTGGGCTCGTGCCCACATCCGTCACTTGACCACTGTCAGTGCTCTCCTGTGGTTAGACGCGGGAGATGTTTCTGTGCCTTGCCAGATGAAATCTGCTTGTTGAATCTGCGTCTGACGGCCCCCTTCGGCGGGTTCTGCGCCCCGGGCCGTGGGACCACGGGGGTCACTCCCACGTCGGCTGCAGGGAGGGCTCCCTGGGTGGGGGCTCTGCCGTGAGCGTCGTCCCCTGTGTCTCTTCCCCTTGCTGACCGCGTGGCTGGTGCGGTGCGGCTCCCGTGCCGCTCCCTGGAAGCTCAGGATGTGCGGCTTCTGCACCTGTGCCCGCACGGTCACCCTCCGCCGGGGCCGTGGCTCCGCTGCCTTCCCCTCGGGTTCCTGGAGACCGAAGCGCTGTCGTGGCCCCGGGCAGCCGGCACTCTCACTGTGGCTGGGTCTGTTTCTTTCCTGGTAACCGCAGTGGGAGCATTGGTGCCGCCTTCTGCGGCTCTTTCACGCGGTCTGACTGTGTGAGCAGCAGTGCCCCTGGCCTTGCAGTGAGCAGCCAGGCAGCACGAGGACGGAGAGGCTGTCGTCTGCGTCTGATGCCATCGTCTGGGGCCCTTCTGGCTCCAGGAGAGGCCCAGGTGATGGATTTAGAAAACTGTACACTTTGGAAAGATTGGGGTTTTTTTGTTTTGGTTTGGTTTTTTTGACAGGCAAAGTGGACAGTGAGAGAGAGAGACAGAGAGAAAGGTCTTCCTTTGCCGTTGGTTCACCCTCCAATGGCCGCTGCGAACTGCGCACCACACTGATCCAATGGCAGGAGCCAGGTGCTTCTCCTGGTCTCCCATGGGGTGCAGGGCCCAAGCACCTGGGCCATCCTCCACTGCACTCCCTGGCCACAGCAGAGAGCTGGGCTGGAAGAGGGGCAACCGGGACAGAATCCGGTGCCCCGACCGGGACTAGAACCCAGTGTGCCGGCGCCGCAAGGCAGAGGATTAGCCTGTTGAGCCGCGGCGCCGGCCTGGGTTTTTTTTTTTATTGAAATGAAATATTATGTATTATTTGAGAGGCAGAGTTACAGAAAGGGAGACACAGAGAGATCTTCCATCCGCTAGTTTATTCCCCAAATGGCTGCAACGGCTAGAGCTGGGCTGATCTGAAGCCAGGAGCCAGGAGCTTCCTCCAGGTCTCCCACGTGAGTGCAGGGGCCCAAGGACTTGGGCCATCTTTTGCTGCTTTCCCAGGCCACAGCAGAGAGCTGGATCGGAAGAGGAACAGCTAGGACCAGAACTGGCGCCCATATGGGATGCCAGAGCCACAGACGGAAGCCCAACGTACTACGCCACAGCGTCAGTCGCCAAAGACTGGATTTTCTAAGAACAGGAGAAAAGTGCACTGGAGTGAGAGGTCCTGAGCGACGCCACGCGGGTCCGGGCCTGGGGCTTGGCTCCTGCTCCTCTCTGCCCTGCGTCGGATCCTGAACCTGGGAAGGGAGGGGGTTCTGGGTCAGGGTCGGATTAGCGCGAAGTCCTCTCTGGAGGGCCCATAGCTGGGATGAAGCGTGGAGTGCGACTTGCTGGGGGCTGGGGATGGAGCCCCACGGCCTGGGATAACCGGGAGGAGTCCGATCGCTCACGATCTGCCTGCCGTCTGCTTCCCATGCCCGCTGTGTGCTGCAGACCGTCTGCTCACCGTGGGGGGGGGGGGGGGTGTTGGTGATGGGTTGTCCTGGATCCTTTCATAAAAATACCTAAGACGGGGCCAGAACTTTGCCACAGTAGCACAACGGGTTAAAGCCTCAGCCTGCAGCACCGGCATCCTGTATGGGCACCAGTTCAAGTCCCGGCTGCTCCATTTCTGACCTAACTCCCTGCGAATGCCCTGGGAAAGCAGCAGAGAATGGCTCAAGTGTGTGGGTCCCTGCACCCACGTGGGACACCTGGAGGAAGCTCCTGGCTCCTGGCTTCAGCCTGGCCCACACACCAGTCTGCAGGCTAGGACGCGGGTGAAGTCCCGGCTCCACATCCTGTGTCTGGGGCGGAGTCGTGCCGGTGCTGCACGGCTCCCCCCACGCCCCTTTCTTCTGTCAGCTTCATGTCCTCACAGCCTTCCCTGTCCCTCTCTGTGTCTTAGTGTGACCAGGGACTCCATGCTGCCGGCCGACCTGTTAGGGCCGTTAGTGGATGGACTGCGGGGCACCATCTCCGGCCCTTGGATCTGCCGGTCTGAAATGCGCCCAGGTTCACCCTACAGGCTGCAGACCCAATACTGTCCACTAAGTGGCGCTCACGCACCAGAAGTGAATTCTAAAGCCAGAACACAGGGAGCCCGGAGCAGTGTAACCGAATTGCAGAAGTGGTGGAGGGGCCGCACCTGTTCGTTTTCTTTCTTTCAACATTTATTTGTTTATTTGAGAGGCAGACTTGCAGAGAGAAAGGGGGAGAGAGAGGTCTTCCATCCACTGATTCATTCCCCGAATGGCCAAAGCCAGGAGCCTGGAACTCCACCCAGGTCTCCCAGGGCTCGAGTACTTGGCCATCTTCTGTCGCTTTCCCAGGCACATTATCAGGGAGCTGGACCAGACGTGGAGCAGCCAGGAGCCGAAGCGGCGCCATATGGGACGCTGGCATCCTACACGCCCCGGCTGCCCCCACTTCCAATCCAGCTCCCTGCTAATGCACCTGGCTCCTGGCTTTGCCTGGCCCAGGCCTGGCTATTGTGGCCATCTGGGGAGTGAACCAGCGGGTGGAAGATTCTCTCTCTCCCTTTCAAATAAGTGAAGTCTTAAAAAAGAAGAGGTGACGCCATTCAGCAGCACCTCGGTGCGCGTCTGGCTTCACCGTGACTCGTGAGGCAGCTCGCGGGAGTCGGTGGCCAGGCGGGTGCCCCCACTTCCTCTTTGACAGGGAAGGGCGCTGGCCCACCGCCCCTCGCCGGCTGCAGCGTGAGCACTGGAGAAGCTGAGCCATGAGACAGGAAGGCTGGCTCAGTGCCGCTGTTCCTCTACGGCCGTCTGTGGGGCAGTGGGGAGCCCATGCCCTGGCTTGCGGACCGCAGTGTCCGGCAGCCGGTGCCTTGGCCGCCTCCGTGGAGCGTCCTCAAATGAGGACCGCGGCAGTGTTTGGCGATCCTGAAGGCTCGGCCTGCTGAGACTTCCCGGCGTGTGGCTTCGTTTTACCCGGCGCGTGTGCAGATAGGAGTCCAGATTACATTTATCTGGTGCGCGCCTGAGCCTTGGGCGGGGACACTGCCCAGAGAGGAGGTGTGGGGGTCACTGGGAAGGGTGTGCGCTGCCCCAAGCCCTCGGCCCACAGGGACTCCTGACCGGGAGTCCAGCGAGAGCAAACGGGAAGCAGTGTGGGGCTTGACGGGCGGTGCTGGCGGCTCAGGGAGCTTGAGGCTTGTGAGTTCCAAAGCCTCGCACGTGGTGTCGGGGCTGGGCCAGCAGGTAGAGGCAGACCCCAGAGAGAGCGGCCTAAGCCCTAAGCAGCTGCACGAGCCACGCCCTGGTGACGCTGGAGTGACAGCAGCAGGGACCGCGGGGCACTCGTCTCCGCCAGGGCCCGTTCCGGAAGGAGGGCGAGTGGCGCCACTGTCCACCTGCCCTCTGAATGTCCGCGTCCTGGGGCTGGCGTTGTGGCGCGGCTGGTGACCTGCATCCCATATGGGTGCCTGTTCGGGTCCCAGCTGCTCCACTTCTGACCCAGCTCCCTGCTAACACACCTGGGAAAGCTGCAGAAGATGGTCCAAGTGTGTGGGTCCCTGCACCCACGTGGGAGACCTGGATAGAGTTCCAGACTTCGGCTTTGGCCATTTGGGGAGTGAAGCAGTGGGTGGAAGATCTCTCTCTGTCTCCCTCTCCCTTTCCCTTTCTCTCTGCAACTGTGCCTTTCCAAATAACTAAATAAATGTTAAAATCTGCCATCCTGGGCCAGACAGGGGTTTAAAGCAGTGCCTGGTGACTTCTGAAATGAGAAGCCGAACTTTCATGCCAAGCCTCTAGGGGCGCTTGGCTGCCGCCGGCCCCAGGTCTGCGCCGGGCGGGCTCCGGCGGCTGCCCTGACGGCGCCCCGTCTCCCGGCAGGTCTTCATCTCCGTGAACTGCCTGAGCACCGACTTCTCCTCCCAGAAGGGCGTGAAGGGGCTGCCGCTCAACATTCAGATCGACACCTACAGCTACAGCAGCCGCAGCAACAAGCCGGTGCACCGTGCCTGCTGCCAGATAAAGGTCTTCTGTGACAAGGTCAGCGGGCGGGGCTCGTGGCGGGGCTGCGTGCGGATGCGTGGCCACCCCCGTGGCGCGGAGAGCCTGCAGGGGTCTGGTCTCGGTGCTGCAGGGGAGAACGCGTCTTCACTGAGAACGCGGGGCTGCGTGGTAAAGCCGCGGCGGTGTCCCTGGGAGGCGTCCACGAGGGCCGCCGTGGGCTCCGCACCTTCTCTTCCCCGGGGCGGGGATGCGGCTGGGCTGAGAGGACACGCAGTGTCCTTGAGGACGGGGAGTGGACCCACAGTGAGGAAGACCGACGTGGGCACTGCCCCTCTTCATCCTGGGGAGACCACTGGAAGGGGCTGGGTGATGGGAGCGTCTTTACTGTCCTGGCTTTGGGGTACAGGAGCGCGGTGGTGACTGGGGAGGGCGGCTGAGACCCCAGCTGTGCATGTGCTAAGCACATCCCAGGCCGCTGGTAGCGTGCCGCACACTCAGCCGCTCAGAGCAGCCCCGATTCACGGTCCTCCCGGCCGCAGGTCGGCAGCCTGATGCCGGCCTCCCTGGGTGGGACAGGGACGGTCCGTGTCCTCTCCTCGTCCCCTCGAGAGGCCCCACCTGCTTGGCCTGGCTCTGTCTGCCGTCTTCAGCCCACGTGGCCGTCAGGGCTCAGACCCCGTGTCCTCGTGTCCTCGCGTCCTCCCTGATCTGCTCTGGGGACCTGCGGCCACCTCGGGCTCAGGTCAGCACCTGCCCCGCGCCCCATGGCGCCCCACCCTCTGCGGGTGCAGGTGCTCCCTCGTGCTAACATGGCGCACGCCGTCACCGCGGTGGGCAGGGGATAAAGCCGAGGAGCCACAGCTGCGCCGGTTCAGCTGTGCTCTCACGTCTGACGCTCCTCACGGGCCGCAGGGACGGTTTCCGAGCGCAGCGTTCAGTTGTCAGCGGCAGGCAGCGGTTTGTCCCAGTGGCTCTGTCCACAGGCGCCTGGAGGGGCCCCGCCTGAGCTGGGAGCTGCCCGTGTTTCCTGTGGGGCGGAGCCACTTCCTCCAGGGCACTGCTGGGACAGGGCGTGGCACAGCCAACAGCAGCACGAGCCACAGCTGGGGGTTCTGTTCCGACTTTGTATCACCCTTCCTGGGTTTCCGAGGTCTTTCCTGGGCCCTGCAGCTGTGGCCGGATCCTGGCCGCCGATCACGCTCCATCCTGCGGGTGGTGGCGTCTCCCAGGGCGTGTGTGGGAGCAGGCGGGAGCTGGGCTTCTCCCACCACGGGGCAAGAATCCTAAGTGCAGGTTGAGGAGGAGCCCGAGGCACGTTCAGAGTTAGCAGTGTGGCTTTGCGAGGGCTCCTCCTGTGAACCGGAGCGCCCGAGAGGTCGTGTGCCTGGTCGGAAGTGCAGGCCCGACCCCCGGTCTCTGCGGCGGGAGAGCGAAAGCCTGCTGGTCGGTGTTGTGTGCAGAGAACGTGGTGTGGAAGGCGCGCGCTCCCGAGCTGCGTCCTGCCCACGCCTCTGCGCGTTTGCTCACGCGCATCGCCCAGTGCAGGCCCGTGTGGTTGCCGGCTCTGCCTTGCTCGGTGGAGACAGGGGCAGTGGGAATAGGGCGGCACGCAGCGGCGCTCTGGGGAGCCGGGCACGAGATGCTCCCGGCGAGCGTGGGGAAGCCCTGCCACAGAACCATGATGACGTCCCCTGCCCGCTGGAGCCTGTGATCTGGAGACGCACTAGATGAAAGCAGCCCTGGACCCCGTCTTCTGCCCTCGCGGCGCTCGGAGGGGCTGATGTGTGCTAATAGCAGGGTGCTTAGGGCAATTACACACTGGTTCCCAGCCCCGGCTTCTAATCTCGGGCCATTACGGGGGGGTGTCAGTCCTCTGTGAGGAGATGCTGCGTGTCATTAATTTTCAAAGCCCTTGGCCTTGCAAGCACGGGAAGCCCTGCGCGACCTCGCGCCCATGCCCGGGGCTCCTGGGTCTGGCTGTGGCTTTCCCGTCTGGGTTTGCCCTGCGCCCCTCTTCCCTGGAAAATCCACCCACCCCTGGATTCTCAGATCGCCTCTTCCTGTGCTGAGTTTACTACGCTCCTGTGCTGTGCATCTGGTCTACACTGGCAGTGGGGAACTGGAAATAGCACATCTTCCCACGTCCTCCCAAGAATGTGTCTCGGCGTCTTAAGAGCTGCGTGTAACCAGTGGACTTGATCCTGCATGGGAGGCAGCCCCAATGCTCTGTCAGAGAAAACGCCGGTGGAAATTGCACCCCCTGGTGGCCGGGGCCTGTCCTTGGCGCGTCTGCATAAAGGACGCCTGGCGGGACAGCCTAGTGTCGGTGTCCCGGGTGTGGACGGAGAGCGAGCCCAGGAGGGCCTCCTGCAACGTTTCTCGTGGGCTCATGAGGGTCTGAACATCTCGCTCACCGCCTGTCTGTGGTGCCGCCACCGTCCCGGCTGGCGCTGTCTGGGATGGGCTGCCTGCGGCCACCCTCGGCCCTGCCCCTCCGCACAGCCTGGCCTGGGCCACGCGCTCGGTGCGGCTGGTTTGACCAGGGTGGTCATGCCGGGCCTCCTCATTGTGTTGTATGTGGAGTTCCTGGAGCTGGATCCACCGAGGACCTGCAGGTTCCTGGTTTCCGTGCGGTTTGGAGCTCGGCCAGCTGCAGGGTCTTGACAAGTACTTCCCCCTCCCCTCTGGGAGCCCCCAGGTGCGCCCGCCTCACGGCACCCTCCCCTCCGTCGCCGCGGTCGGGTGCTGATGCGCACGGTGTCTCCATAGCCGCCCGTGTTTGCCGCACACCTGTGGCCCCATCCCCAGAGGCTCACCGTGATCTCTCTCGTCCGGTCTTTCCCACCAGCGTAGCTTTTTGAACATATGGAATGTAGTTACGATAACTTGTAAAATAACTTTTTGTGTATTTATTTTCGTTTTATTTGAAAGGCAGAGACAGAGACCTTCTAACCAGTTTCACTTCCCAGATGCCCATAACAACTAGGGCTGGGCCAGGCCGAAGCCTGGAGCCCAGAACTCAGTCCAGGTCTCCCGCGTGCGGGTCGGGACCCGGGCACTTGAGTGTCTCCCGCTGCCTCCCTCAGTGCCAGGAGCTGGAAGTTGGGATTGGAGGTGGAGCCAGAACCCTGCCCCAGGCATCCCCATGCGGGACGCGGGGTTCTAAACGGCAGTTTAACACCGCATCAGGTGCCCGGCTCTATATTATTATTATTATTATTATTATTATTTTGCTGTTGTTGTTTAATGATTTATCTACTCAGATGAAAGGCAGAGCAATAGAGAGATTCACTGTTTCACTCCCTAAATGGCCACGACAATCAGGTCTGGGCCTCCACATGTGTGCCAGGGGCCCGAGCGCCTGGGTCCTCCACTGCCTTTCCAGGTGGGTCAGCAGGGGAGCAGCCCAGACCAGTGTCCCTCTGCCTCTCCACTCCGGCTGTAAAATGTGGCCCTTGTTGACTCGTTAGCCAAGACGAGTGGGGTGAATTTCCATTGCGCATCTCTGCTGTCGGGGAATCTGTACGAGAAGTGACCGCTGTGTGGTGGACACCTTGGTGAGGTCACGTGTGCCGTGCGCTTACTGCCGTGGGCAGACGAGCTAATGCAGTGTGACTGTCGCCGTGCGCCATCTCTGGCAGGTGGGTGGGCTCCGTCGCGTGGCAGTGCAGCGTGTCTCTGTCTGGCGAGTCCCCCAGGTGGGCGCCCTTGTCGTGGGACTTGGAGCACGCGTGTTCTCTGCTCAGTGCCACTGCAGGTGCCTGTCGCTTCTTGGCTTAGGTGAGCTACAGTTGGTCGTGTCTGTCACTCAGCTGACGCCAGCTCCTTGCGCGGAACCCCGCTCTCGGGGATACGGTGGCCCGGAGGAGCGAGTGCACCTGGAGGGGGGCCCCTGCTGGTTGTGCCTCGTTTTCTTTTCCTGCTGGACCGAGGGAGGCACGCGTGTCCTAGAAGGCCGAGAGCTGCACGGGCAGGTTTGCCCGGCTTCCGTCCGCCACCAGAAGGGCCCCCGCTCTGTGGCTTTGTTCGTACACGTGGTCGTTCCCTGTGATTCCAGGCCGTCCCACGTCCCCGAGGGGCTCTGGGGAGGCCCGCGAGGTAGCAGGTGATGGGGTCCGTTCCCCACGGCTGTCGGGTGCGAGTCCCCTCCTCTTGTCTTGCCCGCAGGGAGCCGAGCGGAAGATCAGGGACGAAGAGCGGAAGCAGAGTAAGCGGAAAGGCAAGTGTTCCGGCCAGGGCAGCGCCTGTGAGTGGACCGTCCCATCCTCGGGGTGGCGGCCGGGCGCGGGGCGGGCCTGGCTGGGGGGGGGGGGGTGCGGTGCTGGGTCCCGGTGGTGCAGGAGCTGCTCCGGGCTCCCTGTGGTGGGCGTCAGTCCCGGAGGAGCTGTGGAAATGGAGACGTGTGTGGGTTTAGGGGCTAGTGGGGTGCCCCGGGAATGCAGGGTGTCCTCGTTCTTGAGCGTCCCAGCTGGCAGGTTCTAGGGTGCTCGGACAGGTCCCCGGGAAGGCTTCCTGCGTTTTCTGAGGTGCTCCACGTCCTGTCCACAAGTCCCATGTGAGAAGGTCACCAGGACGGAGGCCCGTCTGCGGTGTGGGGGCGGGGCCTGTGGCGTGTTCTCCTGCAGTCTCGAAGCCCATGGCGGTGGTCAGGAGTCGGCCCATGTCCCTCAGGGCCAGGCTGACGGCAGACAGAGGCTGTGCTTCTATCCAGCAGCTGGAGAACCGGACGGGCGGCGTCTGGTGTGGCAGTCAGGCCACTCGGACTCGGGGTGCACACACCAGGGGCTCAGTCTGAGCCCCGCCTCCTCTGCTCCCAGTCCAGCTTGTGCAGTGCGCACCCCGGGAGGCAGCAGGCGACGGTCAAGTCCTCGGGTCCCTGCCACCCGCGTGGGAGCCCTGGCTGGAGCTGCAGGCTCCTGGCTTCCGCCTGGCCCAGCCCCAGCTGCCTTGGGCATTTGGGGTGGGGGTGGGGGGCAATGGGTCAGCGGATGGAAGGTCTCTCTGTGTGTCTCCATCTCTCCACTTTTCAAAAATAAAGTAAAAATTCGACAAAATTTTTAGGCAGTGGTGTTCCCGAACTCCAGCGGAATGTTGAGTTTCTTGATATATTCTAAAGTCAGAGGTACATTGCTGTTAGACTGGAAACACCGGGGGGGAATTACTCCCAAGTTGTGCTCATACATGCAGCTGCTCCAATGAGAAAAGCCAAAGGCTTTGCCTCGCGTGTGTGTTCAGGGACGCCTGACGCCTTTTTCTCCCGGGGCCCCGCGCGCGTGCACACAGCACGTTCCCTCGCAGGCCCTGTGATTCCCTTCCTTAGTGCCCCGGCCTGTGGCTTGGGGGCCCTGTGCTGTAGGCGGCGTCGCAGCAGGAGCCCACACTGCACCGGCGCCCCTCCGTGTCTGTGTCTGTGTGTCTGACCGGGCGTCTGTCGGTCGTTTGCAGTCTCGGACGTGAAGGCGCCGCTGCTGCCCTCCCACAAGCGGACCGACAGCACGGTGTTCAAGCCCTTCCTGGACCTCGACACGCAGCCCGTGCTCTTCATCCCCGACGTGCACTTCGCCAGCCTGCAGCGGGGCGCTCACGTGGGTACCCGGCCCCTGCCCAGAGGAACTCTGGCGTGGCTCACCGTTCACGGAGGCCAGGCGCCCATGACCTCCGACCAGTTGGAGTACTCGGTTCATTCACTGAACTCTCTTAAGATGTGACTTGGAGGTGCAGTGCGGGCCTCTGGGCTCAGTCCTGTGTTCTCCGTCCACTCGCTCATACCTCGCTCACAGAAGATTCTAGAGTAGTGATGTCATTCGCAGTGTGCGTCTCCGATGTTAGCCACTTAAGGCGGCCGTGGTGGCACAAAGCACAGAGGAAGGCCGTCTCCTAGTCCGAGCTCCTGGCCCGTCCCTGGCACAGTCCTGACAGTCGCGGCAGCCTGCTCGCTGGCAAAGGCCTCCTGCCGGGGGCTGCAGGCCCTGGGCAATGGTCGGTCTCTGCCGAGAAACTTCCCTGTGAGGGAAGTGAGTGACGGGCGCGGCCTGGCCGGAGCTGGGCCCCCGGCTGTGCTCGCCAGCCTCTGTGAGAGCAGTCCACGGTGCCTGTCAGAGCTGGCTAGGAAGGCGGCCCGGGGTCTCGTCCCCGGTCCGCCACGTCGGAAGCTGCTCCCGCTGTGTGCCGGGTGGGACTTTGTGGTCTGAGACGTTTTGAGCGCGTGTTTGAAACGCACCCTGTCTTTTGGTCTTAGGTCCTACCCATGACCTCAGAGGAGCTGGAGGGCGAAGGGTAAGATTTGTGTTTCGTTTTGCTTTATTAAATTCAGTCTGTTTGGAATGATTCCGACTCCGAGGAAAATGGCAGCATGGCACAAAGCACTCGCGTCTGCCGATGGTGACCCATCGTCCCAGGTGCCCTGCAGACGAGGGCGCTCGCCACGTCACCACGGGCACTCACCCGTGCATTAGGGCCACACTGTCCTCTTGAACCACCTTCATTCTGGAACATTCTCCGCCTCCCCTGACTCTCCTGGCCACCGGCTATTTCATAGAGTATCCCTTAGCGCGGGTTCGGCTGCTGCATCTGGGCAGGACCCTCCGGAGGTGACGCTTTCCCCGCCTCGTGCGTCCCGTCGGGAGCCCAGTTCACGCCAGCCCTGACTGCGGTGTGCTTGCTTTCTTGGTTAAGGTGGTCTCTGCCGGGCTTCTCAGCTGTTCTCTTTCTCCTCTTTCGGTTTAGTGTTTGGGGAGGAACTTCTGCTTTGTAAAGTGTCCTGCCGCATCAAGCTCTCCACTTGTCATTTTTTAAAAAATTTATTTGAAAGGTAGAGCTATAGATAGTGAGAAAGACAGAGAGAAAGGTCTCCCTTCCATTGGTTCACTCCCAAATGGCTGCTACGGCCAGCGCTGCGCCGATCCGAAGCCAGGTGACAGGTGCTTTTCCTGGTCTCCCATGTGGGTGCAGGGCCCAAGCACTTGGGCCATCCTCCACTGCACTCCTGGGCCACAGCAGAGAGCTGGACTGGAAGAGGGGCAGCTGGGACTAGAACCCAGCGCCCCAACCGGGACTAGAAACCAGCGCCCACATGGGATGCCAGCGCCACAGACGAAGGGTTAACCAGTGAGCCACGGCGCCGGCCCCTCCACTTGTTGTTAATGTCTGTGTGCAGGTGTGGACTCAGTTTCCTGTTTGACTCCCTGAGCTGCGGTCCGTTCCTGCCATTGATGTTGGCACTGATTGTCCCGGCAGCCTCGGCCAGTGGGCGCGCGCTGGCCGGCTCTGGCTCCTGCTCACCTGTCCCCGGGCGCTGCCGGTGCTCAGCCCGGGGTTTGCCCTCCTGCAGCCCTGAGAGCAGCTTCTCTGAGAAGCCCCGGCTGCCCCTGGTGCAGAAGCGCCTTTAGGACTGGGGCCTGGGGCCCTGGGCAGCCCCGGCTGCTGCTGCTGCTGCGCCCCTGTGCGGGGAACCCCCTCTGTGAGACCCCAGAACAGCCCCCTGCCCAGCCTATTCAAACCCCAGCGTGGTTTGGCCTTCCCAAGGGCTTTAGAAGTTAATTCATTTTAATTTACTTGAAAGGCAGTAAATCCACCCACTGGTCTGCTTCTCAATCCCACAGCAGCTGGGTCCGGGCCAGGCCAAAGCCAGGAGCCCGGAGCTCCGTTCTGCTCTCCTGTGTGGGTGGCCGGGGCCAGGGTGTTCGAGCGCTCGCCGCGGCTCCCAGGATGTCCGCTGCATCGGAAGTGGAGCTGTGCCACGGGGCCCCTCCCCCGCAGCTTTTCAGGAAGAGGAAGGAGGAGGCTCGGTGACAGGCGGTGTCCCCGCCCCGAGTCCTCGCTGCCTCCCACTCCCCAGACCAGTGCGGGGTGCTCGCAGCCCAGCGTGCGGGGCCGGCTGTGCCCTCGCCCATCCTTTGTGCTGTCAGATGGCGGTCCCGTGAGAGCCGTCATGGCACCAGTGCCCTGCGGGGAACTGCGACAGGTGGGAGGCCTGGTCGCTGCTCCAGAAGCCAGCCCTCTGCTCTCATCCTTCAGTTCTTTAACCACTGTCTGGCTCACAGCGCCGCCCCTCCGCCTAGGGCCCCGCCCCGCCTGCCTTTGGCCGCACCATGTCCTCCTGTGGCTCCTTTGCCCAGATTCTCTGCATTCTCCCCGGGCGTTGCCGCTGACAGCGTGGAGTGCGAAGCCCTCCGAAGCTGCCAGGGTCCCCTCCCTGCTCGTCCTGCAGGCCTAGGATCGCCCCCAGCCTGGACCACACCCTCTGCCTGGGTGCAGGCATCCCAGCGCTGCCCCAGGCCTGCCCGGAGCCTCCACGGCCCGGCTGCAGGCGGAGTCTCTCTTAGGGCTGCCAACAGGGAAGCTGGGCCGGGTGAGAAATGAACGCCATGTAAAATACAAAATTCCACCTGACGTGGCCTAGCCTGCTTGAAGACGGAATATAATTGTATATTATGTGTTTTTACCCAGTCTGTCTCTATCATTTGATAATGACTTACATATAGTGATTTTACTAATTTAATAAATGGATTATTAAAATCTAAACAAAATATGGAATTCGTGACTGCCCCTGCAGCTGGCTTTGCTCAGCTAATGTTTAACGGCTTAAGCTAACGTTGCCCTCGGTGTGTTTGGGTCGCCCGCAGCTCTGCCCTGAAGAGGGGGCCGTTTGGCGTGGAAGATGACTTCGTCGTCCCGCCTCCTGGCAAACTGACGCGAGTGGAAGAACCCAAGAGAGGTGAGCTGGCGGCTGTGGCGTGGTGGGCGTTCGAAGTGAGAAGCACGCCCGGGGTTTGCACAGCAGCGCTGCCCAAGTGCGTGTGTCCGCTCCCGCTAGACGGCTCGCACCCTTGGTGCACGCCTTGGTGTGAAGGCGTCCTTCGATTGTGGCCCGCACCCGTGATGTGTGTCCACTGTAGCCTGTGTGAGCTAACGGCAGCCTTTCTCTCCTTCTTCCTTCCTCCGCCGCCTCGCTGCCGGCCGGCACCAGTGCTGCTCTACGTCCGAAAGGAGTCTGAAGAAGTCTTCGACGCCCTCATGCTCAAGACCCCGTCTCTGAAGGGCCTGATGGAGGCTGTGAGTGGACGCGCGCCGTCATCGCTTCTGAAAGATGGGTGCCAGGGCCAGCGCTGTGGCGCCAGCATCCCACCTGAGCAGTGGCTCGAGTCCTGGGCTGCTCCACTTCCAATCCAGCTTCCTGCTCATGCGCCTGGGAAATTGCTTGGGCCCCCGCCACCCACATGGGAGACCAGAATGGAGCTCCTGGCTCCTGACTTTGACCTGGCCCCTCCCTGGCTGTTGGAGCCCTTGGGGAGTGAACCAGAAGGTGGAAGACCTGGGTCTCCTGCTCTGTCCGTCACTGCCTTGGAAATAAGTAACTCCTTTTTTAAAACACGGCTGCCAGCTTAGAAGCCCACTGAAACAAACTGAGACGATCCACGTGCCTCGGGAGAGCTGGAGCGTGACACCCCCAGGCTCCGGCTGCTCTGCCTGCAGCCCAGCCACACATTTGTTTGTGTGTCTGTCTTTCCCGCCAAGGACGTACCCGCCGCTCCTGGCACTTGGGTGGGTAGGTGGGAGTCACCCAGGCAGGAATGTCCGTTGTCTTGAAGACATTTGTGAGGGCCTTTCCTTGGCGAGAGGGAGATGACCATGTAACAAAGAGTTAGGAGCTAGTGAAAGCTTATTCCTGGGATTTATCTACTTATTTATTTGAAAGGCAGAGTAACAGGGAAAGACAGAGAGAGAGGGATGTGTTCATCCATTGGTTCACTCCCCAAATGCCCGCCATGCCTGGGGCTGGGCCAAGCCAAAATCAAGATCCCAGAGCTCTAGAGGTCTCCCGCGGGGAGGGCAGAGGCCCAAGCGTTTGGGCTGTCATCCAATGCCTTCCCAGGCACATTAGCAGGGAGCTGGGTCTGAAGCGGAATGGCCGCACCCAGGGTGCATGCGAGCAGTGAGGCAGAATAAAGCAGGTGGGGGCAGGGTTTGGGGAGCAGCGGTGCCGTCTCCTGGAGTCCACGGCCTCACGCGGGTGTCCCTCTCGCCTCCACCTCCGCCAGCACCACCGTCCGCACTGGCACTTGCTGCTGCCCGCAGTCTCTCCTCGGTTTCTCTGTGCCATATCCTTTGGCGACCCTTCATTAATTATTTATTTATTTTTTAAAGATTTATTTATTTGAAAGGCAGACTTACAGAGCGGCAGAGGCAGAGAGAGAGAGAGGTCTTCCATCCGCTGGTTCACTCCCCAGATGGCTGCAACAGCCAGAGCTGGGCTGATCTGAAGCCAGGAGCCAGGAGCTTCCTCTGGGTCTCCCATGCGGGTGCAGGGGCCCAAGGACTTGGGCCATCTTCTACTGCTGTCCCAGGCCACGACAGGGTCGGAAGTGGAGAAGCTGGGACTCAAACCGGCGCCCATACGGGATGCCGGCACTGCAGGCGGCGGCCTTACCTGCTACGCCACAGCGCTGGCCCCCGCCCCCTCATTATTTATTAAGAACCATGGAAGCCCTTGATAGGGAGAGAGAGGAGAGTGTGGGAAAGACGGGAAACCTCTGGACCGAGAACCCACAGCTCACACGGAATGCCTGAGGGTGCTCACACCTCTGGAGCTGGGGTCGTATGAACAGACCAGGTGTCACCACGCAGTATAGGAAAGAAGTGGACTTGCGTGAAGGGGAGAGCACTGAGCTTGGGTGTGCCCTGGAAGGCACCCAGTGTGCAGCTTCCACACGAGGGGCTCAGCCGGCTGCTTGTCCACAGTATTTGAAAGCAGCAGTCTGCAGCTGTGTACACGCACGTGCGTTGTGCTGGGGTTGTGAGTAACCTGGAGGTGGTTTGAGTGTGCAGGTTACGTGCAAGCAGCACCCCATTTTATGTGGGGGACTTGAGCATCCTCGGGTTTCGACATCCCTGGGGGTCCCGGAACCAGTCCCCAGAGGACACCGAGGCACAGCTGTTTCCCGTTAGGCCGACAGCAAGCGGAAGGCTGGGCTGCGAGGCCTCGTTCGAGGCCTTGGCTGGGCACATCCCAGTTGAGAGGGATCTGGACGGCAGTCCTGCATCACGCGTGTCACGAGGGCAGCATTCACTGCGTGTCCTTGGAGCAGTTCATGTTTCCTTGTAGAAGGCACCTCTGTGCCCTGGAAGGAAGACATCTGAAGTGCACGTGGCCGTGATAACACTGGCGGGCGGGCCCCCATCGCCCGTTGCAGAGGGGGCTGGGGGCCACCGAGCACCACGCTGACAACTGTGCCGAGCCACAGCCTTCGCGGTTGTGCTGGATTCTTTCCTGTTTTCTGGAGAGGCTCTGGGTAGAGCCAGCAGGGACAGGGTTCTCAGTCTGTGATTCGGGACTTTGCTGTGTCTTCCGGGCTACAAGATATGTATTTTTAATTTAAAAAAATATTTTAATTGTATTTATTTGAAGAATAGGCATTTGGCACAGTGGTCAAGACACTGCTTGGGATTCCCGCATCCCATATTGGAGTGCCAGGTTCAAGTCCTGGCTCCACTTCTACCCTGGCTTCCTGCTAATGTGCCTCTGGGAGGCAGCAGGTGATGGCCCAGGTTGCTTGGGAGACCGAGAGCCCAGGGGTTTCCCGCTCCTGCAGCCCAGCTCTGGTTGTTACGAGCATGTGGTTGTTTGTAGCATTCCAACTAGCAAATGGAGGGAAGAGATTCTCTCTCTCTCTCTCTCCTCACCCACTCAGTCTTGCTCTGTATTTCAAATAAAATGAAACAGAGAGGGTCCAGCCCTGTAGCGTAGTGAGTAAAGTTGCTGCCTGCAGTGCCAGCATCCCATATGGCTGCTGGTTCGAGTCCCGGCTGCTCCACTTCTCCAGCACTAGAAGACAGCCCAAGTCCTTGGACTCCTGCGCCCATGTGGGAGACCTGGAAGAAGCTCCTAGCTGCTGGCTTTGGATTGGCTCAGCCCCGGCTGTTGTGGCCATCTAGGGAGTGAACCAGAGGGTGGAAGATCTTTCTCTATGCCTCTGCCTCTCTGTAACTCTGCCTTTGAAATAAATAAATAAATCTCCTAAAAATAAATAAATTAAATGAAACAGAGAAGTTCCCACCCACTGACTTGCTCTCCCCAAATGCCTGCTATGACCAGGGGCTCATTCAGGCCAGAGTTGGAAGCTCAGATCTCAGTCTGGGTCTGCCACGTGAGCGGCAGGGACCCAGTCCCTGAGCCATTACTGCCGCCTCCTACGGTTGGATAAACGGCACACTGGAATCGTAAGCATAGCCGGAATCAGATGCAGGTCCTCCTATGTGTGCCGCAGGTGTCTGGCTGTCGTCTGAACTGCTGGGCCAGGGTATTAGATGTGTCTTCCTGTGATTCTGTGTCTAAAGTGATAGCGCTGGCCTGGGGCAGACACATGGATCTCATGACAGTTCTGTGACAGATGAGGGGAGGGAAGACTCAGGGCCAGTAAGGGCCCCTACCGAGTAACGGATGGACTCCATTGCACGGGTTTCCCTCCCAAGCGAGGGTTGTATCGATTTGATCAGAATGCCTGAGGCCCCGTGAACATGTTGTCATACATGTATCACACCCGCGGCTCACATACGTCATGAGGCGTGTGACCCCTGGGTGCTGTGACTGTGGACTCGAGCGGATGGCGCTGAGCAGCGTCCGCTCACCAGGGGTGACCTGCCTAGCACTGGCGCTGGTGTGGATAATGGGGAGGTGCACGGAGCTCTGTGCTTTCTGCTCACTCACTCTGTGAACTAAAGCTGCTCTATAAAAGTCTGCTCGTTCTTTTAAGAAAGCTGTGACTGTGAAATAGACCTGCCATGTCCCAGCCCGGGAGTTTGTCCAGTCGTTGGGTGTTCGCAGCTGGGACGCGTGCTCCCCTCCCCTCCTGCTCGGCACAGGCTGCGTCTCTGCTTCTCTGGTGCGATTTTGCAGGAGCACAGCTCTGAGCGCCCGCCTGCTGCTTGCGAGTTAGGCTGTGAAAACTGCTTTTGCAATTATTTCTCTTTGTTCTTTAGATCTCGGACAAATACGATGTTCCTCATGACAAGATCGGGAAAGTATTCAAGAAGTGCAAGAAAGGGTGAGTCGTGCCCGGCACGGCGGTGCCAGTGGGGGGGACGGTGCCGTGTGTGGCGCAGGCGCAAAGCACTCGTCTGTACCGGCCCAGGAACACAGTGGGCGGTGTCTCAGTAAATTACGGTCGGAAGGTGCGGGTGGGGTTGTTCCCTCAAGTGAACACGTGTTTGCCTTCCCACGCGTGATGGGGATTGTGGCTCCAGATTCCAGGGTGCGTGGCCAGGCCTGGGGCCAGGTGTGCCACGGGCCCCACGTGGTCTCTCTGAGAGGAGAATCACCACATGCTGTCTGTGGGCGGGGCAGCCAGGCTCAGGACGCTGAGACTTGACCAGGGTCCCAAGTTTCTTCCCTCCTCCCTCCCTCCCTCCTTCCCTCCCTTCATCTCCCTCCTCCCCTCCCCTCCTCCCCTTCTTCCCTTCTTTAGAATTACAGAAAGAGAAGGAGAGACAGAGAGAGGGCTTCCATCTGCTGGTTCACTCCCAAATGGCCACAACGGCCGGGGCTGGGCCAGGCTGACGCCAGGAGCCAGGAGCTTCTTCCAGGTCTCCCACGAGGGTGCAGGGCCTGCTTTCCCAGGCGCATCAACAGGGAGCTGGATCGGAAGTGGCGCAGCCAGGACTCAAAACCGGCGCCCCTGTGGGATGCCCGCACCACAAGCAGTGGCGTCACCCCCTGCGCCGCAGCACCAGCCCCTGGAGTTTCCTGGTGGGGACTGGTGGGCCCTGGTGGGCCCTGCCCCCGGAGGTCGAGTTCTCAGGTGACAAAGCGTTGCTGCCTTGTCTGGAGACACAGTGCCTGTGCTGTGCGGCTGTTGGGTAGAGGGGGCATGGCGTGAGAGTTTGGGGCTGCATTCTTTTTTTTCTTTCAAGATTTATTTTATTTATTTGACAGAGTTACAGAGAGAGGTAGAGACAGAGAGGTCTTCCACCTGCTGGTCCACTCCCCAGATGGCCGCAATGGCCGGATCTGCGCTGATCCGGAGCCAGGAGCTGCCTCCCGGTCTCCCATGTGGGTTCAGAGGCCAAGGACTCGGGCCATCTTCTACTGCCTTCCCAGGCCACAGCAGAGAGCTGGATAGAAGAGGAGCAGCCAGGACTAGAACCGGCGCCCATATGGGATGCCGGCGCTTCAGGCCAGAGCCTTAACCCACTGTGCCACAGCGCCGGGCCCAGGGGCTGAATTCTGAACCTGGAATGGAATTTTCTAGATGGGTGCAGTGCAAGGGTGGAGCTGAGTAGCCATTCGTATAAACTGGGCATGAGGAACCTTTCTTCTGCCCAGAGCCATCCAAAATTGTCAACTTAACAATCAGTCTGCTGCAGATCTGTGGAATCTCCGTTCCGGCTGCGGCTGCCCGGGCAGAGCCAGGCCGGATGGTAGCGCTGGCCGTGTGCGCCCATGGCCTGGACGTCTCCGTCCCAGGCTTAAACTTCAGCGGGGCTCTCGGGAAGTCGGGTCTCAGGGAGCCGTGGCCTCCGGCCCCCCGGGTCCATTGATCACTGAGCTTCCTGACAGAGCAGGTGCCGCTCACGGAGGGGCCCCGAGGCCTGCGTCCCCCTCCTCAGTGGGGGCGGGGGTCCGCCCGGGGTGACCGCGCCCCTCTGCCCCCAGGATCCTGGTGAACATGGACGACAACATCGTGAAGCATTACTCCAACGAGGACACCTTCCAGCTGCAGATCGAGGAAGCCGCGGGCTCGTACAAGCTGACCCTGACGGAGATCTGAGGGCGCCGAGCCCCCTGCTGGCGCGGCCTGGGGAAGGGACCGCCGGAGGCGGAGCTGCGCATGCGTGGAGACGGCGTCGGCGTTTTCCACGTGACAGATCCATGTACCGTTACGTTTGAATTTTCTCATTTATCTAGGATTGAAAGTATAAAAACTTTTTCCAAGATTCAACAGACACTCTGGGAACCTTGAGCATATC
>CM027408.1:6955897-6991481 GCA_015711505.1 Sylvilagus bachmani
CCCGCCCTGAGGTGACCACGTGCCCGCCCTGAGGTGACTGCCCTGAGGTGGCCGCGTGTCCGCCCTGAGGTGGCCGCGTGTCCGCCCTGAGGTGACCGCGTGTCCTTCCTGAGGTGACCACGTGCCCTCCCTGAGGTGACCGCGTGTCCACCCTGACGTGGGTGCGTGCCCGCCCTAGGGTGCCCACAGTCCCGCCCTGACGTGTCCACCCTGACATGTCCATGTGCCTGCCCTGAGGTGCCCCCGTGCCCGCCCTGACATGTCCACCCTGAGGTGACCGCGTGCCCTCCCTGACGTGGCCGCGTGCCCGTGGGCGGCGCACTCCCGAGGCCTGGCCGGCGACTTGGCGGACCTGGCCGCCCCTCTCAGAAGGACGTGGGCGGGCCAGGCTAAGAAGTGCGTTCGGGGAAAGCCGCCTTGTATATAAGTGCAATATGCGTGTGCAGGTCCGTGTAAATGTGTACATACGTGTCTATATAAATAGGTAATATATAAACGGGGCGCCTGCGCAGTGAGGCCGGGGTGGGGTCCCTCGTGCCCACCCCGCGGGGAGCCCGGAGGACAGAGGCCTGGGCTGTGCACCTGCCGGGCGCCCACGGGCCGCGGCGGTCTCAGCAGGCGGCGCCTCTGGGAAGCCGCCCCGGATGCACCAGGGTATCCTGTGGCGGGAACGTTCTGTACACATGTCTAAATATACAGACATAGCGAAGAATGTGATTTATACCAGTCACAGGTAGCGCCAGGTCCCGGGAGCTAGCTTAGGCCGTTTGTGTGAGGAGCCTGGTAGTTGGTCCTTAGGTTTAGATCCTCTAATGAAGTACGGGAGCTAGATCGCTGGCTTTCTGAGATGAGATTTCGTGGGACACGGGTCATATAACAATATTTTATATTGTTTGTGAAATTGATTTTGTCTTGTCATTTTTGATTGTATCATTGAATGTGCATTTTAAGCCAAAGGGATTAAATTTTATATGTCCATTTCGTAACATGTTATTTTTTTGTTACTCACTTTTATTTTCTCCTTCCATTACTCAATCAAACAAAAGTTGAGATTTTAAAATATTAGGGCAAAAAATATATATCAGGGCCGAGAACCACCTCCCGGCTAGCACTGTCGTTTCTGACAGCGCCCGCCGGGGAGCCTCCTGGGGGTGAGTGTTCGGTTCCCCTCATGCGATCCCCGCGATGGTAGGGTGAGAGAGGCCTGAAGGAAGTCTTCCATTCTTTTGAAAGACAGAGATCTTCCGTGTGCTGGTTCTCTCCCCAAATGGCTGCAACGGCCGGGCCTGGCCGGTCCGAATCCAGGAGCCTTGTGTCTCCCACAGGGGTGGCGGGGGCCCCCGCGTTAGCAGGGAACTGGCCCAGCAGTGGAGCAGCCAGGGCTCGAGTCGGCCCTCCACGGGAAGGCGGCCTCGCGGGCGGCGGCTTAGCCTATGCCACGACGTTCTCAGCCCGTACCAACGCGGCTGCTCAAGGTGACGATAAACACTTCACTGCCTCAAATCTTAGCGTTCATGGTTTTTGAAAGCCTAACAGATGTTTCGTTTAAAAATCTACCAGTAATTTTTCTTTTTGACTGGCAGAGTGGACAGTGAGAGAGAGAGACAGAGAGAAAGGTCTAACTTTCCCGTTGGTTCACCCCTCAATGGCCGCTGCGAACGGCGCACCGCGCTGATCCGAAGCCAGGAGCCAGGTGCTTCTCCTGGTCTCCCATGGGGTGCAGGGCCCAAGCACTTGGGCCATCCTCCACTGCACTCCCGGGCCACAGCAGAGAGCTGGCCTGGAAGAGGAGCGACCGGGACAGAATCCGGCGCCCCGGCCGGGACTAGAACCCGGTGTGCCAGCGCCGCAAGGCGGAGGATTAGCCTGTTGAGCCGTGGCGCCGGCCCAGTAGTGTTTTAATTCCTGAGAATCTCTAATAGCTGAGTGCCTTCAGTTAATCCCAGGCCTCAGTGGGAGAGGTACTAAGATAGGTTTTTATGGACTGTGATCCGATGGATGATGCAGTAAAATGGGTTTTACGGGTGCGTGATCAGGAGGACGATGCAGACTCGCTGGTGGGTTTTCCTGGCGGCGGTGCCAGAAGCCCGGATCTATCTGCTCAGCCGCGGCCCAAGCACCCAGCAGCCACGGAGCGCTGCCCAGCCCAGGGCCCAGGGGCTGGGACTGGCAGGCAGCAGCCCCAGGGGCCCTCCCTCTGCTGCCTTCCTGCCTTGTGACGTAGCTCTGGCCTCTGCCCCGAAGGCGGCTTTCTCTCCCCTTCCTGTGCCCCACCCCACCGTGCGCTCACTGCTGTGCACAAGTCCTCAGCCCCTAGGAGCGGGTAGCTTGTTCCCTAAGGGTGGAGTGACCGCGGTGCCTTGAGGCATCCGTCACTTGCAGAGCAGCAATGCTCAGAAATGACAGACTCAGGAGCTGGCCTGGGCGGTCCTGTGCAGTGGTCCCTGGAAGCCCCTCGGAGATGGAGGGGCTCCGAGAAGGCAGCTTCCAGGACACCACAGGCCTGGCTGGGGAGGCGCCAGAGCCCTGCGTGTGGAGGAGGCAAACGGCCGCCCCTCGGTGCGCCTGGAGCCCGGGTGCCCGCGTCCCTCCTTCCCTCTGCTCCCGGTGCCCTTAAAGGCAGCCGTCTGTCCCTGGCCCCACCCAGCACGCCCCGTATTTGTGTCTGCTGTCCATTGTGCAGCCTGGCGGGGAGCCCCTTGCTCCTCCTGATGCACCCCCGCCCCCCGCATGGCCTCTCTTCTGTCTTAGACACGCCTGGTCCTGAACCCCTGCAACCATCACCCTTGCACATCTTTGAGCCAAATTTTGTCTCTCACGCTGTCATGGACGGAACCACAGGCCTTTAGACTGGGTGTTAGAGCCCCTGAGGAGAAGGCCCTCCCGGGGCTGTGCAGGAATCCTTCTTGCATGCGGTTTCGTGTACAGACAGCCCTCGGGCATGGCCGCTTCCTTAGGTCTCATAACATGCCTGGGCCGAGTCCGTGCCATGACAGACAGTGCTGCAGAGCATGCTGGGATGCCTGCCCTTGCACACGTGTGCCACAGCGAGATGAACTCTCAGGGGACGAGCGCTCAGCCGGAGCACATGGCCAGCTCAGATTGTAGGTGCTGCCAGGGTGCCGTCTAAACCGAAGTGGTTTCTGTTCCTGCCGGTGTGAGGGAGAGACCTGCGTTCCCGGCGTCTCACTGTTGATTTGGCCTCGATTTGAGCGACGCCGCGCATCCCTGCATGCACAGGGCCACTGGGACTCCACTTTCTGTGACCTGAGGGTTTCCACCCATGGACTCATCGTCTGTGTGTTGTTGGACTTTGTTTCTTCTGCATGGGCCCCCTGGCGTCTTCCCCTGGCCTGCTGGTTACTGAGCTCGGTAGTGGGCCCGTGACAGTCCACTCTCATCCTCACAGGGCTCACATAGGGGTGGTGGTGTCGCCCCGCCGCACAGCTGAGACTTCTGAAGAGCAGAGGGCCGGGAAGAGACAGCCTCCCGTCTGACCTGAAAATGCTCCCCGCCGCGACTGCTGAGCTGCTTCTCGACAGCCTTCTGAGTTACTTTGGCTCGTGTGGCGGGTGCATCACCAGAAGACTGCAAAAGTCGGAAGTGACCACGCCGGTAAACCATGCAGGCAGGGCCTGGCGAGCGCGCTGGACGGAGGCAGGGCCTGGCGAGCGCACTGGACGGAGGCAGGGCTGCCCTCCCTGCACCTGGGCTCACCAAACCCTGGGTTCTGACCTCCTCCCCTGGGGCATTCAGCCACAGCCTCACTCCCCACGCAGCCTGGAGGTAATTGCCAACAGCTCCGAAGGCTGTGCCTCCTGGTTCAAGTCCAGAAGGAAGGGAAGAAAGCACGCGCAGAGCAGGATTCCCGGTGGAAGGCCCGGTGACCCTGGTGGGATCCGCTCAGTACTGCCCCTCCCCTCGGCCAGGCCACTTCACCCACAGATCAGGGCTTTGCAGGGGTGGGGCAGAGGAGGGGAGTGATGGCCGCTGCGGGGACATGCGCTTCTAGATGTGCTGCCTCTGGGTGTTCTGTCCTGTCCCCCAGGGGCCAGACCACAGTCTGCTCCTTGATTCCAGCCACTCCAACACCGACAGCTCCCTGCTCTCCACCCAGAGCTCCCCTTCAGCTCCGGACCAGCCATTGGCTGGACGGTCTATCCCCGGGCAGCCTGCGGGCCCTGGGCCTCCCTCTACACGAGACTCTTCCTCCCGCCTCCTGCTCCTATGTTCGCCGGGTTAAATGGCATCCAGGCTGGCCCTGGGATCCAGCGTTGGCCCTGTGCCCCTTACCCACCTCCAGAGCCCCGTACCCAGCGTGCTGCGTGGTGCCACGGCACCATCAAAGTGCCGTCACTTCCACACCTGTACTCGCCCAGGACCCAGTGTCACCAGCTTTCCCTTCCCTATCCCACATTGTCACTCAGGAAATCCTGTTGTCCCCATCTTCAGAGAATGCCCAGAATTCAGCCGCTTCTCACCACCCTCATCTGGCCTAGACCCTCGCAGTGACCTAACTGGACTCCTCGTGTGCACCCCACATTTTATCCCCGATCTCACAGCCACATGGTCCTGCTAAAACATGGCTCAGGACCCTGCTCCGAATCCTGCCCAGAGGAACAGGCATAGTCCATCCGATGTGAGCAGCTCTCATCAAGACCCCGGTGGATGCCTGGACCTGCAGACAGCACAGAACCCTCACAAAACTGCCTGTGCCCATACACACCTGACCATGACCAAACCTCACCAGAAATTAAAGACTGGTAACAACAAGTAACAATAGAACAAGACAACATTGTACTGTAAGACAAGCTACGTGGTGTGATCTCTACATTCTAGAAACACATCCGGCTTCTCCTCCGCCTATCCCAGGGCCAGCGTCACGGCTGTTGCGCCCTGAAGCCATCATTAAGTAAGACAAGGGTTATGTGGCCATTAGCACCATGGTACCCAGCGCCTGATGGGACAGCCGAGACGCTGCCCAGTGAGCCGTGGGTGGGCAGAGAGCACACGTAGAATGACCATGATGAACCTGGGGATGAGTGGCATCCAGGCAGGACAGGGTGGGCTGCTGTGAGGTTTCATCAAGCTACTCAGAATGGTTCACAATGTACACCTTGGGAAGTGTTTAGGTCTAGAATTTTCCATGTACTATTCTCAGACCCCAGTCGACTGAGTAACTAAAAGTAAGGGGGGAGTACAGTAGCAGATAAGGAGGGCCTGCTGCTCCCAGGACCTGTGCCCTCTACCCTCTGACCCTCCTCCGGCCATCTGGCTTCTTGTGTTCTTGGAGCGTGGCGGAAACTGTTTTCATCACACCTGCAGCTGAGGACGCTGCCTAACCAGGTGGCGGTCGCCTGACCTCTCCGGCCACCAAACTTCTCCCTGGGATGGGAGGCCACTCCCTGCTCCTTCAGGGGTTAGCAGCTTCCTGCTGGAGGGACAGCGCCACCACCCCTGCATAAAGAACCCCTCCTTGGAGGATCCTAGTTCGAGTGCGCCTGTGTGAGTCAGGGTTTGGTGTTTGAGCTACAATGCCGGAGGGGGCTTCTGGGGCAGGAGGAAGCCCCACTTCAGCTTGGAAGTTGGAGGGTCGCCGTTCAAGGTTGGGTGGCCCCAGCAGTGTGGGCATCTGGTGGTTAGGCCGGCAGAGGGATGGTGCTAATCCAGGAAGCAGAAAGAGAAGCTGGACTGACCTCAGCCCCCATAACCAACTCTAAACACCTCCACTGGGCCCCCCTAAGGCAGAGTTCTAGAGAGAGACTTCAGTGTCCTGCACCTCTCCCCAAAGCCTGCAACAGCCAGGACTTGTTGTTGCCCAGTTGGTCCTCGTGTCACTGGACAGTGTGGTGAACGAGAGAGATGAGAGATGAGTTGCTGTGGCTACAGTAACACAAAGGAGCTTAAAGCAGCTGGCTTGACTCCTGCTGGGCTGATGTTTCTGAAGGCTTGGTGAGAGTGCCTTTGGGTGGCAGTACTTGGAGGGCTGGGACAGGGTTTTCCAGAAGGCTCTGCAGTGGCCAAGAAGTGATGCTGTTTCTCCAGAATCAACATTCATGGAACCGGGGGGTGTGGCTACTCAGCAGTGCCCCTGTGACCCCCTGGAAAATTCTGCTGTGTGTTCCTGTGACTCCCCGGCCTAGAGGTCTTAGCTCCCAAGGGAGAAACCGGTCCATCACGAGGCAACCATGATCGCAGTGACACCGCCTGGCCACTTGGGGCGCCTCATGCAGCTCAATCAATGAGAAAGCAGAATTACTGTGCTAGCTGAGTGCGGGACTGGACCGAGGGGCACCCGGCCACTCTACAGCAGGGGGTGGGGGGAGGCTGCCCCTGGGGTGCAGGGATCCCTTGGGTGTCCCTTTGCCATTACCTTGCCCTAGTCCAGGCAGGATTACCAACAGCCAGACCCCAGGAAGGAAGGTTTGGGTCACTGGGCTCGGGTATTCGCTGCAAGCAGAGAACACAGTGTAGACGGTAACAGACAGTACTTGTAGGTGACCTGGTGACCAGTTACAGAGGTGAGGGCCGCGGCTGTCGTGAGCATCTCCCCTCATTTTGTGACGCATGCATTGCCTGCACAAGTGTATCAAGTATATTGAGCAAATGTCTTCGTTCTCTTTGCTCTCTTACTCCTGCCGCGTGACATGGGGGGTATTGACATATCAGCATTAGGTACTGCTGGTTTTACATCCTGGTGTTTAAGTTACAGGCTATCAGGGGGAGGGAGCACCACTCAGGGCCTCTCCTGGGAAGGCATTCGTGTGTTAGTGGTCGTACGTGGCCAGGGCTGCTCTGCGGGGTGGAATTATGACCTTGTTGCTGTCTGTGTGTGGAGGTCCAGTGTGGTTTTAGGAGATAGGTGTGGATGAGAGGGGTGGACAAGGGCTCAGGGCGTCCAGGGAGCTGATAAAGCATTGCTTCTGGGTGTATCTGGGAGGCTGTATCTGGAAGATACAGCGCCCAAGTGAGCAGACTGGGGAAAGAAGAGCCCTCCACCCAGGCGGGCTGAAGCACCACCGACCTTCGGGACCTGAAGATGGCGAAGTGAGGACGGGCAGTTCACCATGTCTTCTTGAACTGGAAAGTCCGGCCTCTCCTGCCTGTGGGTGCCAGTGCTTCTGGTCCTCTGACCTTCGACCCAGACAAGGACTCGCGCCATCCAGTCCTCTGTCCCCTCTGATGCCCCCAGGCCTTCAGACTCAGGCGGAATTCACTCTGCTGGTATGCAGATGGGAGACCGTGGGCCTCTCTGCCTCCATAGTTGTGCGAGCCGAGTCCTGTTATTTTTCTCTTTCTCTCACCCCCCCCCTTCTGTCTCTAACGTCTGTCTGTCATCTGTTATCGTCCAGTCTATGATCATCTACCATCTCTGTGTATCCGTCAGCTCTTATTATGTTTCTGTGGAGAACCTTGACTGATACAAATCCAAGGTCAAGGGTTCCCTTCCAGGGCCGGCGCTGTGGTACAGCAGGTAAACACCCTGGCCTGAAGCGCCGGCATCCCATATAAGCGCCAGTTCTAGTCTTGGCTGCTCCACTTCCTGTCCAGCTCTCTGCTATGGCCTGGGAAAGCAGTAGAAGATGGCCCAAGTCCTTGGGCTCCTGCACCCACATGGGAGACCTGGAAGAAGCTCCTGGCTCCTGGCTTCAGATCAGCACAGCCCTGGCTGTTGCAGCCAATGGGGGAGTGAACCAGCAGATGGAAGCCCTCTCTCTCGCTCGCTCGCTCTCGTTCTCGCTCTCTCTCTGCCTCTCCTTTCTCTGTGTAACTCTGACTTTCAAATAAGTAAATAAATCTTAAAAAAACAGGGTCCTCTTCTGAGGGCTGAGTGACTCCCTTCCCAGCGCTCTGTCCCTGGGTAGTATCCAGGGTGACTCTGTCCCCAGCATGGGCGCAGGGAGCAGTTGGTTTGCCCAGACTTGGGCTCAGCTGTCAGCCATGTAGGAAGGTGGTCAGGTGGGCATCCGGCCCCCCGGGGCCCAGGGCCCTGCCTGGCCCAGTCCTGCCTCTCCCAGCAGGCGGTCTCTCTCCTGCTCCCCCCTCCCGTGTCCAAACCCAGTGGGGACTGAGCCAGCAGTGGACACCTGGCCTGCAGCTGCAGTGGAGCACGAGGCGAGCCTGGCAGCTCACCCAGATGGCCTGC
Source organism: Sylvilagus bachmani (assembly GCA_015711505.1). NCBI lineage: Eukaryota > Metazoa > Chordata > Mammalia > Lagomorpha > Leporidae > Sylvilagus > Sylvilagus bachmani. Next base: position 6,964,044 of record CM027408.1, read on the forward strand.
GACCAGCTGCCTGCACGGAGCCCTCCACCCCATCTGCCTTGTGGCTGCAGGTGCTCTGAGGGGCAGGCATCCCTGAGGCAGTGGACCCAGGGCCAGTAGCCAGCCCCTCTCCAGGACAGCCCTGGGGCAGGGACTGAGACAGAGACAATCACTTCACAGAGAGGCAGCCTGGGACGTGGGGGCTCGAAGACTTGTCGCACAGCCACAGACAGAGCTGCCCTCCCCTCACCATCCCCGAAGCCTGCCTGGTGTCCACTGGGGAGGACACTGTGGGGGACCCTGTCCAGTGTCCACAGAGCAGAGTGCAGAGCAAGATCGGCTCAGCAGAACCCAGCAGGGCCACCGTTCTGTATGCCCTCGCTGCTGCCTGGCGGCCGGGCTGGTCGCTGCTTCTGCTCCAGCTCCCCTAGGGCTGGGTGGGCATTGAGGGGGCTCCTGGGGCCTCCCCGGCCCCAACCCCCAAACCTGACAGCCGGATCCAGGCAGCCAGTGTAGAGCAGCTCTGGGAGGCCCGGCCCACTACTTGCTGGTTCCAGCAGACAGCCGGAACCTGGAAGCAACTGAACACTCCCTGCTGAGATCTGCTGCTGTGGAGCTGCCCCCGCACAGCCTGGCAGCATTGGCCGCGTGAGTGTGATGTGTCCAGAAGCCGGGGTGGGCAGGTGGCCACAAGCAGTCACAGCATCGGCCTCACGAGTGACCCATTTCTCTGCGGACACTCCGACACCCTGGCTGCAGCCTGACCTGGACAGGCCTTGCCGAGGGGCCCAGGCATGGCTTCATCTCTTGTTCTCCCTCCACTGCTGTCCTCTGCCTCCAGGCGAGGAGGGCCGGGCAGTTTGCCGCTGCCCTTGGAGAGGCCTCACATCCACCAAGTCCTCTGTCCAGCCTACTCCTCCCTTCCGGCTCTCTGTGGCCCAGCAGTGGCCCCTGAAAGCTCCCCTGTTAGGAGAGCCATGGGGCCAGGCCTGGGGAAGCCCCATCCAGGCAGGAGGAGGGAGGCGCCGCAGCAGGCCTGATTCCCACGGCCCTCCACAGGCCATCCCACCCCCCTGCGGGGACCAGATGGCTGGCCAGGCCTGGCCGCAGGTATGTGCCGCCTCCCGGGGGCTGGCGGCCAGGCGGTGGCTGGCCTGTGGGTGTCTAGCCCAGCTGGCCAGCAGCCTTGTTCCTGCTGGCCCTGGCACACAGCCCCACAGCTGGCGCGACACTGTAACCTTTCCCCCACTTCCAGCTCCGGCCTCTGGATCATTCCAGGCCCTGAAGTTGAAAGGAGTCACGTGTTGCTGGCACAAGTCCCTCCCACTCAGTTGCCTTCCCTGCTCTGGGCTGAAAGTCTGAGAGCTCCAGGCCGGGAGACTGCCAGCACCTCGGACCCCAGCCCCAGCCTGAACACCCAGCTGCTGCTCCTGGTCTCCCACCATTAGGACCTTCCCGGAGAGAAGAGACCCTGTCCCCTGCATGGTGGACCCCGGACCACCCAGCCAACTCCTCTGCTCCCTGCCGGCTGCCACGGCCCCACAGTGCACCCCTGCCCCCCGCCCCACCCTGGTCCTCAGCACCACTGTCCTCACGTCTGTCCTGCAGAGACCTGGGGGACAAGGGCCCTGGGCAGGCTGGCACACCAGGGCAGAGATACCCGCCCCAAGAGCTATGGCAGGCACCACATCATCTGGGGTGCAGACGGAGAACGCAAAGCCCAGAGATGTGAGACACCCCTGCATCCGTGTGCCAGACACACTGAGCTCTGCCGGCCCCTGCTTCAGGCTCTGCCTGGACCAGGACTTGAGGCCCCAGGAGCAGAGAGCAGGGTGGGGTAGCAGGGGTGGAGTAGGAGGGGCAGGAATGGCTGCCCCTCCTCTCAGAGCCACCTAAGGGGCTGACCCCACCATCACCCTCAACCCTGCCCACCCCACCCTGTGAACCCTGGTGTGGGCAGGAATGTGGGGGTCATCCCACCCAGATGACATGGTGAGGGCCTGGCAGTGACATCATGTTATCGTGGTGGCCTGATGATGGCATGACGGTAACATGGTGCAGGCATGGTGAGGACATGATGGTGACGGAATTAGAGCATGATGAGGATATGGTGGTGATATGGTGACATGACAATGGCAGGGTGATGTGAGTGACATGGTGATGGCATAGTGATCAGGTGGCATGTTGTCCTAGTGATGGTGACGTGATGGCCTGGTGGTGGCATGGAGGTAACATGTGGTGACATGGTGATATGAGGGGGACATGATGATGGTGTGGTGATGATAAGATAGTGACAAGGTGATGCAGTGGTCCAGTAGTGATGGCATGACAGTGTGGGGACGTGGTGGCATGGTGGTGGCATGGTGGTAACATGTGACATAGTGATATGAGGGTGACATGATGATGGCGTGATGATAAGGTAGTGACATGGTAATGCAGTGGTCCCGTAATGATGGCATGACAGTCTGGGGACGTGGTGGCATGGTGGTGGTACGATAGTGGCATGGTGATGATGTGATAGTGACATGGTGCTGGCCTGGTGTGAATTGGTCATGGCATGGTGGTGTCCTGGTGATGGAAGGATAGATGGGCACCGGAGTGAGCTCTCAGTTGCCACCTTCGTCCCCTCTTGGAGAGCAGTTCTGTTCTCAGGCTCCAGTTGGCACAGAGCAAGAAAACCCAAGACCTGCCCCCAAGGCCACAGAGCGCCCCCTTTGCCTACAGCTCCCTGGGCCCATGCCCTTCCTAGAATGGGCACCCATCTGCCCCCTCCTGTCCTGCAGGAGACGTGGGCATGCAGGCTGCAGGGGGTCACTGCGGTTCTGGGGGAGCTTTTCTCGTCTGAAGCTGGCAACTGGTCCTTCCCAGGTGAGCAGACCCCAGAGCTCAGGAGCCTGGGGCAGGTCAGGAAGGGGATCGGAGGGGACCGAGACATCCCGCAGCCTGCAGGGAGTGGGCGGCCAGGTGAGGGGCCGCACCCTCCTGGCCTCCAGTGTCTGCCCTGTGAGGAGAGGGGCACTGTTGGAACAACCTCATGGGCTCGTGTGAGCAGGGGATGGTGCGCAGAATGTGCTGAGCCCGAGGCGGCTCGGTGCGGCTCGGCTAGGACGGCCCCGTGGGGACTGCCTTCAGCCCTTTGAAGAAGCAGCGGCACTCGGGCCGGGTCCCTGGCACAGCAGCAGAGGTGCGCACGTCCCGTATCAGAGTGCCTCGACTGGAACCGGGGCTCTGCTAATGTGCACCCTGAGAGACTGCAGTGATGGCTCCAGTGGCTGGGTCCCTACCCCCCAGGCCACCCATATGGGAGACCCAGATTGAGCTCTGAGCTCCTGGCTACAGCCTGGCGCAGCTCTGGCCGATGCAGGCACTTTGGGCGTGAGCCAGTGTGTGGAAGACCACTCTGTGTGTGTGTGCCTTTCAAATAAACGATAATTAATTATTTTAAACATTGGGGGGGGGGTTAAGGAAGGAAAGAAGGAAGAAGTAACAGCTCCTGCCATCTTCCCAAATGATTTGATCCAGGGCTGTTAGGGAGGTGCCTTGCCTGGCTGGGGACGGGAGCCTGGAGTGGGGTGGCGGGGCAGAGGCATCCATCCAGGGGATGGGGCAGCCATGGGGTAGGGAAGTGGTCATGTAGGGACAGGGGACAGCCAGGCCTGAGGTCAGATTCAAGGGTGAAGTGGGTGTCCCCTGGAGGAGCTGCCCGTGGTGTAGGCCTGAGTTGGGGTGGGGAGACACAGGGGAGGGTGTGGAGCAGAGTGGTGGCGTGAGCTGCTAGGGGACAGCAGGTGGCAATGTCTGGCCCAGCGGCTTCCTGAAATACAGTTCCCAGGCATCTCCACCGTGCCAGTGTGAACAGAGCCCAGGCTGCTGGGGAGGGTGCCATGGGAGGCCTCCAGGGACGCTGTGTGGGGGCGGGGCAGCAGGAAGAGTGAGGGTGGGAGTTCTAAGTCCGTGAGGGCCATGGGAGAAGTGGGGAGAAGTGTTGGGCGCAGAGGGAAGAGGGGGCGCAGGGGTTGGAAGACGCTTGGCGGGGAGGCTGGAGATGGGCTCAGCATAGGCAGGGACCCCTGCTGAGGGCAGCCGGGTTGGGAGGGCCACCGCACTGGGCAGGGCAGGATCTCTGGTGGCAGCCAAGGCCTTAGGTGGGTGAGCAGTAGCAGGGACAGGCACATGTGTCCGTGTGCCCGTGAGCGTCGGTACACACGTGTGTACATGCATGCGTGTGCGTGTTGGGGGTGGGTCCGCAGTGGCCTGGCAGTTAACTTTGGGACCCTGGGGCTTGTCTGGAGCCCCCACGAGAAGGCTTCCGCTGCTCAGCGTCTCCCCCAGGCACCTGTCCTCAGGGGGATGCATCAGCTGGCCGCAGAGGGATGCCGCCAAGGGGAGGGAGGAAGAGGGAGATGCTGACCGCCTAGGGCATCTCTCTTGCTCCAGGCCTGGCCCTGGGTGCTGGGAACACAGCCGATTCACGCGTCTCTGTTAGGGCAGTCAGCGTTCCTGGTTACACGCAGCAGAGGTCTCTGGCTGACGTAAGCAGAAAAGCAGCTCTGAAAATTGACAGAAAGTAGGAGCGCAGCCCAAGTCAGGCTGCAAGACCAGGGCAGGAGCAGCCCCAGCCCGCCCTCCGCCCTGCTGGTGCCCACCCCATGCCTTCCGGGGGTGCCACTCAGGGCAGAGGCCTAGTCCCACCCCCATCAGCTCAGCCGCTGTCTCGTGCCCAAACCCAGCTCCCGGTGAAGGTCCCAGAGGGTCTTGGGCCTGGAGGCAGAGCTGTGGGAGCCGAGACCCCGAGACACCACAGATGGCGGCCCCTCGAGTCTCTGAGCGAGCCCTGACCCGCACTCCCACCCCGAGCCAGTGAGAGTGGGCGAAGACGTCTGTGGAGGAGCTGCATGGGGAGGGAGGTGAGGCAGGGCTGGTCTTTGAACTTCACAGAGGAGTGACCTGGGAGGAGCACCTGGAGGAAGGGGCCCCTGGGCCAGGCGAGAACTGGAGGCTTTGGAGAGGGAGGGCTGAGCTGCGTGGGGTGGGGTCCTGGGCGGGACCCTGGTCGCAGACCACAGGGAGGAATGTGACTGCCGCCTGGGCTCTGTCGCCACCCCTCCTCCCTCTGCCTCCCGTCCCTCTTCCCCCTGCAGGCACAGGGTCCCCCTATCTCCTCCTCGTCACCCCCACATCCTCACCCACAGGAGAGTGGCAGGGCAGGGTCCAGCTCAGCCTGGGACTCTGCCACCCGATGTGCTCAGGGAAGGGAAGCTGGAGCCACGGAGGAGCTTTGGACAGGGGATTCTAGACCAGCTCCGGCCACAGAGGTGGTTCTGGGTACCACTGGACAGTGGGGGTAGGGACAGGGGCCGAGACGCAAGAGGCAAGGGAGGGGCTCTCCGAGAGTGGGTGAAGGGCAAGACTGAGCCGGCTGGTGGCCAGCTGGACGTGGAGGGTGGCCAGGAGGCAGCTGAGGCACAGCTAGCCCTGTCCCGGGGCAGGCAGGGTGGTCTCCAGGCCCCCCAGGCTGCGGCTCCGCAGGCCCGGCCAGGGGACCGGGCGCCTCGACGCGGGGGGATGCTCAGTGCCAAGGCCTTCCAGGAGCGAGTCCAGTTTCCAGAAGTTGCAAATAGCAGACTGTGTCTCTGCCGAGGCCTCTGCTGGGGAGATAAGGCCGAGAGCACCAGGGCTCGCCCGGCCTCCCCCACTGCTCGGGGGAGCCAGGGGAAGAGGCCGGGGGCCCCCCCCCCGGGGCTGCCTCTAGACGGGGATGCTGGACTGGAAGACCACCACGGCCACGGTTCCACCAAAGACCAGGCATCCTTGAGCAGGCAGGGCCCAGTCTGTGGACCGCACAGGTCGTGTGTGCGTGCTCACGTGTGTGCATGCATGCGTGCTACCCGCACGAGTCATGTGTGTGTGCGTGCTCACGTGTGTGCATGCCTGTGTCTGCTCAGCACATGTTGGTGGAAGCTTCCCCAGGCACAGAGCAAAGGCAGACGTGCCACAGAGCGCGAGGCAGTGGCGGCCGTGGTCACCGGCTGCTCATTGGGGGGGGGGGGCAGCATGTCGTCCTTGGGCCACCCAGGGAGCTCCAGCAGCACCCAGGAGGGCCCCAGCTCAGCCTAAGGTCAGGAAGATTATCGAGTCTAAGCAGAAGCTGAAGGAGGGCTGGGGGTGACCGGGGGGGGGCAGCCTTCCAGGACCAGGATGAGCAGGGACGAGGTCCGGAACCGGCTGCCTGAGCCGGGGCACTGGGGGACGCTGGGCGAGGAGCACAGACAACTCCTTCAGCAGCTCCAGCCATGGAGGGTGACAGGTGTCACTCACACCTCCCAACCACAAACAGCCATAGACCCGACAAGCGACCAAGCAGCTGTTTGTTTTCCAGCCTGGACGACCCCACAGGGCTCCGACCCCACCCCAGGAAGGGACAGAGGTGAGGGAAGCTCCAGTCTCACTCCTGCTCTCTGCCCGGCGGCAGCTCAGGCCCTCAGGGAAGCACAGCCCAGGGCGTGGGAGAGGCGGGAAAGGGGACAGGAGGGCAGAGCCCCAGGGTGGCCGGGGCGGAGCCCAGAGGAGCTGCAGAGGCGCCCACAGACGACAGCCCCTTGAGTCTCTCTCTGAGCAAGCCCTGACCCGCACATGCGCAGAGCAGGAGCCTGCCAGGAAGAGAGGGCTGGGCGGGAGCTCCAGGGGGCGCCAGAGGTGGGGTCAATACAGTTCTGCCCACAAGGAGTCGGGGGCTCCGTGCCGAATACATCAGGCACCCAGCCAAGACCACCCCTTTTTTAAAGATTTATTTATTTATTTGAAAGTCAGAATTACAGAGCGGCAAACGCAGAGGGAGAGAGGTCTTCCATCTCTGGTTCACTCCCCAGATGGCTGCAGTGACCTGAGCTGTGCCAATCCAAAGCCAGGAGCCAGGAGCCTCTTCTGGGTCTCCCATGCAGATGCAGGGGCCCAAGGACTTGGGCCATCTTCTACTGCTATCCCAGGCCACAGCAGAGAGCTGGATTGGAAGTAGAGCAGCTGGGACTTGAACCAGCACCCATATGGGATGCTGGCACTGCAGGCAGTGGCTTTACCTGCTACACCACAGCGCCAGCCCCAACCACCCTCTTTTAAAACTGAGATTTAGTGAGGTATAGTTCTGAGGTGTTTTTTTCCCCCAAAGATTTATTTATTTGAAGTGCAGAGTGATTTGGGAGTGGGGAAGAGAATCTTCCAGAAGCTTCCATCCACAGGAAGACCAGAAAATCCGGACTCCCATTAGTGTCGGAGCACAGTGACCAGCACCCAACCCCAATGACGGGGGCTGGGCAACCAGCGGACATAGCTGTTAAGAAGCCCACGTCCCATCTTTCCCTCCGTCTCTCCGTCTGTAGCTCTACCTCGCAAATAAATAAATAAAATATTAAAGGGGGAGGAGGGGCAGCGCTGTGGCACAGTGGGTTAATCCTCTGTGTGTGGCACCAGCATCCGATATGGGTGCCAGTTCGAGTCCCAGTTGCTCCACTTCCAATCCAGCTCTCTGCTATGGCCTGGGAGAGCAGTGGAAGATGGCCTAAGTGCTTAGGCTGCTGTACCCATGTGGGAGACCTGGAAGAAGCTCCTGGCTCCTGGCTCCTACTCCTGGCTCCTGGCTCCTGGCTCCTGGCTCCTGGCTCCTGGCTCCTGGCTCCTGGCTTTGGATCGGCCCAGCACTGGCCATTGTGGCCATCTGGGGAGTGAACCAGAGGAGGGAATACCTTTCTCTCTGTCTCCCCCTCTCACTGTAACTCTACCTCTGAAATAAATAAGTAAAGTCTTTTAAAAGAGGAGGCGGGCCAGCACTGTGGCGCAGTGGGTTAAAGCCCCAGCCTGCAGCACCGGCATCCCACATGGGCGCCAGTTCAAGTCCCAACTGTTCCACGTCCAGTCCAGCTCTCTGTTGTGGCCTGGGAAGCAGTGGAAGATGGCCCAAGTCCTTGGGCCCCTGCACCCACGTGAGAGACCCGGAAAAAACTCCTCGCTCCTGGCTTCGGATCAGCACAGCTCTGGCTGTTGCAGCCAATTGGGGAGTAAAGCAGAGGATGGAAGACCTCTCTCTCTCTCTCTCTCTCTGGCTCTAGCTCTCTCTATAACTCTGTCTTTCAAATAAATAAAATAATTATTAAAAAAAAATAAGGAGAAGCCCACGTCCCACAGAGGAGTGCCTCATCCTGGCTCCAGCTTCCTGCTAGACCCTAGGACCCTGGGAGGCTGCAAGTGACGGCTCAAGTGACTGGGTCCCTGCCGCCCAAGTGGGAGCCCTGGATGGAGTTGCAGGCCTCCGGGCTCCAGCCTGGCCCAGTGCTGTGGGCTTTTGGAAAGTGGACCCATATATGGAAATATATGGAAGATGTCTCTCTCTCTCTCTCAAATAAATTTAACATATTTTAAAATTTAAAAATTATATTAGACATGTGACAAATGAAAAACTTGCATCACACCAGGAGAAAAATGAGCCAATAGGAGCCCTGTTGAATTTATGGGGCAGGGGCAGTGTTGAGGTGCAGTGCTGGCATCCCATATAAGCGCAAGGAGAGTGCCTTTTGTCATTAGGTATTTTCCACTGATAGACGGCATAGTTACTGAGGCCGGCCCGTGGGGCTGGGGTCCGTGGCCCTCAGACCTGGGGAGGACGTCCTGCACAAGCCGGCTCCGGCTGCGGCTGCAAAGCTGTCTCCAGGCCGACCGGCCTCTCCCCACTGACAGCTTCCCGTGCCGCATGTGTGACCTTGTGGCTTTCAATCTCACTCCAGGGCGGCTGCTGTCTCCCACCAGAGCTGGCAGGGGAGAGCTGAGCCCCTGGGGAGAGTCGGACCGGCTTCAGGAGACCCCGGCATCCTGTGTGCCCTTGCGGTTTAAATCAGGCCTTCAAGTTAGCTGTAATCGTCCACCCAGAGCTAGCAGAGGAGGGGACCGAGCCCTAAGGGGATGGACTGTCTCCTAGAGACCCCCGCTATCTCCATGAGCCCCAAGCCAATCAACATACGTATGTGAAAGCCCCGTCCAATGGGCGCCCCACAGAGTGACCCAATGAACAGACAGTAACACCTTAAAAACCCGGGTCACTTCCCCCAAGCCGGTGTCCCGCTCGGGCTCGCCCACTGCGCGCCTCTAGGCCACACGCCTTCTCTGCTGCTTGCCAATCAAATCAAAGTTTCTTTTCTGTCAAATCAATGTTTCTGCCTCTTTTCATATTGTTTCCCGGCTTTCTGTGTCTATACTAAGCTGAGGAAAAGAACCCACGAGACTCGCTCCTGCAGCCGCCCTCCCCTCCGTGACCAGTGACACACTGACACCCTCCATGGCCCTGCCACGTTGGCCACACGGCGTTTTCACACTCAGCCAGAGCCGAGTTCCACTGTTCACTGTTTCCTGGCTTTGAGCACATGCTCCAGGTGTCCCACTCGCCCCTGCAGCCGCCCTCCCCTCCATGACCAGTATCAGTCACCATGGAAAATATTAACATTCAAAGAATCCCTCAAGGCAAGCGAGAGAGACCCAGGCTGGTCTTTATTAAGTTTCCTTTATTTATTTTTAGATTAATTAATTAATTAATTAATTTGAAAGGCAGAGAGAGAGACAGAAAGGTCTTCCATCTGCTGGTTCACTCCCCAGATGGCCGCAACAGCTGGAGCTGTGCCGATCTGAAGCCAGGAGCCAGGAGCTTCCTCCGGGTCTCCCACGCGGGTGCAGGTCCCAAGGACTTGGGCATCTTCCACTGCTTTCCCAGGCCACAGCAGAGAGCTGGATTGGAGGTGGAGCAGCCGGGACTTGAACCAGCACCCATATGGGATGCCGGCACTGCAGGTGGTGGCTTTACCTGCTATGCCACAGCACTGGCCCCTATTTATTTATCTATTTACAAGGCAGAATTACAGAGAGAGGGAGAGACAAAGAAAGATCTTCCCTCCATCTTCACTACCAAGATGGCTGCAACAGCCAGGAGTTGGCCAGGCCAAAGCAAGGAACTTGGACCGTCTTCTGCTGCCTTCACAGGCACGTTAGCAGGGAGCTGGATCAGAATGGAGCAGCCAGGACTCAACCCAGTGCTCCTACGGGGTGTTGGCATCGCAGGCGACAGTCTAACCAGCTTCGCCACAGTGCTGGCCCCTGGCGATGGGCTTTAGATGACTGGGAAATAAAAAAGGCATTTCAAGTCACCCGTAAAATCACCTGCAACCAGCTGTGCTCACCATTGGTACCCCATCAGCTTTTTCTAAATTCTCTTCTCAGCCAGCGCCATGGCTCACTAGGCTGATCCTCCGCCTGTGGCGCCGGCACACCAGGTTCTAGTCCTGGTTGGGGCACCGGATTCTGTCCCGGTTGCCCCTCTTCCAGGCCAGCTCTCTGCTGTGGCCCGGGAGTGCAGTGGAGGATGGCCCAAGTGCTTGGGCCCTGCACCCCATGGGAGACCAGGAGAAGCACCTGACTCCTGGCTTCAGATCAGCACAGTGCGCCGGCCACGGCGGCCATTGTGGGGTGACCCAACGGAAAAGGAAGACCTACCTGTCTCTCTCTCTCTCTCACTGTCCATTCTGCCTGTAAAATAAATAAATAAATTCTCTTCTCACTTTTTTCCAAAAATGGAACTCAAACCCACCTCCTCAATTCCATTTTGCAAATTTCAGTCCAACAGCACTGCAGAAAGCGTTTTCCGGACGTTCTTCGTAGCACTGACTGTTGATGGCTGTGAACTGTTTCACTGAGCGTCTGTGATGTGATCGGATGGGCCAGGCTTGGGCATTCAGGTTCTTGACCAGCGATGATTAGTTCTGTAGCGTTCACCTTGTTCTCTCTGTCTCCCGTTAGCTTCCTAAGCCAGAGTCCTGGGAGCAGAGTGGGCCCAGAGATGAGTGCTGTGAGGTTCCCACACGTGCTGCCCAGGACTTCTCTAGAGAGTTGTACGGTTTGCAGCCACTGCACATGGGCTGTGTTGTAACGGGTGTGGCCATGCCTTCTACCCGCACGCCGTGCCCTGCACGGGGCAGGAGCCCCACACCCCTTGCATCCCCTTTCATAAGGGAGAGGATTACCCGGCGCTAAGGACACAGAGCACTTTGGGAAGCCAGGCCTGGCCCGTGCAGGTGAGCCCGCGGGTCTGCAGACACGCTCCGGAACGCCCGGTGTGCACACAGGTCGGCTCTTGGAGACCTGGATTCTCAGCTTCCGCGTCCGGGGCTGGGACAACTTTGACCCAGGCAGGGCTGTCAGCACAGAGCGGCTGGGTCAGCACAGGTCTGCTGCTCAGGGTCGGGGCCGCAAAGTGAGGGCGACTGAGCCTCAGGCCCTGGTGGGACCCCCACTGCCAGGCCCCACTCCACCCCTCTCCCCTGCTGCTACGCTGGGAAGCTGCAGTGGGGTGGCCCCGGCTGGAGGCAGACCCCCCAAAACTAACTGCAAAGGAAGGCAGGGCGGGCGACGCCGCAGGTGGGCAGCAGGTGAGCCCGCCTTTCCCCTCTCATGACCCAGCCGACTCTCAGGATGGTCACTGCCCCCAGTCCCCCAGAGTCCACCTCCCGGCCACCAGGCCCCTGGCAGGGAGCAGCTGTGAGACCTTGACAGGCACTGTGCGCTGTCTGCAGCCCCCCACCCCTAACCAGGGCTGCATACCCCAGGTGGTTCCTCCCAGAAAAGCTCTGTATGCCTGTTCTTTTATTTTATTTTTAGAAAGATCTATTTATTTATTTGCCAGTGTTGTGGCATAGCCAGTAAAGCTGTCACCCGCGATGCCCACTTCCCAGATGGGCACCGGTATGACTCCCAGCTGCTCTACTTCTGATCCAGCTCCCTGCTCCTGGCCTGGGACAGCAATGGAGGATGGCCCAAGTGCTTGGGCCCCTGCACCCGCATGGGAGACCCGGAGGAATCTCCTGGCTTCAGCCTGGCCCAGCACTGGCTGTTGCAGCCATCTGGGGAGTGAGCCAGCAGATGGAAGATCCTTCTCTCTCTCTCGTGTGTGTGTGTGTGTGTGTGTGTGTGTGTGTTCTCTCTCTGTGTCACTTGGGCCTTCTTCCGCTGCTTTCCCAGGCCATGAGCAGGGAACTGGATCAGAAGTGGAGCAGCCAGGACGTGAACTGGCGCCTGTATGGATGCCGGCGTTGAAGGTGGTGTTGGCGGCTGTACCTGCCACGCCACAATGCCAGCCCCCATATATTTATTTTTATTTATTTGAAAGGCAGAGACAGAGAGAGAGATTTTCCATCCACTCCCCAGGTGCTTGCCACAGTCATGTCTGAGAGGGTGAGAGGGTTTGGGGTCCTAAGGCCAAAAAATTTGGGTTCTTGTCACTGACTTGAGGACCTTGGTCATCTGGGTTCAGGTTCCCAAACCATGAAGTGGGGCACTTGTCCCTCCTCATTGCTCTACCCCAAGGAATTCTAATATGGAATCGGGGGCCTGAGGAGCCAGGTGCCCTGCATAGCCATGGATGAGGGTTCTGTAGCTCTGAACTCAGTTTTTGTTTTTTGTAAAGACTTTATTTATTTATGTGAGACGTAGAGTTACAGAAGTGAGAGGGAGGGACAGAGAGAGAGAGGTCTTCCATCCGCTGGTTCACCCCCCAAATGGCTGCAATGGCCAGAGCTGATCTGATACAAAGCCAGGAGCCAGGAGCTTCCTCCAGGTCTCCCACGGGGGTGCAGGGGCCCAAGCACTTGGGGCCCAAGCTGTTGGGTGGTGTACGTAAACAGACGGTATGTGAACTCATGTACCTGTCATACGTGTGTGCAGAGGCGTGTGTGAGCACACACATGAGTACAACATGTGAACTTGTGCACCTGTCATACGTGTGTGCAGACACGTGTGTGAGCACACACATGAACACACAGGTGTGGCAGCCCCGCAGCAGAGGAACACATATGAGGCACTGTGACACACGAGGGCGAACTCGACAACCAACCCAACAAAAATGAAGTGGCAAAGCAGGCGATTAGATAGTTAAAAAGATAAACAAGGGGCCAGTGCTGTGGCACAGCGGGTTAACGCCCTGGCCTGAAGCACCAGCATCCCACATAGGTGCCCGTTCTAGTCCCGGCTGCTCCTCTTCCCATCCAGCTCTCTGCTGTGGCCTGGGAAAGCACAGAAGATGGCCCAAGTGCTTGGGCCCCTGCGCTCATGTGGGAGACCCAGAAGAAGCTCCTGGCTCCTGGCTTCGGCCTGGCCCAGCCCCGGCCATTGTGGGCATCTGGGGAGTGAACCATCGGATGGAAGATCTCTCTCTCTCTCTCTCCTTCTCTCTCTGTGTAACTCTGACTTTCGAATAAAAAAATTAATTAAAAAAAAAAAAAAGAACAAGAAGCCAAAGTGGCGGCACCGGGAAAGATGCTCAACACCATCGTGTCAGGGGCCCTGGGGAAGGAAGGAGCAGGCAGGAGGCCGCCCTCCGGGAGCCCGAGGGAGGGCAGGAGGGAGCAACACACAATGTCACCTTCAGATGTTGTGTCTGCCCAGCCTGACTGAGCACTCTGCCAAGTCTGTGCAAAGCAGTCCAAAACAGTCCCTCCCACGTCAGCTCCCTGATTGGTTCTCCCAGAATACCTCATTAGCATAGGCGCCCTAGCCAGGCAGTGCTGAGCGTTGGCTTGGGACAAGTAGCAGTCCTTGCAAGGCGGGTCCTCCCGATGCCCGGCGCTTTCTAGACTTTTTTCCACAAGGGCCCTTTGCTCACCGCTCTCTTGTCTGCTTGGTGAGAAGAGGAAGAATCCAGCAGAGAACAGCGGGGGAGGAATCTGCCGAGAGAAGAACCTGCTGGAGGCAGACCTGGGCGACGGCAGCCTCAGGTTCCTCCTGCGGCCCTGACAGCAGAGCTCACGGTGACGTCAGTGATGTCGTCGCTTCCATCCCCTAGGAGGTGAAGACCAGGGCCAAGAGGAGCCGGGGTGTGGCCGAGCAGTTAAGATGCACACTGGAGTGCCCGAGTACCCAAGCCAGTTCTGGCTTCCAGTTCCAGCTTCCGGCTAACGTGGACCCTGGAGGCAGCAGGGGAGGGGCCCCCCCGATGCGCGGGAGAGTCCCAGCTGGACTTCCCAAGGCCTGGCCCCACCACACTGTTGCATCCATTTGAGAAGTAATCCAGCAGATGGGAGATGTCTCTCTGTCTGTCTCTGTGTCTCTGATTCTTTTATTTATTTATTTATTTGAAAGACAGAGTTACAGAGAGAGGGAGAGAGAGAGAGAGGTCTTCCACCTGCTGGTTCACTCCCCAGATGGCTGCAACAGCCAGAGCTGCACAGATCTGAAGCCAGGAGCCAGGAGCTTCTTCTAGGTCTCCCATGCGGGTGCAGAGGCCCAAGGACTTGGGCCATCTTCTACTGCTTCCCCAGGCCAGAGCACAGAGCCGGATGGGAAGTAGAGCAGCCGGGACTCGAGCTGGCGTCCATATGAGATGCCAGCACTGCAGGCGGCGGCTTTACCTGCTATGCCACAGCGACCGCCCCCTCTGATTCTTAGACAAATACACACGCACACACGCACACACACTCATGCACACTCACACACAGAAGATGGGCAGCAGTGTGTGCTGGTGAGGGACGCTCCTGCAGAGCTGCTGCAGGAGTTGTGAAACGGAGGAAGCACTTTGAAAAGCCAGTTTGGTGGATTCTCGGCAAGCCCGACGTACATTTACCATACGGCCCAGCGCTCCTCTCCTGGGTTTTGCCTGGGAGAGATGAAAGCCACATCCACAGAGGCTTGAGTGTGGCTCTTCGTAAACGTCAAGGACCCAGAGCAACACAAGCGCGTGCTCCCAGCTCTGCCACCCCTGCCAGTGCCAGCGGAAGCCCTGGGAGACGCCGCCTGGCCAGGCTGTGTCGTGTCCACCCTGCACCACTCACCTGTGGTCCCGGTGCAGGGTTGATTGGCCGACTTGGGCGACCTGGTGGGGGAAGGGCTGGCCAGAGCCTGCCCCATTTTTCCAAGGAGGCCTTTCAGGTAAATTCCTGGCAGAAACAGGTGCAAGGGAGGAGTTTTGTGCCACTTCCTTGCAACCTGGGGACCCCCAGGATACCGGGAGGAAGGGAGGAGACTCGGGCCCCTTGCCAGCCAGCAGAACCAGCCTGGGTGGACAGACGTCTAAGATCCTCCCTCCCACCTGCATAAGCCCCGCCCCTTATTGTTGGCAGGACCTGTGGCCTGCCTCCAACCTGTGGAGTATCTGAAGATCACTCGGCTGTAACAGGCTGAAGGGGTGGGCTGGTACAGGGCAGGGAGCTGTGGGCCCCACCAGGAGCCCCGGGTGCCCCAGCGCACACCAACAGGAAGCCCTGGCCCTGCGGACAGTGCTGCAGGAAAGGACTGGGCCCCACGCGGCCCCTCCCCCTCCGCCGCGGCTGTGGGAGTCCCAGCAACGCCCAGCAGTGCCGGCTCCTCCCTTGGACCCTCACAAACTGCGGGGTGACACCTGTACTGTAGCCGCCACACAGCCCGGCTTTCCTCCTGGGATTTCTGCAGGAGCCGGCAGACCGGCCTGCTGGCCTCAGCGTGGGCCTGTGCACCCAGCACCACGGTCCTGCTGCGAGAAGGGGCTGGCCTCCTCCCTCAGGTCCTCCCAGGGCCTCCTCTCGGTCCTCCGGAGAAAGCGCGGATCTGTTGGCTTCGCCTTGGCCATGGGCCGCGCCCCAGCTCCCGACGCAGGCGTGTGGTCGGGGAGGAAGCAGCTGCGCCCAAGCCCCTCCGGCCCTGGCCTTGTGGGAGACACTCGTTTTCTTCTGGATCTCCCCTGCCCCATCTCTCCCCTTCTGTTCCCTTTCCTTTCTGGGGAGGGGGATTCTGACCCTAGGGGCTGGATGAGGCTCCTGCCTGCCCCAGTTGCCCCCTCCTCCCTGCAGCTCCTCTGGCCCAGCCCCCACCACGCCCGGCACACCTGGCTGCCGCCTCCCAGCCCCAGACTTGGTCCTTGAACCAAGCTCCCAGAACTTACTGTGGCAAGACCCCCTGGGCAGGGGCCTGGAAAGGAGTTAGCCAAGAGCATGTCTGCTCTCTGGGGGGAGTCATTTCACCCTCTCACGAGGAGTGGGCGAGGCAGTGCTGGGACTCCCCCCGCCCCACCAGTCTGTGTAGCCAGAGCCTCTGGAGTCCAGCTGGCACTTGGTGGGCTGCAGAGAGCCTGGCTGCCACCGTGTGCCGCCACACTGACCCCAGTGCTGGCTGCAGACCATCAGCCCCGCTGTGTCCTGCTGCGGGGGAGGTGGGGCCAGGCCCACGACAGAGGCCAAGGCAGGAGCAAGACAAAGCCCTCAGCGAGCCTCTGGGGGACAAGGAGCTCCCAGCAGCCCCCGCGCAGGCCCCACCCAGGCCTGGGACACCCCCACCCCCTGCTTCCTTGTCTGCCAGAGCTTTGCGAACCACAGCCAGGAAGCCAGAAGGTTGGGAACTTGAGTGTTCTCCATCCCCTGCTCCGAAGCAGCTGAGCAGCAAAAGTGAGCGGTGTTTCCAAAACGCGCTTCCAGGGCCTCGCTGTAGGACAAGGTGCTCCTGGCCACCCCCACCCAGGCGGCCACCAGCCCGTGGCTCACGTGCAGGCCTTGTCCCTGCACCAGGCGGGTGCCCAGATCCCGTGCCTGCCAGGATCTCTGGGGGCGTGGGAGGGGGAGCATGCCTGGGTGTTGGCTGCAGCCACAGGTGTGAGGCACCCAGGCCACCCCCTTCTCTTCCATGCATGGAAAGCAAACGGTCTGACATGAGGGTCAGGTTGGGCCCGGTGAAGCCAAATAAAACCGTTTCCAGCAGGGAATTATGGGATTGATTGCTGGCTAGAGCCATGTTTTGTGGCGTGCCGTCTCTAATTCTTTATACACACACACATATGTGTGTGTGTATATATATGACTTATTTCTTTGAAAGGCAGAGAGAGAGAGAGATCTTCCATCTGCTGGTTCACTCCCAAATGCCCACACAGCCAGGTCTGGACCAAGGTGAAACCTGGAGCTTGGAATTTCATCAGGGTCTCCCACGTGGTCGCAGGGTCCCAAGCACTTGGGTCATCTTCCACTACTTTCTCAGGCACATTAGCAGGGAGCTGGATACATGGAGCAGCTGGCACTCGAACTGGTGCCCATATAGGATGCTGACAATGCGGGCAGCAGCTTAATCCACCTGCTATGCCACAGAGCCACCCCCGCTCTAATTCTCAAACAATCCAGTGAAAGGTAGAGTTAGAGAGAGAGAGAGAGAGAGAGAGAGATCTTCCATCGCTGCTTCACTCCCCAGATGGGGCTGGGCCCAGCTGGGCCTCCCATGTGCATGGCAGGGGCCCAGTCCTTGGGCCATCTCCCACTGCTTTCCCAGGTGCATTGGTAGGGCGCTGGGTAGAAGCAGAGCAGCTGAGCCTGGAACCGGCACTGGGATATGGATGCTGGCGTCACAAGTGGCAGCTTAACCTGCTGCCCCAAACGCTGGGCCCCCAGAGCTGTGGTACTCGGAGGTGGGGCTTTGGACGGTGATTACGTCATGAGGGTGGAGCCCTCACGCGTAGGACTGGTGCCCTTATAGGAAGAGGCTGGAGAGCCGGCTGGAAGTCTTACTACCACGGGAAGACACAGCAGGTGGCCCTCTGCAGCCTGGCACACAGCCCCCGACCCTGAACTTGGCCATGCCCCCTGATCCCAGGCGTCCAGCCTCCAGAGCGTTGACAAATACACAGCAGCTGTTTGGCGCTTGGTTAGCGCAGCCTGAGCAGACTCAGGCAGGCAGGGGGGAGAGAGGAGGGACTCAGTGCTTCTCCCTAGGACTGGAGAGGTGTGGGGAGGGCAGGAGGGGGAGGGGGGCACAGGGAGAAGAGGAGAATCTTTGTTTTCCTATGCTTTTCTGCATTTCTGTCTTCTATAATGAGGATAAGCTGCTGTTGTAATAACATAATCATTTATGTCATTCATAAAGTTATTAAACAAATAGCTGTGCCAACCACAAAGACATAATTTATAGGTCTAAACTAGGGCCTCACACCCCCAGCCGCAGTCCACTGACCACGCCCCACAGAGCGTGCACCCCGCGGGCTGTGTGGCCCAGGTAAGCCCCTGCCACAGCGGGCGGTGTGGCTGCAGCGCTAGGTCTGTGGGCATCCAGCGAGAGTGGCAGGTGTGTGGGGTTGGGAGCGGCTGACCCATCAGCTGTGTGTTTCCACCGTGTGGGCAGTGCTAACACTGCCCCTGCTCCCAGCGCTCGGCCCGGTGGATCTGTGGTCTCCGGCACGAATGGAAACTTTTGCTCACCGAGTCCCAAGGCTGTGTTAACCTCTGGCAAGTTGACCCTTCACACGTAACGTCCAGGTGCTGTCAGCCCGCAGCGAGGCTTGTGCCACCTGGCACTCTTGCGTTTTAATGAGCAGTTACCTGGTGTTCCTCCCGAGGGGACACTTGCCCAGTGCCAGAGGGAACAGGTGGCTCTGGTCTGTGCCGCGCACGCCGGCACCCTGGCCGTGCAGGTCCCAGGATGCGTCCACCCAGACAGCCCCTGTCCACATGGCCCTCCCGTCCCCCCACCGCTGGACCCCTGTGAGAGCCTGGCATCAGGGACCCCTAAGCTCCGTGTAAGGGGCTGTTCCTACCAGGTGGGGGCCTGGAGCAGGAGCTGGCTTCTGAGCTCCTGCCTAGCCCCCACCCGCTCCTTTACAATTCACGCCCCTGTCGTTTTAGTGAGCGCTTGCCTGGGAGTCTTAGAGGAAAACCCTCCCAGCCCCCACCCCAGCCCCTTCCCCGGGCTGACCCCACAGACCTGGGGTGCAGAGTCAGGCAGCAGTGAAGCCACGTGTTGGCAGCCCAGGTGTGTGTGATTCCAACACCCTCCCCAGCACCCAGTGTGTCTGCAGAGGGCATCCAGAGACTGCACGTCTGGGATGGAGCACCAGCTCCCAGCCTGGAGCTTCGAGCTTCCGCCAGACCTGGGTCTGCGGCAGCGTCCACCACCACCACCACGAGGCGGGGGCGCCCCCGGTGCTCTAGGCCTCTTCTTCCTCCTGGCTTGCCAAGGAGACCATGTGTGCACTCGAGTTGCAGTGGACGGTCATGAGATGACAAAGGGCAAGTGTTTCTGCGTGTGCCGGGATTTCCCTCAAAGCCTCGAAGATCCGCCTCTTATCTCAGGGGACCTCGGGTATGGGGATCGGGCCTGAGACCGGACGCAGCCAGGGGCCAGCAGTTCTGCCTGCTGCAGAGTCAGGCTACCCCGGCGTCACCCCACAGCCTAGCTGCCTCTGACCCGAAACACCCGGGACAAGGCAGCCTCATGATGGCGCCCCTGAGCCAAGCGGCTCTCCGCACCTGCTCCGCCTCGAATTCCCTCTGTGACGTGCGTGGGCTTACCCAGATGGTTTGCCCCTCATGCCCCTCACGCCCCGCTGCTCCCCGATCACAGGAGCCCAGGGCTGCCAGGAGGAATGGACGCTCACGTCCAGGCGGGCCCCCGACAGGCCTGCATCGGCAGCGCTGTGTCATTCATCCATGCGCTTGGTCAACCACGTATCAGGCCATTTAGCCGAGCACGCTCAGCACGCTCTGGGCCCTGGCTCCTTCCAGCCAGTGAGCCCAACCGAGAGAAAGAGCAGTGCAGGTAGTAGGGCGGCCCCAGGCCTCGGGCAGCGGCACCTGCAGGTGTGTGCCCCGAGCGGGAGGCTAACACACGGGGAGGGCAGGTGCTCTGTGCTACCTGGGCTTCCCTTGGGGGCGTCCCTGCCCCGGGGCAAATGTCCAAAGTCATCATTTACCCGTAGTTGTCACGTGGCAGGCGCGAGCATGATCTCATTTAATCCCCATGACATTCCCAGAAGTGGATCTGTCAATCACTTCACAGACCGGAAACCCACCCGCGGTCACGGTGGGTGGTGTCACACCCGTCTCTCCACAGTGGCACCCTCACCTGCTGCAGCCCCCCACCCAGGGCCACAAACTAACACACTGCCACACCCCCAGCTACGGTCCAGAGCTGGTGCTGCCACGGCCCGAGCAGAGAGAGGGGTCATCGCTCCCAGTTCCTGTTGGTGCAGGCCACGCCCAGCGCTCCCAGACCCCGAGCACTCACAGGCTGCTGATGGAGAGATCACGCCTCACTCGGCTCCCCGCGCAGGTGCAGAGCAGCCCTGGCTGACCCAAGAGGGCCCAGCCCTGGTCTGTGGGCAACTCTGGGGCTGAACGGTGTCTGGGAAGAGGCTCCGGGCTAATCCAGGCACAAAGCCTCTTGCTCAGCTCGCCCTGGCTTGGTGAAGGGCGATCCCAGCCCACCAGGCTGCTCTCTGGTTAGACTCCCGTGTCTGCTGGGGTGTGAGCTCCCGTCTTGGGTGCAGACAGATGGGAACAGTAATCACAGCTGACGGAGCAGCCCGAGAGAGGCCCACGTGGGGACCCCGAGCAGGGGCACCAACTGCAGCCTGGGCAGAGGGGAGCTACTGCTGATGAGGGGCCCCTGGTGCCAGGGAAGCCCCCGGCAGAGGCCAATCTGCCCATAGGAAGCTGCGCTGGGGTCGGCCTGCCTCTTAAAATCCGTCTGTGCTGAATCAGGAGTTGGCCAGCTTGCAGCCTTCCCCTCCCAAGGTTTTGTGGCACACAGGGACAGCCCCACAAATGCCAGTCAGCCCGGGCAGAGTGCCAGTCGGTGGGAATGGGGCAGGGCGGGGTGGGGGCAGGCCACACACAGATAGCCCTGGAGAGATATTTCGCCACTGCCACTGCCAAGGCCTTGAGTCCCGCCTGGCTGGCCCAGCTGCCCTGTCCGGGCCGGGGCCCAGGCCGCACTGGGTCACTGGGGAAGCCGGGCTGGCCACACACCCAGGTGCAAACAGTTGGCTGGGCAGCCGGGAGCGTTGTCCTCGGAGGCCAGGAGGTTCTGTGTGCTCTGCCCAAGGCCACGCTGGCCTCCCCAGGAGGGCATCTCGGGACAGCAGCCAGCACTGGCAGGCTAGGATGGCGGTGAGTGGTGAGGGTGTGTGCTGGGAGGGCGGGCGGTCTCACCATTTCTCTTGCTCTCACTAACAGCAATGAGACAGGTTGCTTCCGGGCCCTGGGTCTCCAGGTCTCTCTACAGAGGCAGGGGCTGCTCCAGAGCTGCAGTTCTCACAGCGTGATCCCCGGATGCAGATTCTCAGGCCGCGTGGGAGACGCTCTGGTCCCGAGGTCCTGGGAGGGTGCGGTGGTCTGTTTGACACTGGCCCACCGGGGAGAGCCATGGGCCTGCAGGGTGCTGGGGGTTTCTTCCCAGATGCGTTTTGGTGTGCACGGTGCAGAAGGCCCCACTCGGAGCTGGAGAAGTGAAGGCAGGCGGGGTGTGTCGTCAGCAGCAAAAAGGCCCCCCCCCAGGACACCAGCTCCTGCGGGCCCCTTCACACCCAGCTCAGATGCCGTCTTCTCTGGGAGCTGGCCCACAAGCAGCCTCCCGCCAGTTCTGCAGGTGGGAGGAGCTAAGCGGTCCCTGCTGCCGCCCACTGCGCCTGTCCAGTGTGGTCCTAGGTGCCTGGTGCAGCCCAGTGTCTGTGGGTCCCTCCTGCCAAGCGCCAGGGCTGGGGGGCAGAGAGGGTCGTATTCCCCCAGGCCCGGCAACCATGGGCCACTGGGGCTCTGCTTCTCTGCACCACGAGCTGTGCTAACCCAGCCCTCAGAGGCCCTGCTAAGTGCCCGACCACCCAGAGAGCCCCACTGCCGACTGGGACCACATGGTCCTCACCCTGACCCAGGGCCAGCAGGGATGAAGACACGCACAGAGGCTGGAGACACAGCAGCAGGTGGGGTGGGGCGGGGCGGGGTGGGGCGGGGCCCCGCCCAGCAGGAGCAGGCACGAGGTGAGGGCAGCGAACAGCGCGGAGCCCCCCCTTCCCCGCCCACTTTCACGACTCAGCCCATCTCCCAGGAGGGGACGGCAGGCAAGAGGAAGAAGGAGTCGGGGTGATGGCTCACTCGCCAGGGGTGGCAGTTCACCTCTGCTCCTCGGCCTCGTCTTCTACAAAAACCGGCTGAAGGCGGCATGTTGAAGGTGGGGATGAGCTAGCGGCCAGCACACCTCGCTCCCGCCATGGGATCTTCTGGTCGCTGGCCTGAGCCGCCTCTGACCCGAAACACCCGGGACAAGGCAGCCTCATGATGGCGCCCCTGAGCCAAGCGGCTCTCCGCACCTGCTCCGCCTCGAGTTCCCTCTGTGACGTGCGTGGGCTTACCCAGATGGTTTGCCCCTCATGCCCCTCACGCCCCGCTGCTCCCCGATCACAGGAGCCCCAGGGCTGCCAGGAGGAATGGACGCTCACGTCCAGGCGGGCCCCCGACAGGCCTGCATCGGCAGCGCTGTGTCATTCATCCATGCGCTTGGTCAACCACGTATCAGGCCATCTAACCAAGCACGCTCAGCACGCTCTGGGCCCTGGCTCCTTCCAGCCAGTGAGCCCAACCGAGAGAAAGAGCAGTGCAGGTAGTAGGGCGGCCCCAGGCCTCGGGCAGCGGCACCTGCAGGTGTGTGCCCCGAGCGGGAGGCTAACACACGGGGAGTCTTCTTGGCTCCACACTGGGCTCTGGGCCAGAGCCAGGGCTGGCTGGGGACAAGGGCTGGGCAGAGGAAGGGTCTTCTCCAGGGTGGGTCTTCCCCCGTAACAGGTCTGGGACGCCCTGCAGTGCAGCATGGAAAGGGGATCAGTCCGGTGGTACCCCAGACTATCAGACCTGGGAGGCACTGCTAAACACACGGAGCCAGAATTCCCAGACCTGGGGATTCCTCTGATCACGAGATTTCAGAATGAGCTTGGGGGGCTGCCGTGGGGTGGGCAGTGTTTTGTTTTCGCGAGCAGCAGCGTCACACGCTACTCACGATCGCCAGCCCCTCACAAGATGGGACACATCAGCAAGAAAGACCCAGGAGTCTGCAGTTTCAGGATAAGTGGTCATTCCTACACCCTCAGCAGGATGGCCTCATCCGTTCGGCGCTGCCATAACAGAACGGGTACCACGGGCTGGGTGGTTTCCGCTCCAGAGGTGGACCTATCGGCTCCCAGGTCTGGAGCCTTCTTCCTGCGTCTTCCCTTGGCAAAGAGGGCACGAAGGAGCCGGAGGGGCCGAGGGCATCTCTTCCCATGAAGCCGTCTGTCCACGCAGCAGGTGCTTTCTCCGGGGCTGGCTTCCCTGTTGGATGCTCCCCTACAGCCCCCTCCCCGCTTCTCAATCTGGGTCCCACGCTCACATTCCTAGGTCGTCAGTCAAAACTCTTCCTCCAGGAACGCAGAAAGCAAGACGGCTCTGAAGCGCAGGGAATATTCTCCAGGAAAACCCACCAACAGCAGGCAATGCTACCAGCGTTCTTCGCCGCGTACTTGGTCAGAGAGCCCAGGCTCAGCGGAGACAGGCGGAACTGGCTTTGCAGGCTGGACGGCATGTCCCAGGGCGACGGGCCAGTGGCTACCCTGGACACGCACGCACCCAGGACCCGAATCTCCACAGCAGCTCTCCCACCAACAGCCCCAGAACAGAAATAGTCCCAGCGACCACCAGCCCAATGCACTGTGGCAAAGTCTACAGCAACGAGCCAACTCCAGCCACAGGCAACCCCGGGCAAGTGTGCTGTGTGTCTCGCACAACCAACTCACGGTGTCAGGAGATGTTCAGGAGGCAGGGGGCGGGGCGGGGGGCAGCAGGGGCTGGAAGGGGCCCAGGGCACTCTGCGCATTCTGGTACGATTCCGTATCTTGGCCTGGGTGCTGGTGACACAGTGTGCCTGCCTTGTAAGAATTCACCGAGTTGAACACTTAGGTTTCTGCTCTTTCTTGACTCTCTGTTGCACCTCCATAAACTTCCCAAAAAGAAAGAAAGACAAACAGGCAAAGGGATGCACAGAGCCATGAATCCAGCAGTTGCAGCTCTGGGAGCCTGGACAAAGGCTGATGGACGCGGAAGCCCCGAGCCGCCTGGTTACTTAAGCATGGTGTGAAATGGCAGCGCATTCATACAGCAGGATATGGAGGCATGGACACAGGGCTGACCCCAGTCGCCCCTGCCACCTCCCGCCGGCCTGTCTGCTCTCTGGAGGGGCCCAGGAGGGTTTCGCTGTCCCCCAGACAACGTGGACAAGGGTGGGCACTTCACTGCAAAGCTGAGGAGGGCGGCTGGGGGCATGGCCTTCTGGTCTGGGGAGGTGCGGACAGACACAACGCAGGAAGTGCTGGCGGGGGCCCTCTTGGGACGGCCAAGGACTCCCGCCGGGGGGTGCAGGGTCAGCCCTGCAGCTGAGGGTCCGAGTACACCCTGGGCGCCACCTCTGCCTGCAGACCATTCCGGGAGTGAGGTGCGCATGCTGGTGAGGAGCCCTGCTGGGAGGTGCTAGGTGAGCAGGTGTGACAGCCAGAGGAAGGGGTCGAGGCGACTGTGGGTGTCTCATCAAGGAGCAGGGGCCGTGGTGGGGTCCCGCGCAGAGAAAGCACTCCAGGTCTGGTGAGAACGGGGGCTTGGTTCCAAGACCCTCACTCAGAGGCGTCTGCTGGGTGCCCAGGCGGAGGCCAGCCCCTCGCCCGCTCCACTCTCAGGGGCCACGTCTTTGCAGACAGACAAGGAGGCAGACAGCACACCGACAACTAGACACAGACGGCCACAGGCCACTAGGGGACACGCAGGGGCCCTGCAGAGGGAGAGCGGGCGGGCGCGGCAGGCACACGGGGGGCCACCCTGGGAGGGGCACTGCAGAGAGCAGCGGTGACCGGAGGCAGCCAGAACCACTGGCTCAGTCCTCCTACAAGACCGCCGGCCCCCCTCTGACCTCATCTAATCCCAGCTGCCTCCCACACGCCCCCACCGGGGGACCCATACTCAAACTCCAGCGGCAACCACAGCGCGGGGTGGGGGTGGGGGTGGAAGGCGCGGGGCCGCAGGGCTCACAGCCCCGGATCAGCCCGCAGGAGCCCCTGCAAGGTTCAAGATCCCTCCCGGGTGCCACGTGCGAGTAGGAGTGGCCGGAGCGAGCCCAGCAGCTCAGCAGGGTCGCGGGCCACCAGGAGAGCCTGGGCCTGGAACCCGACCCTCTTCCGACCCTCTTCCGCTGCCTGTCTCAGCCAGCCACACCTCCACCGGCTGTGACTTCATCTGTGCGAAGAGGCCGGTCTGGCCTGCTCTGAGCGCAGTCCCGCGGAGCGGGGGTCCTGTCCACCCTCACCGGCGGCGAGCTCCTGTGCACCCGGCAGTGCTGCGCTGCAGCCCGGGACACAAGCGCAGCACGGCTCTCGCTGCCCCCCGAGACGCCGGCAGCCCAAATGCACAGGAAGAAGACTAAAGCGCCCACCCACAGAGCAGGCCGCGGACTTCCCGGAGGCGGTGGCGTTTCTACCGCCCCTGGGAGGAACAAGAGGGTCTTCCGCTTAACCGAGAAGCAAGCCGGGGCCCAGAGACGCCTGGGGAAGGGCGTCCAGGGAAGGTGGCCCGGGCCTGGGCGGCTGCAAAGGCGCGAGTGCGGGGGCGCCACTGGACCCGCAGCCTCCCACCGGCTTCCCGCGCAGGGTTCACCCAACTCCAGCAGAACCCAACAACAAAAGCCCTGGGCCGCGGCCTACGGGCGGCTCCCTGCTCCCGGCCCGGGCCCCTCCACGCGGCCTGCGCCGCCGTCGGCGACCGGCGGCCCCTTTAAGCGCCGGCCCCCTCCCCAGCCCGGCCGCCACCGGCCCGCGCGCCCGCCGCCGCCGGGACCTTTCCCCTACTTTCCAGGGCTCAGGCCCCGCCCCTGGCCCCGACCAAAACACGTGCCGCCTCCCGGCCGGCGCGATCACGCCGCGGGCAGGCTCCGATCACGCGGCCCCTCGCGCCGCCCATTGGCCGGCCGCGCACGGCCCGGGCGCCGATTGGCTGGCGCCGGCCGGCCCGCCCCTGCAGGGCGCGGCGTATTTTGGTCCGCGCGGCGCCCCGCCCCCGCGGCCGCTCCCTCGGCGGCGCCCCGCCCCTCCCGCGCCGCGAGGGCCGCGCCGGGGCAGACGGTGCGGGCGGGCGCAGCAGCTCGGGTCGCCGCCGCCCGCCGCCCACGTGGCTCGCGGCCGCTTTGTTTCTCCGACCGGCCGGCGCCATGCACACACCGGGCTCCGCGGGGCCGGGCGAGGCGCGCGCGGTGAGTGTCGGGGCCGGCGCGGGGAGGGCGCGCGCCCGAGCGGGGGGCGCAGCGCGGGAGCCGCGGGGCCCGGCGGCGGGTCGGGGCGGGGAGGGGGCGTGTGCCCGGCGCCGCCTGACGTGCGCTTTGTCTCGCGCGCCGCGGCCGCCCCGCCCGGGCGCCCGGCTATTTCCAGCCATGACGTCAGCGGGTCCCTGTGAGGAGGGCGGCCGAGGGGTGGGGGCGCGGCCCGCGGGCGGGGCGGGGTAGGGGGCGGGGCCCGCGGGCGGGGTGGGCGGGGCAGGGGCGGAGCCACGGCCGGAGGGGGCGGGGCAGGGGCGGTTGGCGGGAACGCGGCACGCGGGCGGGGTGAGCGGGGCGGGGCGAAGGCTGGAGGGGCGGGGCCACGCCAAAGGTGGGTGGGGCAGGGGCGCGGCCGGAGGGGGCGGAGCAGGGCGGTGGGCGGGGTGAGCGGGGCGGGGTGAAGGCTGGAGGGGTGGGGCGAAGGGCTCTGGCGGGAAGCAGCATGCGGGAAGTGGGGAGGGCGCGGGCGGGGTGCAGGCCTTGCGGGTCGGGAGGTGCGGGCGTGTTGGGCTGGGGGAGCAGCCGCCGGACCCAGGCGGCCAGTGCGGCTGGAAAGGGCAGGGTGCGTCACCTGTTTGCTCCGGGCGACCCTCGGCAGAGCGCGGGGAGCTGTGTGTGTGCACAGACCTGCAGGTGGGTCAGTGTCCCCCTGACTTCCCTTCTCCCCTCGCCCGGGCTGGAACGAGGGACTGCAAGGCCTGGCGTCTGCAGAGGAGCCGGCGGGGCTTGGTCCCGCGCTGAGGGCTGGACAGGGGCCGCCCACTGTGCTCTGCCTTCCCAGCCACTTGGGAATCCAAGTGGACTTCGCAGCCTTTTTTAGGAGTCGGGGTTTCGGTGGAAATTGCGGGCTCGCCAAGTGCAGTCTTCAGGAGTTGGCGTCATGAGCGTCCGTTAGCTAGCATCTCCCCTGGACTCGGAGCTTGTGTGGAGCGTCGTGTGCATGGCACAGGTCCCGGTGTGCCTTTCTGGCTGGCCGAGCAGGTCTCCCTCCCGGGTTTGCCCCCGACCGATGAGCCCTTGTCTCGTGTGACCTTAGGTTGACATCATGGACATCTGTGAGTCCATCCTGGAGCGGAAGCGGCATGACAGCGAGAGGTCCACGTGCGGCATCTGGGGACAGA
Organism: Sylvilagus bachmani; assembly: GCA_015711505.1. NCBI lineage: Eukaryota > Metazoa > Chordata > Mammalia > Lagomorpha > Leporidae > Sylvilagus > Sylvilagus bachmani. The sequence continues at coordinate 6,991,268 of CM027408.1, forward strand.
CGGACATCGAAGCTGTCGAGGCTCTGGTCTGCATGAGCTCCTGGGGCCAAAGGTCCCAGAAAGGGGACCTGTTCAAGATCAGGCCCCTCACACCTGTCTCGGACTCAGGGGACGTCACCACCGCGGTGCGTGTGGACACAGCCACGCCCGAGCTACCAAAGGACTTCCACTCTTTCTCCACCCTGGTAAGAGGCGGGGGGGGGGGGGGGGGGGG
>CM027408.1:6991981-7037196 GCA_015711505.1 Sylvilagus bachmani
GCTGTGGCCCGGGAGTGCAGTGGAGGATGGCCCAGGTGCTTGGGCCCTGCACCCCATGGGGAGACCAGGAAAAGCACCTGGCTCCTGGCTCCTGCCATCGGATGAGCGCGGTGCGCCGGCCGCAGCGCGCCGGCCGCGGCGGCCATTGGAGGGTGAACCAACGGCAAAAGGAAGACCTTTCTCTCTGTCTCTCTCTCTCTTGCTGTCCGCTCTGCCTGTCAAAAAAAAAACAAAAAAAGAAAGAACCGTGAAGTTGTGAAGCATCCCCTTGTGCCACTTAGTAAACAGTCGGAGTTTGAGAAACAGAAACTTTTGTAAGTTTACCCTGGGCAAAATCACTTTTCACATGTGTCTACCGGTCTGAAGTGTTTAGATTGGGGTCAGCGGAGTGAATGGATGGTACGTGTTCGCCGTGTTGCTGACAGGTAGGGAAGTGCACAGATCCGTGCCGGGGGCCTGTTGGTGTGTCCAGCCCCAGGGCGTCCACGAGGCGGTAGGGCAGCACTCCTGGCTGCTGCTGTGGTATTTATCAAGAATGAGTTTATTTAGTGCCCAGTCCCGGAGGCTGGCATCTGCCTAGGATCTGGGGGGGGGCTTCCTTGTGTCGTCACCCCTGAGGCAGCTGCCTTTATGGCAAAGCCCCCGCCTCCATAACCTAATCTCCAGGGCCCTGCCCTGACCCAGTCGTCCTAAAGGCCCGGCTCTCACATACCACTAGCACAGACTGTGGGGGCTGAGTCTGCAGCGTGTGGGCTGCGGGCGACGTGCTGAGGCCCTAATAGAGCCTGGTGCTTACACACAGGCCTTCGTAGCCCGCGCTGCTTGTCTGGTTCATTAGGACCGAGTTTTCCTGTTAATTCACCTCTGAGAGTTGTGGATTTCACTCGTTGATTGAAACCGTTTACTTGCCACCTGCTGGACAAAGTGCTGTGCCAACAGCTTAACTGTGTGAAGATGGAGATGGCTGAATCGGTCATAATCCAGGGAAGACGCATCCTAGAATGGCGTTTAGCAAGTCGGTGGTCACGCGTGCAGAGTGTGGCTCACAGCCTGGTGAGAGAAGGGGTGTGCTCCTCTGCCCAGAGAGGCCCGGAGAGCTCTGCTGGGGGGGGGGGCTGCAGAGCCCCCGGCCTCTGTGGGGAAGGCCCCCCGCTCACCCCTGTACCTCCAGGAGGACACACGTGGGGTACGTACCTGATGCTCCGAAACTCTGGGTGAATGACAGACATGCCTAAAGCCTATCACAGGAGGCTGCTTGGGTATTAGTTGTATGTTGGAGGTCTCCCAGAGGCCGTGGATTACATGTTTGCTGCCCGGAGTCAGTGCTGCTAAGAGAGTGAAAATTAACCCGAATTCTGTGACCTCGCGCTGTGACCTTCCAAAACCATGAGCTAAGCAATCCTTCTTTTAGGAGCAGCTTGTCTTGGTGAATCTGTAGACAGAAGCGAAGTCGTAACGGTGGCTGTTCTCCTCAAGATGTGTGTGTTTGAAGACTGAGTGACAGGGATCATCCCTCCTCTGGTTCACTCCCCAAAGGGCTGCAGCAGTCCGGAGTGGTCCAGGCTGACGCCAGGAGCCCGGAGCTCCGTCCGGGTCTGGCGCGTGGCTGACAGGGCCCAGGCATTTGGGCGTCTTCCACCGCTTTCCCGGGCACTTCAGCAGGGAGCTTGATGGCGAGCGCAGCAGCCAGGACGCAGCCAGGACGGGGCCGGCGGTCTGACTGGCAGTGCCGGTGCCCGAGTGATGGCTTAGCCTGCGGCACCGCAGCGCGGCCCCGGCGGTTGGATTTCTGAGCCCTCTGGTTTGTAGCCGATCTGTCAGTGACGTAGGAACTACGGAGGTGGACTGAGTGGCTGAGAGGTCGTGTAAGTCCCAGGAGAACATTCCGGATGCGCAGTTCCTCCTGCAGGGACGGGCACTGCCCCCTTGAGAACATCCGGCCCCAGTTCCGGGAGATGTGTCTTCACTGACGATACCGTCCTAAGACGGGGCTGGTTGCATCTCTGGCCTGGCGCGTTGCGCCTGGGCGCATCTTGGAGGCTGTCCGGCTCTGAGGCAGCCAGTCCGCGTTGTAGGCGTCACTTTCTTCTGAGGCTTTGCTGAGCAGAGACTGTAATGAACCGATCCAGGAAGGTGCTGAGCGTCGTGTGTCTTCTCGCCTCCTAGGGGAGAAGCCGTTCGCCTGCAGCTGGGACGGCTGTGAGAAGAAGTTCGCCCGCTCCGATGAGCTATCCCGCCACCGCAGGACCCACACGGGGGAGAAGAAGTTCGTGTGCCCCGTGTGTGAGCGGCGCTTCATGCGCAGCGACCACCTGACGAAGCACGCCCGGCGCCACATGACCGCCAAGAAGGCCCCCGGCTGGCAGGCCGCGGTCGGCAGACTGAACAGAGGCGCCTCGGCAGACAGCCCCGGGAGCCCGGGCGCCCCCACGCCCGTGCCCGCCTCCGCCTGAGGGTCGGCCAGCGCGGCCCTGGGGTTCCTGTCCACAGAGGAGGCCCTGGGCTGGGGGAGGACGGCGGCTGGTTCTCTGCAGAGTGCGTTAGCGTTGCTTTTCCGGTTGAGACCCTGTTCAGTATCTTTTGCAGTTTCTGAGGGTTTTTTTTTTTTAAGGAAATGGAAGAAAATTTTATAATTTAAGTCACCAGCATTCAGACAAACATTTCGGCAATAAAGTTTACAAAATCTGGATTTTTACAACCTTTCTATTCATGTTTTGTAGAAGCGAGACAGGGTACTAATTTTATACTGCTTTTTATAAAAATATTTATATTGTTGGTGCTCAGATGACCAGTTCCTAGGTAGACGATTTTACAGCCTTCTTTTCCATGTTTAATAACAAGTTTTTGTAATGACCCTGCTTTTTAGTAAACTCGGCACATTATTCAAAAAAAAAAAAAGGTTGTTACTGGGCTTTCTAGATCGAAGAATTGTTGGGATCAGAACTGATTGAATAAGAGCCTCTTAAAGCAAGTGGGAAATTTGCGTTCAGTTTCCCGTAATATTTCCAAGCGGAATTCCAGGCGGCCGTGCCTGTTGACCAGACCCGGGCACCTGTGGCTCCCAAGGACGTGCTGGGCAGGCTGCCCGCGAGCCGCTGCCGGATCTCGGCGTGCGTGCCGTGTGTCTCTGGGCCGCTCCGTGTCCTGTTAGTACCTGGGGTGCCACAAAGAGGATGCCGACCCTGAAACCCAGCTGCTCCGTTGATCATCAGCTGACTTCCTTCAGCGTGGCCTTACCTGTCCTGGATCACGCGTGGCGGAGAGTGAGGAAGCGTGTGTGCTGCCGGGTGAACTCTCCACGGAGGGCGCCCGTCGGAGATGCGCGGGCACACAGCTCTGAGGCTCTGAGAAACTAGGAAAGGCAGGCTGTAGCACCGGCTGCCCTGTGTTTTCTGTGAAGGGGGCTTGGGTTAAAACACTGCTCGGCGTGGGCTTTTCTGCAGCCCACCCAGAAGGGAGCCCTGGGCTCCACCGTGCAGGTGTCTGAGCGGTGCCCTGGAAGTACCGGGCTGGCCTCCACGGGGCCGCCGACCCGGCTTTCACTGCACATTGGGCTTCCTGGCAACAGAGTAAATGCAGAAACGTCGGGAACCTAGTCCTGCCTCGGCGGCCTGAGGGTGCTGTGTGCCGTGTTGAGCTTCATCTTTGTCTTTTGGTTGTCGGCAAGGTGGACTGTTGAATAACTGGGCTTCGTGTTCAGGTCTTCGTGGTCTGATCCAGCCCTCGCCACGCCTCGTGTGTTATGTGATACTCATTAAGTTGCCCCTCTAATATCAGCTGCTCTGAGATGCTCGTGCGTGGATGGAGGTGTTGTGGGGAGTCTTCACGTTTCTGGACGCTTCCCTGGTTGAATGTCCTGTTGTCTGAGACACACACAGTTGCAGGCGCCCCGTGACTGTACATAGCTCGTGTTGGCCCTGCTGCCCCAAGCCTTTGTCCGACTCCTTAAAAATCAGCATAAACGTCTTTGACAACGTGTATGTCACAAATGGCATTAAATTTGGATGCCTTTCTGTGTGCAGTCCTGGTGTCCTGGTGGATAACTCACAGTCTTTGCGTGGCTGCTTGTCACATAGACGTCATTCTCGGACAGTGTCGTTTCTGCATTCTGTAGGATGGTTTTGATGTGAGCTCCGTTTCCTGATGAGATTCAGTGACGTCTTCTGTACGCAGTGCCCTCCCTTCCCCCCCCCCCCCCCCCACACACAGCCCCGTTTGTGGAAAGATTCTAAGTTGGAAAGCAGTTCCTGTCTGAGAGGTATTCTGCGAACCAGAGCCCTCGTGGGGCCGGGCCTCGGCTGCGGGCCGTGGGTGCTGGAGCCGGGCGCCACGAGGCGGGTCCCCGTCATGCACTTTATCGCTGGAGCAATTGTGCTTGATCGTTTTTGACTTTGAGCCTTTTACGTAGTTTCGATAATTAAGTGTAGACTGTTTCATAATTATATTTTATGTAACAGGCTTATTATTTAAATGGGTATGTGTAATGTCACTTTTTTCTTGAAATCATATAAAACTTCTTTGATTTGCAAACTGGACCTGTGTGCTGTGTCGTCTGACTGCCCGGCGTCTCTGGGACCGGGGTCTGCCCGGCTCACCGCTGGCCCCACCTGAACCCCCGCCCGGTTTCCTGCTCCCCAGACTCCTCCAGGGGTTGGTTCTGAAGGAGGCGTGGGAGGTGGCAGCCGCCCGGGCGGGCCTGGCTCTGGGTCACTGCGGAAGTAGACTGCCTAAGAGAGCTGCCGAGGAGAGCAGGGGTGTACCTTGGCTCACCAGCCCCACGGCCTGGGCTGCCCAGGGGAGGCAGGCGGCGAGCAGGAAGCAGAGACAGCTGGGTGCCCAGCCCTCCCCTAGGACCGCCTCCAAGGGCACTCTGCCACCAGACCCCCTCCAGTCACCACCCGTCAATTCTTGGGCCTTGGGGGCTTCTGAACTACCACCCAGCCATGGCAGCAGCCTGTGACCTTGTAGGTCATTCTGTGCCAAGAGCGACTGGCAGAGTGGGACTGAAGAGGTGCGCTAGAAGGGCCTCGCTGACTCCACCCCCAGCCAGGGCCTCGAAGCACATCCTGGGGCCGCAGTCTGCTTGGTTTCTCTCTTCTCTCTCTCTCTCTCTCTCTCTCTCTCCCTCTCTCTCCCTCTCTTTCCCTCTCTCATTCATTTATGCAAGAGACAGAGTTACAGGGAGAGGGAGCGAGATCTTCCACCAGCTGGTTCACTTCCCAAATGGCTGCAGCAGCCGGGCTGGGCCAGGCCGCACAGGAGCCCGGGCTCCGTCTGAGTCTCCCACAGGGGTGGTAGGGCCACCGTGCTTGGGCCCTGCAGCCCACATGGGAGACCCGGATGAAGTTTCTGGCTTCTGCCTGGCCCAGCCCTGACTGTTGTGGCCATTTGGGGAGCAAACCAGCGAATGGAAGATTCTGTCTCTAACTCTGCCTTTCAAAGTAAAAAAATAAAAATGTAGGGGCCAGCTCTGTGGTGTAGTGGACACAGCTACCGCCTGTAGTGCCAGCATCCCATTGGACGCCAGTTTGAGGCCTGGCTGCTCCTCTTCAGATCCAACTCTGCTATGGCCTGGGAAAGCAGTAGAAGATGGCCTATGCCCTTGGGGCCCTGCATCCATGTGGGAGACCCGGAAGAGGCTCCTGGCTTCAGATCCGCCCAGCTCCGGCCATTGCAGCTATCTAGGATTAACCACTGGATGGAAGACCTTTCTCCCTCTCTCTGCTTCTGCCTCTCTCTAACTCTGCCTTTCAAATAAATAAATAAATATTTTTTTAAAAAAAGTGCAGACTGTAAGACCCTGGTAGTGTCTGACTTGCTCCGGGACCGGAACTTTGGGTACTGTGCCGGCACATGATGACGTCTGTTCCGCCAGCATCCCAGAATCACCCCCCGCCCCGCCCCTGTCGACCTCATTGTCTTCCAAAAGAACAGCATGTCCGTCCTTACAGGTCGTTCAGCTGCGAGACTCAGGTCACCCTCCATCACCCGCCACGCCTGCCTTGTGCCCACGCTCACTCTGCCACCATTCGTGACACAGTACTCTAGCACGTGCCCGTTCCTCATTTTGTCAGTGTTGTCATCTGGTCTCCTGGATCCTGGGCAGCCCTCCAGGCTCCGCCCACTTGCTCACCAGCTGCAAGAAGGCATCTGGAAATGTCTGGTCACGTCCCCGCCTGGATCCCTCCACCGCTCTCCATCTCTCTCCAAGTAAAGGCCAAAGTCACACAAGAGCCCATAGCCTGGGCCTGCCTGCGTCTCACTGCGTGGGGCTGCCCGGCCACGGCACAGCCAGCTGTGTGCCGGCTGGCTCTTCCCACCTCTCCCAGCAGCGTCTTGCAGGTGCCCACCGGTGCCGCGTCTTGACACCCCTGAGATGTGCCCACAGAGCGTTTCCTGGGCGAAAGGCCAGGAGCGTCACCTGTGAGGGGGTGGGAGGGACGATGGTGGGCACAGGGAGAAAACGACTGCACAGCCAGTGCAAAAACATAGGAGTGGCTTGGGGTCTGCGGTGCCCACTTGCAGTCCCCACACCCAGGCCTGAAGCTCCTGCGTCTGGTGGCAAGCCCTGGGGCTGGTATGCACTGTTAGCAGTGAAGGCGAGCACGTACTCGGGCATTTTCTCACCAGCTAATTGCTGCTGCTTCAGTCACCGCCATGTTCCCCTGACCGCTTCTGGTTCCTTAGCAGGTGGATCCACGTGAACCCCTGCTGATAGATCCCAGGCCTGCCCCTCCCTTTCCCGGCCCTCGGCACACCCACTGCCTCCTCCTGACGCAGGGACCTGCGTCAGCTCTACAGGGTGTCCACAGCCGTCCCCAGGGGAGGCTGACCGTGGCCTCCATCCCTGCCAGGGCCTGTGCTGTGCCTTTAGCACAACCCTCCACTTAGTCCGTCACGGAGCACGTCAGGGGTTCCCTCCTCTGAACTCCATCTCCAGGCCAGCATCCGTACGAGCTTGGAAGGCTTCCAGAGGGGCGGGTCACAGTGTTTCCTCAGAGTGACAGCTTTGTTTTCAAACAAGGCCATATGCAGCTCTGTCAACTGAAAACTGCATTTTCGATGGGATGGGGTCTAGAAAAACAGAAGGAGTACTCCACACGCACACAGCACGTGCTAGGGGTCAGCACTCTGGACTCGCTCCAGCGTATCAGTGAGCTCTGACAGCTGACTCCGAATAAGAAACTGCAATGAAAAATCAGTCGAGGTGAGCTCTGTGCGGATGGATGAGTAGTGCACGTATCGAGTACGTGTGTGAACTCTGAGTGTTCCCCAGGCGAGCTCTGTGCGGATGGATGAGTAGTGCACGTATCGAGTACGTGTGTGAACTCTGAGTGTTCCCCAGGCGAGCTCTGTGCGGATGGATGAGTAGAGAACGTATCGAGTACATGTGTAGAACTCTGAGTGTTCCCCAGAAGGAGCAGTCCCCGCGTGGATGTGATGCTGGCAGCTACGTGAGGAATTCATCAGTGTTTTGCCTCAGATATATTTGTGGCTCAGAGTTTAATCATATGCAGCGTAGGAAGCCAGCCAGTGCGGGCCACGAGGCCGCCGGGGGAATCCCAGCCTTTGTCGGAGAGGGTAGCTGCCCTGGACAGGGTCCCCAAGCGCCAAGTCGCTCCCTCCAGGCAGACGATTCCCGGGAGGTCTCCTGGCCGCCCCTGGCAGATAGCCACCCCTCCCCTGCCGCCGCCCCCAGCAGCTGAGGGGTGCAGTGCCCTAGCCCTGAACAGGCCCCGGGCCAGCTCCCAGCACCTGCTCCCGGGCGGGGCCTCAGCGCCGTCTCCAGTTCCTGCACCTCGTCAGCACCTTCTCAGATGTGTCCTGCGTCCCTAAGAGCTGGCTGTGAGGTCCCCGAAAGTCTGCTGCACTTGGAACGACATCAAAGCCCTGATTAAATCCAGGCTTGACCACTTGGCTGCTCTGCAACCTCGGGCCAGTAGCGCTTACCACTGGGGGAGTGAAATAGAGCCTGTGCGAGTTCAGTGTAACCCGTGCAGTGTGTGCTGTGAGCGCTCCCGGGCTGGCGTTTGGCTCAGCAGGTGGGGTGCGGGTTGAAGACCTGTCCTACGTAGAGGCCCTGGGTCTGATGCCCGGCCCGGCCCCTGACTGCGATTTCCTATTAGGCAGCAGGTGTGGGCTCAACTAACTGGATCCCTGTCACCCATGTGGGAGACCTGGATTGAATTCCCGGCTCTTGGCTTTGGCCCAGGAGACGGGGCCCCTGGTCGGGGTGCCGACTGGCACGGGGCAGCAGGTGTGACTGCGGCCTCCTCCCCAGAGGAGGCGCCGACCCCTCCCGGCCTGCAGAGGCTCTGTCCTCTGGCTGCCAACGGGCACCTTTCTCCCGCCTGACGATGCCAGAGTAGAAAAAGGGAAACCACAGGTGGGGGTTGCGTGCAGCAGGTTGAGCTGCACCCCACGCTGGAGCGCTGGCTCTGTGCCGCTTCTGACGCGGCTCCCGGCTAATGCGCCCAGGAAGCCCCAGATGCTGGCCACCTGTGTGCGAGACCCGGATGCAATTCCTGGCTCCTGCCTGGCGCGGCCTCAGCTGTTGCAGCCATTTGGGGACTGAACCAATGGATGAAGGCTTTCTCCCTCTGTCACTCTGCCTTTCAAATTAAATAAATAAATAAGTCATTTTTTAAAAAGAAAAAGGAGGACCCCCCCCCCGCCGGGGTTCTGTGGGGGGGGGCGTGGTCCGCCCTTCCCTGGGCGGCTCCTGCATTTACGCCAGTGCCCCTGCCCGGGCCAGGGCTGTGGAGCGGGTACCCTCGTCCACTACGTGACCTGGAGCCAGGCAGCGGAGCCCGGGCGAGGGCGGGGGGCCGGAGCCGACAGCAGCAGCGGGAAGAGCCCAGCCAGGACGGTGCCACGGGCACAAGAGAGGCCTGGGGACACACATCCGGGGTCTTTGGAGCATCCAGAAGAAACGGTGACAGACTTTCCCAGTGAGTGACAGGTCAGCACGTCCTCCCTCTGTCTCAGCCACACCCCCACTCTGGGGCTGGGCGGACCCGCACTGGCTCTGGACAGGAGTCTGGCCTCAGTAGCTACAGATGACCACTGTGAGGCCGGCGCAGGAGGACTTCCCAGGGCCCGGGGCACCCGGGCTGGGCAGCACCCATGCCTGATGCTCCGGAAGCCAGCACACCTGTCACGGGACGCCGCCGGCAGCTGACAGCCTGCACACACAGCTGGGTGTGCTCCCTGCTGCTCCGCACACACCTTTCCCAGGGGCCACGCCGTCCAACCCAGCTCCCTGCTGATGCTCCTGGGAAAACAGCAGGAGACGCCCAAGTGCGTGGGCCCCTGCGCCCACGCGGGAGACCTGCACGGAGCTCCTGGCCCAGCCTGGCCCAGCCCCGGCTGTGTGGTCATTTCGGGGTGAACCAATCAATGCATGGTATTTTTCTCTCTGTCTCTCCACCTCTGTCACTCTGCCTTTCAGATAAATTTTTAAAAAATTGTAAACAGTGGCATCATTAAGAGCAAAGCCTGATCCAATAAGAAATTAAATTTTAATCTCTTTTATAATACGCATTTGCATAACGAGAGCAATGGTTTTCGTCAGAGCGCCAGCAGAGGGGCTTTGGTCTGGGGCGCTGGGGGCTGAGCTGGTGGCACTTCGCAGCCACAGGTGCCAGCTGCCGTCAGCCCGTCCAAGGCACTGTTGTCAAGTAACAAAATTTCATGGCAATGCCCGGCTGCCAGTGATGTCAGTGGGCCTGGAGACAGGGCCGAGCGGCTGCCGGGAGCTCCTGCCCCGGCCAAGGACGCGTGGGCGGCCGCCGTGCCACTGGGAGGGCGCGGCAGAAGCCAGCACCTGCTCTGGCTTCAGCGACAGCTGGCCTGGTTCCCTCCCTACCCCCTCGTGCACTGACGGTCTCACCAGCTGCTTGGGGTGAGCCGCCTCCTGGTCTCCATGGCAACTGTCCCCGGCAGACCACCTCTGCCACCGGCCCTGCCTCCCACTCACAGGACGTCCTTGGCAAGTCCACTTTCGTATTTGTCACCCACGAAGTGACTTGCTCCGCTTCCACCCAGGGAAGAAGCCCGGAAAGGCCCCGGGGCCTAAGTCAGGCTGCAGCGGGGAGAGCTGAGCCAGGGACACACAGCCTCCCCAAGCAGGCAGCTCCGTGCCCAGCAGCGGGGAGGAGCAGTGGCCCCGGCCTTGTACAGGCCCAGGCCGTCAGATGGGCGAGGGCCTGGGCCCCGCTGCAGGGGATTCGAGAGCTGGGAACTCAGTGGCAGCTGCAGCCTCCAGCCCGAGGCTCCCAGCAGGGGAGGCCAGAGAGAGGCGTCCGCAGCCCAGGCCCCGAATCCAGGGCTCAAAGGGTGGCAGCTGGGCCTTGCCAAGGGCTGGGTAGGAATGCAGAGTCCCGGGCCCGCCGAGACCTGCAGTCAGGAGCCTCAGCCAGCAACATCCCCGGGCGAGTCATTGGCACAAAACTCAGAGGCTCTGGGTAGCTCAGCCTCCCCTGGGACCCACATGAGGCCTGAGGCCCCTCCCCCTGCAGAACCTTCCAGAAGCGCTAGGGGTGGCTGCCAGGAGGGGTCACTGGCATCACCCATGTCCGGTGAGCTGTCCCCTGCATGAGACGGGGGTGACCAGGAAGGGGAAGTGTCGCAGGCTGCAGGAGAACCCAGGCTCCCTGGGAAGGGACAAGCCCGCAGGGAGCTGTTCCCAGCCTGTGCACCTGTGTGTCCGCCTCTGCGTTTGCCTTCTGGCCTGGTCTGCGCAGCGGACCGCCCCTGCCAGCAAGCGTCACGGCCACTTTCAGCACCATCTGAACGTGAACTTGGAAAAGTCGGTCTTGAGAGATCCGGAAGCTGACCGGGGAGGGTCAGCTCCAGTGAGAGCCTTGGGCGGGGAGGCGGGGTGCCCCCTACACAGCCAGCTGCCCCGAGGCCTGCTCAGGGGGGGCCTCCGGGCAGTACTCCCGCTCGATGCTGGCCATCAGCTCCTCTTCCGAGGGGTCGTAGGAGACGGCACACTGCTTCTCGGGCCTCCTGTGGCTGCTCCCCGGGGCTCTGCAGGTGAGAAACACAGGCGGGGCTGACGGGAGGCGGGCCCCTCACCTCCGTGGCAGCCGTGAGAACTGCCAGTCCCAGTGGAGGCCGAGGCTAACGGGGAGCCGAGGAAGATGGGGCACCACGCACAGCGCCGCGCCTCCCTGTTCTGAGTGGACGGGTCGGGTGGGAGTGGGGAGAGCAGGATACAGAGGGTCCAGGATGTGTGGTGGGGCTGAGGTCATGACCTTGTTCCAGAGGAAGCTCAGAGCTCTGCCCCTCACCTCCAGGGACCAGGGCCCTGTGCCACCCACAGGGGTCACCTGCCCCTTACCTCCAGGGGCCCCGTGCCACCCACAGGGGTCACCTGCCCCTCACCTCCAGGGGCCCCGTGCCACCCACAGGGGGTCACCTGCCCCTCACCTTCAGGGGCCCCGTGCCACCCACAGGGGTCACCTGCCCCTCACTCCCAGGGACCAGGGCCCTGTGCCACCCACAGGGGTCACCTGCCCCTCACCTCCAGGGGCCCCGTGCCACCCACAGGGGTCACCTGCCCCTCACCTCCAGGGGCCCCGTGCCACCCACAGGGGGTCACCTGCCTCTCACCTCCAGGGACCAGGGCCCTGTGCCACCCACAGGGGTCACCTGCCCCTCACCTCCAGGGGCCCCGTGCCACCCACAGGGGGTCACCTGCCCCTCACTCCCAGGGACCAGGGCCCCGTGCCACCCACAGGGGTCACCTGCCCCTCACCTCCAGGGACCAGGGCCCTGTGCCACCCACATGGGGTCACCTGCCCCTCACCACCAGGGGCCCCATGCCACCCACAGGGGTCACCTGCCTCTCACCTCCAGGGACCAGAGCCCTGTGCCACCCACATGGGGTTACCTGCCCCTCACCACCAGGGGCCCCATGCCACCCACAGGGGGTCACCTGCCTCTCACCTCCAGGGACCAGAGCCCTGTGCCACCCACAGGGGTCACCTGCCCCTCACCTCCAGGGGCCCCGTGCCACCCACAGGGGTCACCTGCCCCTCACCTCCAGGGGCCCCGTGCCACCCACAGGGGTCACCTGCCCCTCACCACCAGGGACCAGGGCCCCTGCCACCCACATGGGTCACCACCTCTCACCTCCAGGGACCAGGGCTCTGTGCCACCCACAGGAGGTCACCTGTCTCTCATCCCCATGGACCAAGGTCCCGTCCACCCACAGGGGGTCACCTTCCTGTCACCTCCAGGGACCAAAGCCCCATGCCACCCACAATGGTCACCTGTCTCTCATCCCCAGGGACCAGGGCCCAGTGCCACCAAAATGGGGTCACCTGCCTCTCACCTCCAGGAACCAGGCCTCCATGTCACTCACAGAGGGTCACCTGCCTCTCACCCCCATGGACCTGGGTCCCGTGCCACCCACATGGGTCACCTGCCTCTCACCTCCTGGGACCAGGGCCCTAGTGCCACCCACATGGGGACACCCTACCTGTCACCTCTAGGGACCAGGGCCCCGTGCCACCCACAGGGGGCCGCCCTGGAGCAACGGTGGGGCGGGAGGGCTTTGGGGGCAGCAGGTGGCCCCCAGAGGAGGCCCAAGACTGCTGGGACGGGAGACACTCCGGTACTCACTCAGGGGCACTGCTGCTCCCTGCGCGGTCTTCAGAGCTGTGTTCTGGGGGCACCTGGGGAAGGAAGAGAGGAGGGGCTGTCACAGTCAGCAGGGCGCAGCCTGCCCAGTGTCATGGCTCTGTGTGGACGGATGCAGCCACCACGTACAGTCTGGGAGCCATGGGCTCTCCCAGGCTGGGACTCCCACCGCCCACTTCACAGGTCACAAGACTGAGATTCCGCTGCAGGAGTGACTCACAAAGCTCACGCAGAGAGCAAGTGACAGAACCAGAGACCCAGACCCCTGTCTCCTGGGTACACCCAGAGGGGTCACCCTACCTGTTACCTCCAGGGACCAGAGACCCCGTGCCACCCACATGGGTCACCTGCCTCTCACCTCCAGGGACCAGGGGTCTGGTGCCACCCACAGGGGGTCACGTGCCTCTCACCTCTAGCTACTTACTTGGCTTCTGACCCTGCTAATGTACCTGGGAAAGCAGGAGGTGATGCCACAAGTCTCTGCTCCCCATGTGGAGACAAGGAGGGAGCTCCTGGCTCCTGGCTCCTGGCTCCTGGCTCCTGGCTCAGACCTGGCTGTTGCAGTCATCTGGGGAATGGTCCATCAGAGGGAAGCATCTCCTCTCTCTCTCTCTCTCTCTCTCTCTCTCTCTCTCTCTCTCTCTCTTTCTTCCCTTTCCTCTCCCTTGTTCTTGCTCTGCCTTTCAAATAAATATAAACATTTGAAAAAAGGATTAGAGCAAACCAATAATATATTGAGACACACAAAAACTGATAAGTTTACCTTCTATAACCCTTTCTGGGTGGAAAAATGGTTTTAAAAGATCTGTTAAAAAAAACCCACTGAAGACAGGGGCTCCATAAGCCTGACAGAATTAACATGGAGCCCCTGGAAACTCAGGACATGGCGTGCCAGGCCTGGAGAGCCACGGCCCACGTCTGAGGTTTCGTGGCACCGAGTGACTTGTTGCTAAGAGCACATCCCCCTCCCCCGCCCATGTTCTCCTGCGGCCCCGCGAGTGCCCCCACAGACACAGCGGGCTCTGAGCTCAGAGGCTGGGCGAGTGCCCCCGCAGACACAGCGGGCTCTGAGCTCAGAGGCTGGGCGAGTGCCCCCGCAGACACAGCGGGCTCTGAGCTCAGAGGCTGGGCGAGTGCCCCCGCAGACACAGCGGGCTCTGAGCTCAGAGGCTGGGCGAGTGCCCCCTCAGACACAGCGGGCTCTGAGCTCAGAGGCTGGGCCCTGGAGGCTTGTGGCTCCCATAGGATCAGGAATCCAGGCAAAGCGGGCACAGCCTGCAGGGGCACTGCGGGTGTTCAGCACAGGGAGGGAGGGGTGCAGTCGGGAGGGATTGGCCCAGGGATGCCCCCTCTTGCAGGCTGGGGAGAAGCCAGCCAATCTTCCCCAGGAAGTCACCTGAGGTGACCCCTGGGAAATATGAATGCCACTAAACCCCGAGCTGACAACAGGGCTGTCCTGCGGAAGCCTCGGGCCCTGCAACCCCCTGGCTGGAGACCTTGGCTCTTGCCCACTCGGCTGCAAGGCACGGCCGGGGATAACCTCAGGGTGACTGTGGGTGCTGGGAGCTGGCCACCATCCCCGTGGGGAAGTTGATTTGAGCACCAGGGCCTGCTGGGTGTGCACAGGTGAAAAAGGGGGACTCCGAAGCCAGCCAGGAACCCCCACGGGGGAGAGGGCAGGGCGGGGGACTCAGCCGTGAACACACGGTGCACACACCTGCAGCGGCCGCACGCTCACCGCCTGCTTACGTGGAGTATTCTGTCTTGGGGCAGCTTAGACTCTCTGAAGGTTCTTTCTGCATCTTTTAAAAATCTTGGGCCAGTGCTGTGGTGCAGTGGGTTAACACCCTGGCCTGAAACACTGGCATCCCATATGGGCGCTGGTTCTAGACCCGGCTGCTCCACTTCTAATCCAGTTCTCTGCTATGGCCTGGGAAAGCAGTGGAAGATGGCCCAAGTCCTTGGGCTCCTGCACCCGCATGGGAGACCTGGAAGAAGCTCCTGGCTCCTGGATTTGTGTTAGCACAGCTCTGGCTGTTGTGGCCATCTGGGGAGTGAACCAGCGGATGGAAGACCTCTCTCTCTCCCTCTGACTTTCAAATAAATAAATAAATCTTAAAAAAAAAAAAAATCTTGAACACGCTCCATTACAGCTGACCTAAGGGGGACCATCTTAGCCCTCTGTGAGCGGGCCAGCCAGGAGCAGCGCTGTGCGGCTGCCACTGGCACCCAGTCCACACTCTGCCAACCCCATCCAGCTCCAACCTCATCCCCTCCCCCTCCCCGGCCCCGGCACCCACGCACTGCTCGGCACCTCTGGGGCTCTGACTGCCCCGGTGACCTCAGCACGGTCGCTCGTGCGTGTCCCTCCAGGACTGGCTTGCTGCACGCAGCGCGTCCCCAGGCTCAGCCCCGCAGGGGCCTGTGTCACAACTGCCTGCCTTTTCACCAGTCCTCTGCCACCTCCTCCACGGGGCACACGGGGCTGCAGGGAACGCGTTTTAATCTTGTGGGGTCGAGAGGGGCGCCCTCTCGGGGGGGGGATGCCAGCCCACCCAACCTCCCTGCCCCTGCCATGTTCTCACCCTGGGGCTCAGGAAGCCGCCCGCTCGCATCCTGCACTCCCTTCAGCTTCCACCGGCACCTGCTTGGCTGCTTCCCCGCGCATCACGACTTTATAAAGTCTGTCTCAAACACAGTGTCCAGGGTGCAGCAGGGTGATGAGTGATAGATGCGTGACTTGGAGCGGAGCACGCATGCGTGTGCACGTGCATGCGTGTGCACGTGCATGGTGCGTGTGGGTGGGTGTGGTGTGGTCAGCTGGTGCCCGCCCACCGGCACCTGCTGGCTCCCACAGGGCTGGCTGCAGCCTCTCGGGCGGTGGGCACCAGGGCCAGGGTGTACAGGGAAAGCCACGCTCTCTCTCCAGGGCTCAGCCTTGCTGAGGACTCACTCGGTTCTCTGCGCCTGAGGCCCGTCTCCGCCTGTGCGTGACTTTTCCAGGCGCCACGCAGAATGTGGGACATGGGATGGAAAGCAAAGACATGGCAGCTCCTGGGGGCGGCTCCAGGCCCGGGGCAGACACAGCTCCCGCCGTTGGCCGCCTGCCGGTCAGAGGGACAGACGACTGGACCTGGGCGGTGTGCAGGCTGGGCTGGGACCGTGGGAACGGGAGCGCCGAGTGCCCCCTACACAGGAGGGGGGGGTCCTAGGGAGGCCCCAGAAAAACCCAACCACAGCTGAACAAGAAGCAGGAACAAGCAGAAACAATGGGACCCTGTGCTTCGACGCTTACAATAGTGGTGCGTGCGTGCGTGTGGTGCAGGAAACCAACCTCGTGCTGTGTCTACCAGGACCTGCCACGCCCTGCTGTCTGCATCAACTCTCCCTAACTCACTGTTGAGCGGCTCTGTGTCTGCTGACACAGCAGAGCTGCAGACGGTTCAAGATGAGCTTTGGACATGTGACACAGGCACCCATGTGAGGGGATTTCAAAAGGGTCGTGGGAAGTAGAAATCTACTGGAGTCCACGCGCGGTTTCGTCACAGCACGCATTTTCCGTAAGCTGCCCCTCCACCATCGGGACAGCACACAAGCTCACTGCCTCCCGAGCGCCCCGGGGCTTTGTCGCCACAGGTTGGCTGCACTCAGAAGTCCAGGCACGCGGGCTGTGCAGCTCAGCGCTCCTGTGGGTCTGGTTTCTGTCTCCCTAAGCGATCCACCCGTGTTCTTGCACTCACCAGTAGTTTATTTCCTCTCACTCCACTAACTGTGTAGACTTCCCCTTCCTCTTATCTAAAAAGTATCGTTTGAATCCCTGGTTGTTTTGTTTGTTTCATTATTTTATGATGAGAACCTGGCAATAAGGTAGCAGACCTGGTACCAATCTCCCCGCTGCCAGGATTCTCCGCGTGTGGTGTCGCCACACTCACCACCAGAGGGCGCTGTTCTCCCATGCGGCGGTCAGCGCCCTGGCTTCCAGGCAGCCGCAGCTGGGCGAGGCTTTGCGAGGCTAAAACGCCAAGGACCCATTCCAAAAGGGTCCAGAGAAACAGCCCGTGGCCGTGAGCCTCCAACGGTGAGGGCCACGTCCCAGGACGGAGCTTCCAACCTCCAGAGAAAGAAGGCGAGGCAGGCCCAGCTGTGGATGGGACGGAGTTCCTGACTGCTGCCTTTGCCTGGTCCAGCCCTGGGAAGCGAACCAGCGGGTGGAAGATCTCTCTCTCTCTCTCTCTCTCTCTCTCTCTCTCTCTCTCTGTCACTCGGCTTTCCAAATAAATAAACATCATTTTTTAAAAAAGGGTTATAGAGAGGGAGACTTTCCACCTGCTGGTTCACTCCTCAGATGGCCACAGCAGCCAGGGCTGGGGAAAGCCGGGAACCAGGAGCTTCTTCCGTGTCACCCACGTGCGTGCAGGGCCCAAGCACTGGGGCCATCTTCCTCCGCTTTCTCAGGAGCATTAGCAGGGAGCTGGACCGGAAGTGGAGCAGCCAGGACCCGAACCAGCGCCCCTGTGGGATGTGGCATCAGAGGTGGAGGTTTAGCCCACTGCACCGGAACACCGGCCCTAGAGGGCGTTCTGTCCCTTCCTTCCTTCCTGTCCCCACCCAGCCTTTTCCCTGCACTTGGGACGTCTTCCAGCGTTTCCGCACAGGCGTCAGTAGCACGTCTGAGGGTCAAGTGCTGACTTCTCGGCTCCCGATGCTTTCTGGCTCAGTGGGGTCTTGCTGCGGCGTGGAAAGTCAGGGAATCCCGCAAAGGTCGCAAGAGAGGAAGCACAGACGCAGGACCCCCCTCCCCAGCACACAGGCTGCTCAGAGCCAGGCACCAGGATCCTGGGGATGCACCTGGAGCGGAGAGGACGAGACCGCAGCAGCCGGCGACCACCTCCTCACCAGCTCAGCCTCAGCCTGCTACCCGGGGGCCGCGGGGCCCCCAGCCTGCCTGTGGGCTCCCTGCTCCCTCAGCTGTCCCTCCCCGCCACGACCCTTCGGGGACGCACACAGCTCCCACAGTGCAGTCCAAGCCCTGCAGGGCGCGCCCGCCGCAGGAGGTGCCCAGAGCAGGCGGAGACCTCATCCCGGCCTCCGGACACCCTCGTGTGCGCCCGGCCGCGCCCACCGACCGCGCCAGGTCCGGCGCCCCACGCCCCTGTGCGCACGCGTCCCGGCGCTCTGCACTTCGGCGGCTGCCAGGCCCAGGGCCGGCCGTCGCCCTGACGCTCCGGCAGTCGGAGGGGCGAGGTCCCTGCTCGCCGCTTCCCAGGCATCTGAAAACCAACACCGCGAGGGCTGGCGGAACCTTCCGGCTCCCGCCGGCGGCCCCCTGGCCGTGTTATGTAACCGAGCGCTGATTCAGCCCCGCTGGCTGCGTGGGCTGTCCGCCTGGCCCCGCCCCCGGCCACCGTCTCCGGGCCCCCAGGGGTGCTGCCGCCCCTGCCTCCTCTCCGGTCCGCTTCTACCGTGGCCCCGGCTCAGCGGGGCCGTCGTCACGAGTGTCCTGGAAGGCAGATGGAGGCAGCTGGAAAGACCCCACAGCCCCCGAATACCAGCCAGGAACAGGGCCGCGGGGCCGGGGGTGGCCCGGGAGAGCGCGCTCGGCCCAGAAAGGGAGGCCCGGCGCGTCCACCCAGCGAGTCCCCGGCCCTGCAGCCACGGCTGCACCCGCGACGGGCCACGGCCGGGAGCCAGGGTGTCGGGAGCGGCCAGGACCCTCGTGGGGGCTCGGGGAGCGCGTGGGACACGCGGGGTGGGCGAGGGGCGCAAGGACCACAGGGCCTGGGGAGGGGGCGGGCGGGCAGCGGAGGAGGCCCAAACCCGCGCGTGGGGAAGCGGCCACTGGGCTGGGGTCTCGCGCGCCCCCGACCCGTCCCGCGCACTCACCGCGCTCCCGGCGCCCGCGGCGGGTCGGGGCCGGGCCGGGCCGCGAGCGGGGGGCTCTAGGGGACCCCAGGTCTCCGACTCCGCCAGCAGCTGGTCCAGCAGGCGCAGGGTCTCCTCTCTGCCGTCGGGGGGCGCCGCCGGGCCGGGGTCGTGGTCCGCCGCCCCCGCGGCCTGTGCCTCCGTCGCCGGGCCCCGCGGCGCCGCCCCGCCCTCCGCGGCCGCCCCACCCACCCCCGGCCTGCGGCTGTCGGGGCTCCGCCGCCGCCTCTGCGCCCGGCCGCTCCGGCTGCTGCCGCTGCCCATGGCGCGCCCGCCGCCGCCCGGACGCCCGAGCAGGCCCTGCGCCGGGGCGCGGCCTAGCGCGGGAGCGCGGCCCGGGGCGGGGACGCGGGGACGCGGGCGGGGTACGGCGGCCCGGGGGCGGGGAGCGGGGCAGGCGCGGACTCCGGCGGGGACGGATCCGGGGGCGGAGAGCCGGAGAGAGCGAGTGCAGGCGCGGGGGATCCCGGCCCTACGGGGACGCAGCTGCAGGCGCCGCCTCCCCGCCCCCCGCCCCACGCCCGCGCCCAGGGGACCCTGCAAGCCCCCGGGCGACCCCAGCCTGGCAGGTGCGGCGCTGTAGACCCGTGCGGGGCACTGTGGGATCTCCGGGTCGACCCCGCAACTGGCCCTGCCGGAGCCCCTTCGCTCCACCCCTCACCCCGGGTTAAATGGGGCCAGCGGCGGGGGGGTGGGGGGGAGGCGGGCGCGGTCAGAGCCCCCGCGCGGGTCCAGACCGGGGAATTCGCGGGGCCTCGCATCTCAGCGCCCCACCCCAATGCCTGCTCCTGCCCTGCGAGGACGGACCCTCCTGGGACCCCGCTCGCGTCTCTGCCTCTGCCCTGGAGTCCCCCGCAACCCCAAGCACCGGTCACTCGGGGGAGAGTGGGCGTGCCCACGCTGAGTGAGACGAACAACGCTCCGCCCCGCCGTTTCCAGGCCCGAGCCCGGGGCTCCCAGTGCCGCAGGTGCAGGGTGTCGGGGGCGCCGGGTGCCCGGGGCGCTGCTCGCGGACGGGACCTGGGCGTGGGACTGCGGAGCCGCTGCGGGGTGGGATTTGGGCTGAAGTTGACCAGCCACAGACTGGCCCTTCCCCCGGCTGACAGCTGCAGGGTGGGCGTGGAAAACTTGACGCGGGAGAACAAGGAGTGAACGCGGGGCGGCAATCGGTTCCTGTGTGGCCGTCTCACCCCCTCTTCCTGGTGTGCAGGGGTAGCCGAGGGGCCACGTGCAGGCCTCCACGCGTGTGAGGGCTCTAAGTCCCTTCAAGGAAGCACCCCACTGTGAAACGCAGCGTCTGAAAGCAGGACTCAGAGGGAGACGACTTTGCATGAACCGATCCCCGCCGCCCCAGACACTGTAACTCGGCCGCGCGGTCCTGTCCTGCTCCCCCACACCTGTTGTTCCCGCTCTGAGAGTTTTAAAATTGATTTACTATTTCAGAGGCCGGGAGAGGGCAAGGACTCCCACCCACCTCCCACTCCCCGAGTGCCTGCACCCCTGGAAGCTCCGATCGGGCTCTCACGGTGGTTTGCCTGCCCTGATCCGCGCCTCCCCGTGGGTGGCAGAGTCCAGTCCCTTGAGCCGTCGCCGCTGCCTCCATGGGTCTGCATTAGCAGGGAAGAGAGCGGAGCTGCAGTCGGGAATCGAAGCCAGGAGCTGCTGTGTGGGATGCAAGCCCCGTAGCCAGCAGCCCCGTAGTCCCCAACAGTGGTTCCCATCAGAGGCCTCCCACGGCAAGCGACAGCGCCCCCAGTGCTGGCCCCCGTTACTGCGGTTCCCGTCTCCCGCAGATCTGCCCAGAGACGCGGCGTGGGCCAACTCACTTTTCCAGGAACCTACGGTTCTGAGAGGTTCTGAGCGGGAGACTTGGAGGCCCCTTAGAAAACATAGTTAGAAAGCAGCTTTGTGGCATCGCGGGATAAGCTGTTGCTTGTGATGTTGGCACCCCAAGTTCAAGTCCCAGCTGCTCCACTTCCAATCCAGCTCCCTGCTGATGCGCCCCGGGGAAAGCAGCAGAAGATGGCCCCAGTGCTTGGGCCCCTGCACCCACATGTGGGAGACCCAGATACAGTTCCTGGTTTCAGCCAGACCCTGAGGTCTGTTGAGGTCTTTTGGGTAGTGAGCCAGTGAATGAAAGATCTCTCGCTCTCTCTCTGTCTTTCAAATAAATAATAAATAAATAAATCTTTTAGAAAAACATACTCAGACCCGGCTTGGTTGGGATTATTTCTCTTCGAAAGAAACTGTAAGGGAGGGGGAGGGGAGAAGTGGAGAGGGCATTGAGGTCGAGGAAGTGTGGAGTCGCCATCCCAGAAGTTTGCAGTGCCACTGGCTAAGAGCATGTGCCATCGACAGGAAACCGCCCCCTGTAAGCTCCGACACAACACCCCCACCATGGACAGCGGCTTCCTCAATGCGGAAGTGCTGGGTTTGGGTGGTCCCTCCTGGGTGCACCTGCCCCTGGCCCCAGAGTGCTGGGAGAAGTCTTCCGGCCACACACTGGAGACGAGCCGGCCCCAGGCCTCCAGTGAGAGCTCAGGTTAAACATTAAAACTCCTGGCTCTGTACTGGCAGCTCTCGGACTTGTTCAGTGAAGTCCCAGCCTGCTCCCAGGGATTACTGATTAATGCCTGTGCAGTCTGTGCCAGGACTCCTGGCAGGCCAAGGGGTCAAGGCCCAGGGAATATGACTCTCCCTTCCCAAGCAGACAGGCCCCACCCACTGGGGCAGCCCACCCTTCCCCAGGGGCCATAGCACTCTGCCCCACCCCCATTTTTTGTTGTTGAAATATCTGTTTGTTTGAAAGGCACAGTTAGAGAGAGAGAGAGAGAGAGAGATGGAGGGAGATCTCCCATCCACTGGACTCCCCAGATATCTGCAACAGTGGGGCTGGACCAGGCCAAAGCGGAAGCCCACACCCCATTGGGCTCTCCCACCGGATGCTTCCAACCCTTTGCAGACCTTGACTCTTTCACAGGCCTCACGACAACCCTCTAAGGCAGAGAGGTGGTAAAACAGAGTGGAGTTTGCCTAAGGCCTCGGATCCGTAGCCCGCAGAGCTAGACCCAACCCTAGCCTGGCCGCCCCCAGGTTCTTTGCATTTTGCTGGCTATACCCCAGTGAATGAGAAGCGCAGGAGAACTGACTGCTGAGCTTGGAGTGCAAGAGGCTACTCCTGGCCCGCGGGCATGGTGCAGGAGGGTGCCCAGCCCTTCCTGTGCCTCTCCGCCAGACAGGAGTGTGGGCCCCGGGTGCAAGCTATCCCCGAGGAGCAGGGCCGCGCCCCGCAGCGGGGAGGTGCGTGGGGGCTGGCTCTGGCCCGCCTCGGTCCTCCGATGCTGGGAACCCAGGCACTGTAGGAGCTCGGCATCCTTGGCCTTGGCCCAGCCGCACAGCCCTGCCAGTCTGCACACTCAGGGTCAAGGCGCACGTTCCTAGTGCATTCCCAGAACCGCTCTGGATGGACCCATCCAGCGTGGGCCCCGCACACTGGTCTGCAAAACCCGCCTCTGGGCACACAGTAGGGACGCACGGCCACCTGGGTGGGCCCAGGTCATTCTCGGGCTGTGACCCAGGGGCAGGGGTCAGCGTACCGCTTCTGCACAGGGCGCTCAGTGCTGGGGCGTCTGCACCCAGTTTCCTTTCTGCACTGTGGCTGGCAGCTCCATCAGCCTGGGTCTCCAGGGAGGACCACGGGGAGGGTCCCTGGGCCTGCTGGGGATGGGTGTCACCTGGGAGGAGCTCTCGGTCCCCGCGGGCTGCCTGTCAGCTGCCTCCATGGGAGGAAACCTGGATTCTGTGGGCCCCGCGGTGCCCTGGAGCGTAATGCAGTTGGATTTCCAAGATGGTCCTGTTCTAGCTCACGGAGGGTTCAAAATAGGACAGATTGAGCGACAGTGACTCACTTTTAAGGATTTGCTTGTTTATTTATTGAAAAGGCACATGAGGCTGCTCTGTGCATAGCAGGTGGGGCCGCTGCCTGTGGCGCTAGTATCCCACAGGAGCGCTGGTTCGAGTCCTGGCTGCACCACTTCCTATCCGGCTTCCTGCCGATGCGCCTGGGAAAGCAGTGGAGGACAGCCCAGTGCTTGCATCCCTGCACTACATCCTGGCTTCCGATTGGCCCAGCCCCAGCCATTTGGGCCATTTGGAGAGTGACCAGCAGATGGAAGACCTCCCCCACCCTCTTTCTCTCCCTCTCTCTGTAACTCTGCCTTTCAAATAAATAAATCTTTTTTTAAAAAGTTATTTTTAATCCACTGTACCAGAAAGTGAATTTTTTTAAGATTTGTTTTTTATTTGAAAGTTACAGAGAGGCAGAGCCAGAGAGAGAGAGAGAGAGAGAGAGTTCTTCCATCTGCTGGTTCACTCTCCAAATGGCTGCAATGGCCGGAGCCAGGAGCTTCTGCCTGGTCTCTCACACAGGTGCAGGGGCCAAGCACTTGGGCCATCTTCTACTGCTTTCCCAGGCCACGGCAGAGAACGGAACAGCCGGGGCTCGAACTGGCACCCACATGGGATGCTGGCACCGAGGCGGTGGCTTTACCCACTACACCACAGCACCGGCCCCCCAGAAAGTGAATTTATCAGGAAACAAACTCCATCTGTCCCCAGGTGAGTTCAGTGTGATGGCGCTCTGGGATGGTTTGTAGAGCAGCTCCCACAGAGGCCTCTGGGGCACAGAGACACGATCGGCCACGGCATCCCCTTGCAGAGCTCAGCGGCCAGTGGGAGGGACGGACCGTGGACTCAGTAAAGGGGAGATGGACGCGGGCAGCTGCAGGTGCACAGTGGGGCGGGGGAGCTGACACGCGCAGCCCCAGCAGAAGCCGGCAAGCGCCAGGGAGAAGACAGAAGGGTGAGAGGTGCAGAAGCAGGGGGAGAGGAGATGGGAGTGGAGGGGAGGTGGGGTCCGCGTGCAGGGGCCTTACCGCCTGCTTAGCGGGGTGCCGTCAGCCGAGGGCTGGGGGGAGGGGTGTCCTCAGCGGGCTTCGGGCAGCCACTACTGGAAATGAACCGGCGAGGATGAAACCAAAGGCTTGGGGCCCAGCCAGGAGCAGTGGCGGGGGCTCTGGGAGTGAGGGGGCGCCACCACCCCACCAAGCCTTCCCGCGGCCTCGGGGTCTGCTCTCCTGCCTCCCGACTCAGCCCTGCCACCTGGGAGGGACCCTGGGAGCCACCGCTGGGGAGAGGGACCCAGGCCCAGGCGGCTCTGCTCTTGGGGCTGGCTCCGGGAGGGGGGGCCAGGTTCTCGGGTGGCAGAGGTGCCAGGCACGTACCCATTGTTGAAAGCCCCTCAACAGTGCCGGGTCCTGATGTTCGTGGGCTTGGTGTCGATTCTAGAATGAGGCAACACTTTGTCCCCTAAAACAGAGTGGGTGTTCCCAGGGGCTGGCCATCAGATGCTTTACCCAAGGACGTGGGCCATCTTCCACCGCCTTCCCAGGCCCATTAGCAGGGCGCTGGATCGGGAGTGGGGCAGTCAGGGCCCAAACTGGCGCTCACGTGGGGCCAGCATCACCCGCTGGGCCACAGCGCCAGCCCCTCCGTCTCCATATGTAGCTCGGTCTGCCAGGCCCCTGGGCAGAGTCTTGGTCCAAACACTGAGCTCCCGACATTTTTTATTTAACACCACAGAAAGACAGAGGAATCGTCGTAGACTGCAGGAGGTGGAGACAGGACGGCTCAGTGTAGCCGGGACCCTGGCCCAGAAGAGCGATGTTGGGGCCCCTGGGGGCTAAGCGAGGCTGCGACGGCCACTGGTGCTCCTGGAGTCAGCTCCTCTTGGAACCTGCCCTGTGGCTCTTCCACAGCCCACGGCCAGGCTGCAGGTGGCAGGCAAACTCTGTCCTGTCTGCACATTTCTCCCGAGAGTCTGAAGCCATTCAACAGCAAACCCCACTGTTCTCCACGGAAAGAGAAGGGGGGCTGGTATGTGGGTCTGCGTGCCCTGGGTGTGGCCGTCTCACGCTGGGTGCCTTGTCGGACCCCAGAGCGCACACACACATAGACATACACAGATACATCTAGAGACACACGCATGACCACACAGACACACACAGAGACACGCATAACACATACATAACCACACACAGACACACCTAATGCATAGAGACACACACATAGCACTTACAGAGACACATGCAGATACACAGACACACACATAACACATAGAGACATACAAACACAGAGAGACACACAAAGTTACACATCACACATACAGAGACATACACACACACAGGCACACAGAGACCAGACACGCATGCGCGCTTTCCCACCAACGGTGTGTGTGGGGCTCAGGCTGGGCAGAAGCCCGCAGAGGGTTCAGGAGACACGGGGTACAGCTGGCCTCTCCCTGACGCCATGGGTCGCCCCAAACTCCCTGTAATTCCACACAGGCCAGACACCTGGACTTCACAACGACTCCTCCCTCACACCCCCCGCCCCGGCCGGCCACTGCCGCTCCGAGTCCTTCTGCCCAGGGACCCTGGCCGGGCTCCCAGCGGCGCCTGGCTGACAGCTGGGGTGTGGAGAAAGCTGGGTGGCCAGCCTGACCTGCTTCAGCCCCTGCCACGCTGAGCGCAGGTCTCATCGCACCCCTTCTTCCCTCCAGGGCCAGCCACTGACCCCTGCGCCTTCCAGGGCAGCAGCCGACGTCCTCCGAGGGGCCCTGGTCGCCCCGCCTCTCCCGCGGCCCTGCCCCTGTCCTGCCGCTCTCCCGGGGCTGAGCAGGTGCACCCACTTCTCCCTGCTCCTCTGTGCGGGAGGCCCACGTAGAACACGACCCCTCCTGCGCCGCGGACCCCTCTTTTCCCCCATCGACCTCCTTCCGTCTCATGGATGGAGGTACTTTTGCATGTTCACGGGAGATAGAATTAAAAGGTGAGTTTACTGGGGCCGGTGTCCTGGCTGCTCCATTTCCGACCCAGCTCTCCGCTGTGGCCTGGGAAAGCAATAGAAGATGGTCCAAGTCCTTGGGACCCTGCACCTGCAAGGGAGACCCGGATGAATCTCCTGGCTCCTGGCTTTGGCCTGGCCCAGCCCTGGGTTCTTGTGGCCCCTTGGGGGATGAACCAGTAGATAGAAGATCTCTCTCTCTCTCTCTCTCTCTCTCTCTCTCTCTCCCCTTCTCTCTCTGTAACTCTGCCTTTCTAATAAATAAATAAATCTTTTTAAAAATGTATTGATTCTTTATTTGTGAGGCAAAGAGACAGAAAGAGAGGGAGAGAGTGCTCCCACCACTGGCTCATTCCCTAAATGCCCACAACAGCCGACGCTGGCCTCAATCCAGGTCCCCCACGCAGATGGCGGGGACATAATTATCTGAGCGTCCCCCTTCGCCTCCCTGGGCCTGCATCAGCAGCAGGTGGAATCAGTGGCCGGAGCCGGGGCTGGAACCCAGGCACTCGGATATGGGATGTGGGGGTCGGCACTGGGGTCTTCACCATCAGGCCAAAGCGTGCCCTGATGCATCCCGGACCAGTGGGGGGTCAGGCTGGCTGTGCCTTGGTTTCTCGTCCGTCACGCGGGGCTGACCGTTGAGCCAGGCAGAGCGCAGGGCACACGGCAGGTGCTCTACCGACACGGGCTTGGTGCTTCTGCCCTGGCCACAGCTGGGACTTGTGTGAGCACTGCATGGCCCGGCACGAGACAGGAGCTGAGAAGACACGCGCAGGTGGCACTGTCCCAGCCATCCTGCCAAAGGAGCCGGCAGTGGCTCAGAGCAGACGCCTGCCCAGGGCCACGTGTCCCCGGAGGGACCGTTGTGCCAACTGCCAAGTTCACGGTGAGGCCGCTCACGGCAAGGTGGCCACCGGTGCCCAGGCCCAGGGCAGACCCGTGCTCTGTGCTCTGTGACCCCGTGTCCCCCCAAGGACCCGTGCCAGCGTGCGTTCTGAATAACGGACGGCTGCCCTCCCTCCACACAGAGACCTCGGCCGACTCCTGCTTTGCTCCTCAGCTCCTGGGCAGGCCCGGGTGTCTCCCAGGCCCTGGGGGGCAACGGGGCTTCCTGTGTCTTCTGGCTGGGAGGCCAGGATCAGAGTGAGCACAGAGGCGGAGGCTCCCCCTGGTGGCCGTTCATGGCACACGCATTGTAGGACACGTCCCAGAGCTCAGGTGAGCCACATCAGGCGAGAGGTGTAGGGACATAGGGACACCATCTGCCTCCGAAACGAGGGGTGAGGGGGCTTGTGAGACTGGACAAGGGCAGAGTGGGACGCGCTCTGTGATGGGGTCAGCTGTTTGTTATTTTTAATATCTTTATCATTTGAAAAGCAGAGTTAGAGAGAGGGAGAGACAGAGAAATTTCCATCCGCTGGTTCATTCCCCAAATGGCCCCAACATCCAGGGCCAGGCCAGACCAAAGCCAGGAGCTTCATCCAGGTCTCCTTCATGGGTGCAGGGGCCCAAGCACTTGGGCCATCCTCCACTGCTTTCCCAGGAGCATTAGTAGGGAGCTGGATCGGAAGTGGAGCAGCCGGGACCCGAACCAGCACCCGTGTGGGATGCTGGTGCTGCAGACGGCAGCTTTGCCCAGTGTGCCATAGCACCGGCTCCAAAGAAATAAATCTTTTTTTTTTTTTTTGACAGGCAGAGTGGACAGTGAGAGAGAGAGACAGAGAGAAAGGTCTTCCTTTTGCCGTTGGTTCACCCTCCAATGGCTGCCGCAGCCGGTGCACTGTGGCCGGCGCACTGTGGCCAGTGCACCACGCTGATCCAAAGCCAGGAGCCAGGTGCTTCTCCTGGTCTCCCCTGGGGTGCAGGGCCCAAGCACTTGGGCCATCCTCCACTGCACTCCCAGGCCACAGCAGAGAGCTGGACTGGAAGAGGGGCAACGGGGACAGAATCCGGCGCCCTGACCGGGACTAGAACCCAGGGTGCCGGCGCCACAGGCAGAGGATTAGCCTAGTGAGCCGCGGCGCTGCCAGGCTGATTTTTAAGGGGATCATTTTGCAAGCCCCATAAATGATGTTATAAATATCCAAATGGCCCTCAGAAGAAGAAAGTTCCCCAGCCCTGATGGACAGTTATCATGAAGAACAGAGTTTGCTGTCGATAGAGATAGCTTCGAATTGAAATGATCGTTTTCACGCCTCAAACAACGAGATGAAGCCGGCCCTCACAGGGCTGTGGGGGGTGGTGGGCAGGAAATGGATGGAAGTAGGCCAGGGACAAGCAGCTGAAGTTTTCTCTCCCAGGAGACTACGGGGTGCGGGGTTCGTCTCAGCAGGCCCATGGGGTGCAGAGGGCTGAGCCTGACACACCCTGCCCCCCACTGAGCCTTAGAAAAGCCCCTGAGGTCGGACCACCAAGCTCACTGCGTCACTAAGGCCCAGTGACTTGTCCAAGGTCACCCGGTGAGCGGTGACAGGGGACTTCCCACCTGACTCCCACGCTGATCCATTCTGAAAGCAGCTGCACTCTGGGAAGTTCAACCTCGCAGCTCGGGAGCAGCGGCTGACCCGGCTGTGCCGGGTGGTGGCAGCCGCTGGGGAGTGTCGCCTCCGTCACCAGCTCAGAATGACTTCCTCGTTGGCTGTTCCCTCCCCGTTGCCCCTTTGAGAAGGGGGACCCCAGGGCCAGTGGGGTGGCGCCGTGGCTTAAGCCTCCACGTGGGACGCCCCCATTCAAGTCCCGGCTGCTCCACTCCCGATCCAGCTCCCTGATAATGTTCCTGGGTGCACCAAGTGCTTGGGCCCCTGCTACACTCATGGGAGACCCGGATGGAGTTCCAGGCTCCCGGCTTTGGGCTCGGGCCAGCCATGGTTGCTGTGGTCGTGTGCGGAGTGAACCAGCAGAAAGATCTGTTTCTCTCTCTCAGTCTGCCTTGCAAATAAATAAAATTAATCTTAAAAAAGGAAAATAAGAAAGGTGACCTCCCTCTCCAGGGCAGGCGGCTGTTAAAGCAAAAGTCATTCAATAATGAGTCAAGAGGAAGCCGGGCTTGGTCACGAGGAATGGCCTGGAATGCTTACCGTTCAAGTCGATCCATGGGAAATGCCTTCAGACGTGGCCGGGAGGGGGAGGAGGGGCGCGGAGAGGTGACAGCAGTGAGACCAGAGCAGGCAAAGGCCCTGTGGTCAGGCCCTGGGGGGAGAGTGGAGAGGGCGGTGACCCAGGGATCAGCGGGAGGCCGGCCAACCTCACCCTCGGCTCCCCGGCTGGCTCTCAGCGTGCCTTGGCCAAGCCATGCTCCAGCCGCCAGGGGACCGTCCAGTTCAGAGACCGGGACGATCGGGGACCTGAGGAGGCTGGCCTCACAGTTCCCCGGGCTGTTAGTGCTTGGGAAGCCAGAGGACCCCACGGGGGAGGGGCGGGGAAACCCCTGAACAAACGTGCACTGAGCACGTGGTGGGCATCGCGCAGCCCCCAGAAGGAAGGACACCCCCACCCCATGTCACGGCGCGGATGAACGTCGGAACCACGCTGAGGGAGATAAGCCAGAAGAGAGACCACGGGCCCGTCTACACCGGGCACCTGGGGGAGTCACATTTGCAGGGGCGGTGGGAAGAGAGGTTGGTGGGAGGGAGTCAGGGGAGTGAGGGCCGGGCTGGGCAAAGGCAAACTCTGGGGTGGACGGCGGCGGTGGCCGGGCAGTGAGGGGTGGACGGCGGCGGTGGCCGGGCAGTGAGGGGTGGACGGCGGCGGTGGCCGGGCAGTGAGGGGTGGACGGTGGTGGTGGCCGGGCAGTGAGGCCAGTGCCTTTTATGCCATCGATCGCACGCGTGAAAACGGTGAAGGTGGCCAAGCTAGCTTTACGTGTATTTCGCAATTTCAAAGCACAAATCTTTGTACACTTTCAGAGCTGCTGGGCGGCAGGAAGTCCGCAGAGTCCTGTCTGGGCGGCTCCGGGCTGGGCTCGCTCCCGTGGCCTCGCTGGGGCTGGCAGACCCGCACGGGAGTGCCCTCTCCTGTGACCGTCGCTGGTGCTGGCCGTGAGCAGGGGCCTCAACGCCAGGCTGCCTGTGTGTCCCGTGTCACCCGGGGTGACGATGTGGGGGAGGGGGACGCCACCCATGACGCATTCTCACGTGCAGCCAGCTCCAGGCTCCTGCCAGCCACAGAGCCTGGCCCAGAGTGAGGCTGTGAGCACAGCGGGGCGCCCTGGCCGCCATCCTGGGGGCCGGTGACCCCAGAGCCAAGGTCTCCCGGCCGGAGAGCGTCATCTGCTCACAGCCGCAAAGCATCATCGCCGAGCGGCACAGGGCTGTGCGGTCTGCAGACGCCCAGGAGTAGTCAGACCTGGGTTCCCGTTTTCATTCTCTCACCTCCTGTGAATAACTGAACCTGCACCTAACAACAGACCCAACTTCCTGTTTACAGCCAGGACGGGGGTAGGAGCCGCCAGGCACATGCAGGATCTGGGACATTCTGCGGGGACTTGGGAACGTCGGCCTTGTGGGGGGAGGAGGGAGGCGGCGGGGTAAGCCGGCGGTGACGCTGGCCGGAGGAGCTCGGCTGCTCCGGGGAAGACAGCCGACGGCCCCTGCGAGCTGAGCCCCGGGGCGCCGGCTCCCCGCCTGGCCCAGCCCTTGCCGTCTGCAGACTGAGCCAGCAGGTGCGAGGCCTGCCTCCCCCTCTCTCATTCCGCCTTTCGAATAAAGAAAGAAAGAAAAATAAAAGAGACTTTAAAAGATACAACCAAGCACAAACAGGCCCTCGACAGCGCCAACTAATCCTAAAGACGAGACAGCTCGGGCATTCGAGTACGGGACGGACGCGAGGAAATAGGCGTATCGCCGGGTTTTCAGTTTTCTTTTTAAATATCGTTTACTTGCGCGGGTAGGGGAGAGAAGGGTCCACCCCCAGCGGCCCGCGGCAGGAGCCCTCGCCCCCTCCCCAGCTCCCCGCGGGGGCGTGGCCGCGCGGCGGAAGTGGGCGTGGCCGCGGGTGGGCGTGGCGCCCTGCCGGGAACCCCCGGGGGGCCGGGGGCGGAGCCTGCCCTCTCGCGGGCCAATCGGGGAGTAGACGTCAGAACTGGCGCGGAAAGTTGAAGGGCGAAACCGCGGCCGAGCTCGCGCGCCCGTTGTCCACAGCGCATACGGGTTCTTTGAGCCGAAAGGTCATAGGTTAAGCCAGGAATGGCGCCGGCGGGGGGCGGCGGGTAGGGGTCCCTGGCGGGACCGTCGGTCAGAGCGGTCGGCAAACGGCGCTTTCCGGAGCGGGCCCGCCCCTCGCGCCCCGGACGGGCAGGGTCCCCCCGCCCAGCCGGCCGCAGAGTCCCGGTTCTTCCCTCGTTTCCAGAACCTTCCTTCCGGGGTCTCCGCTCCGCTGGGGGGACGCCAAGGGCGACCCGCGGAGCCGGGGGTTCGGAGGGAAACCGCTCCGGGGGCCTCGAGTTGGCTCCAGGGTTTGCAAAAGCCTGCACGCCCCTCGCATACGGACCCCCACAGCCACAGGTCCCGCACTCAGGGTCGCCGGGTCTGAGGACTCGGGGCGACCGCGGCTCTGCCCCGCAGACAGGCAGATCCCGGGGTGGCACCCCGCCCCAGGAGCCCAGATGGCGGCCTGCGGGGAGGCGCGGAGGGAGCGCCCGCGCGGCGCTTGAATCTCCCGCGCGCCGCGCCGCGGGGCGGGGCCGGGCCGGGCGCAGCCAATGGGAAGGGCCGAGCGCTGGGCCCCGCCCCTCCGGCGCGCGCGCATATAAAGGCCGCGGGCCGAGGCCGCCGGCAGTCGCTCTCGCGCCGCGTCCCGGTTGCAGCTCTCCGCTCTTCGCCCCCGCGCCCGCCGCCTCGTCTCCGCCATGCTCTCCGTCCGCGTCCCGCTCGCCACCCTCGCCGACCAGCAGCAGCTGCAGCTGTCGCCGCTGAAGGGGCTCAGCCTCGCCGACAAGGAGAACACGGTGAGCGCGGGGCCGCGGTGCGGGGCCGGGCGGGCCGGTGCGGGGAGGGCCTGCCGGCCCCTGACACGCGTCTCTCCGCAGCCCCCGAGCCTCAGCGGGACCCGCGTGCTGGCCAGCAAGACCGCCAGGAGGATCTTCCAGGAGCCCGCGGAGCCGGTGAGTGGCGGGGCGGGGCCCGCGGGGCTGCCCGCAGGGGGAGCCCGAGCTTGGCGCCAAAGCCGCATTGTCCGCTCAGCTGACTCGCGCGCTCCCCGCCCCCGCCGCTTTCCCGCCAAAGCGGGCCCTCCCGGGTGCCCCCTCCCCCACCGCGGGGCCCAGGCCGACGGCCGACCCGGGCTCGGCGGATGGGGGAAGTGGCGGGTTCGTCGAGTCAGGCCTGCACTTAGCTTTTTATTTTTATTTGTTCCCCTCTCCCCCTACAGAAGTCCACGGCGCCTGCCGCTGGGGTGGAGGACGAGCCCCTGCTGCGGGAGAACCCGCGCCGCTTCGTGATCTTCCCCATCGAGTACCATGACATCTGGCACATGTACAAGAAAGCCGAGGCGTCCTTTTGGACCGCGGAGGAGGTGAGCGCCTTCGGCACCTGGCCCTGGGAGGACCCGCTCTGGGGCTGGGGCTTGGACCTGGACCTAAGGGCACTTAGCTCCTGCCCCCGGAGGGTGCTGGGTGCTGCCGGCCCGGGGAGCTCCGGCGCCGGGGCGAGCTGCCGGCCCTTCCCTCTGCTGAAGTCCGGGCGCTTTGGAATTGCAGGTGGACCTCTCCAAGGACATCCAGCACTGGGAAGCCCTGAAGGAGGAGGAGAGATACTTCATATCCCACGTGTTGGCCTTCTTTGCGGCAAGCGACGGCATCGTCAATGAGAACCTGGTGAGTCCCCAGTCCGTCTGGGATTCGCGTGAAGATCTAAGCTAGAACTGGTTCTCTTTCCTCACTTCAGTAGAATTTTTTTTTTCTGGGCCGAGTGTGCATGGAGCCGAAGGCGACTGCTTGTACCATGGCGTTTCCTGCCTCGCCCTCCCTGTGGTGGTTACCTCTTAGGCGGTTTTCCTTCCTGACCTTAAAGAAGCTCAGTTGGCTAATCCTCTGCCTGTGGCGCCGGCACCCCGGGTTCTAGTCCCGGTCGGGGCACCGGATTCTGTCCCGGTTGCCCCTCTTCCAGGCCAGCTCTCTGCTGTGGCCCGGGAGTGCAGTGGAGGACGGCCCAAGTGCTTGGGCCCTGCACCCCACGGGAGACCTGGAGAAGCTCCTGGCTCCTAGCTTTGGATCAGCGAGGTGTGGCGGCCATTAGAGGGTGAATCAACGGCAAAGGAAGATCTTTCTCTCGGTCTCTCTCACTGTCCGCTCTGCCTGTCAGAAAAAAAAAAAGCTCATGGTGGGAGCAGTGGGTTCACTCGAGCTGCTTCCTGGCCTGTAGATGGAGCACTTTGTCCCAGATCCGGGTTGAGGGGTGTAGACGTGACCCAGTCAGGGTGTGAGGAGAGCGCGCGCAGGTTTTCGTATCTTACCGCTGCTGTTTGGCCACTAGGTGGAGCGGTTCAGCCAAGAAGTTCAGGTCACAGAAGCCCGCTGTTTCTATGGCTTCCAAATCGCCATGGAAAACATACACTCTGAGATGTACAGTCTCCTGATTGACACGTACATTAAAGACCCCAAGGAAAGGTGAGTGTCCAGGTGCCGGGAGATGTCCAGGACCCCATTTTTTGAGTTTGGAGTGTGCTGTTGATAACCGATCTAATTCCTTTCTGAAGAGAATCCCTAGAGGTTGGGTATGATGAACTAAAACCTGGGTCTGACAGTCTATTCGTGTGGCAAATCTGTCTGGAACCTGCATGTGAGACAGGGTCGGGTGGGGGAGTGGACCCCAAGTAGCACGTGACGTGCAGTCTAGCACAGGCACTGGGGCCCAGAGTGTCTGGGATGGCACAGTGTAGAGGCAGCCTTGACCTGAAGATTCGTGTAGATCAGAGGCTGAGAGGGTAGCTGGTGTCGGGGATGCATGGGAGAGCAGGGGAATGGGAAGGGGCTGCTTGACCAGGGTGACCTCAGACAGGAGCCTCGCGTGGGGGGGGGTGGCGACGTTGGAGCTGACCTGGCTGCTGGGGATGGCTGGGAAGAATGTGGGGGGGTTGGAGAGACTTTGGGGTAAAAGATGGGGCTGTGTGGGTCAGGGATGACTGGGGGTGCGTCCCCAGAGGGGCTGGGTCAGGAGCCAGGCGAGGCCGAGAGGACAGCACTGAAGTGGGAAGCTCCATGTGTGATGACCTTGGCTGGCTGCAGGAAGCAAGGTCGTCGGGGTGGGGCAGGTTGGGAGATCTGCTCCAAGGTGGGCACCAGGATTGAGGGGCAGCGGAGGTGGGGAGTGAGGAAGACCCCGTTGAGGGTGGTTTCCTGCCCTGGAGTCAGCTTTTAATTTATTTTATTTGAAAGGCAAGGTTACAGAGAGACTAGAAGACGCCTTCCCTCTGCTGGTTCATTCCCCAAATGTCTACAATAGCTGGGACTGGGCCAGGCCCAAGCCAGGAGCTTCTTCCAGGTCTCCCAACATGGGTGCGGGGGCCCAAACGCTTGGGTCATCTTCCACTGCTTTCCCAGGCACATTAGCTGGGAGCTGGATTGGAAGTGGAGCAGCCGGGACTCAAACCTGTGCCCATAAGGGTGCTGGTGTCACAGGCTAAGCCTTTGCCTGCTGTGCCACAACACTGGCCCCAAATATTGAGATTTTTAAAAGTGATATTCAGGGGCCAATGCTGTGGCCTGCAGTGCCAGGACCCCATATAGGTGCTGGTTCAAGCCCTGACTGCTCCACCTCCAGTCCAGCTCTCGGCTGATGTGCCTGGGAAAAGCAGCGAAGGATGGCCTAGGTACCTGGGTCCCTGCACCCACGTGGGAAACCCAGAAGAAGCTCCTGGCTCCGGGCTTTGGCCTGGCACAGTCGGCCATTGCAACCATTTGGGGAGTGAACTAGTGGATGGACAATCTCAACCTCTACCATCTCTCCTCTGTAACTGCCTGTCGAGTCTTTTTTAAAGTAATATTCAAGGGAAAAGCTAACTAGTAAAAAGAAAACAGTTCATTCGGAGTTCTTTTGGGGAGAGAACTGACAGTTGAACTTGGCTTTCAATCCAGTGCTGTTATTTGGAAGTTTTGGGGACTGGAGGTCTTTGACCTAAATGCTGATGCTGTCTATGCTCCCTAGGGAGTTTCTCTTCAATGCCATTGAGACGATGCCTTGTGTCAAGAAGAAGGCAGATTGGGCCTTGCGTTGGATTGGGGACAAAGAGGCGACCTACGGTAAGCTTGCCCGCGGCCACCTTAGACCGGAGTGCGTTCCCGGTAAGGACTGCGGGGTCTCCCTGGGATGCCGTCACTCACTGGCAACTCTCGCAGGGGAGCGCGTCGTAGCCTTCGCTGCGGTGGAAGGCATCTTCTTCTCTGGTTCTTTTGCGTCGATTTTCTGGCTCAAGAAACGGGGACTGATGCCCGGGCTCACCTTCTCCAACGAGCTTATCAGCAGAGATGAGGTGAGTCCCGGCACAGGCTGCACCCTGGACACCTGCAGTTCTCAGAGGCACAGAGGTCTCATGGCTCCATATGCACCTTTACTTATTTTCTAAGGAAAGATTTCCTTGTCTGAAGGGCGGAGTTAGGTCTTCCATCTGCTGATTTAACCTCCCAGTGTCTGCTGGGGCTGGGCCAGGTCAAAACCAGGACTCAGAACTCTGGTCTCCCGTGTGAGTGCAGGGGCCCCAGAACTACGTGTTCTTCCCAGGCACACTGGCAGGAGCTGGATCGGAAGTGGAGCAGCCAGGACGAGCTGGCGCCCCTCTGGGATGCTGGTGCTGCAGCCAGCGGGTTAACCCCGTGCACCGCAGTGCCGGCCCCCGTGTCCACATACATATTCAGCAAAAAAGCTCTTTAACTTGCTGAAATGTATTCTCTATGTTTATATATGCATGTTGCTCTTGAGGCTGGACTGTGAAACTCAGTTCCGCTTTGATAGAAGAAGTCTTCTGGCTTCGGAGTGGTCTTGAGTTTTATTTTTGCCCCAGGGTTTGCACTGTGACTTTGCCTGCCTGATGTTCAAGCACCTGGTGCACAAGCCTTCGGAGCAGAGAGTGCGGGAGATCATCGTCAACGCTGTTAGGATAGAGCAGGTGAGTGGTACGCGTGGGCCCCGGGCTCTCCAGGGCCGCGCCGTGCCATGAGGCGGTCGTCCTAACGGGAAGCTGTGTTCGGCCCCAGGAGTTCCTCACCGAGGCCTTGCCCGTGAAGCTCATCGGCATGAACTGCGCCTTGATGAAGCAGTACATCGAGTTCGTGGCGGACAGGCTCCTGCTGGAGCTCGGCTTTAGCAAGGTAAGGTGAGCTGGGAGCCTGCGCCTGTCTCAGCGGGGACTGGCCTTCTGTGTCTAACTCCACCTGCACCGTTCCAGGTGTTCAGAGTGGAGAATCCGTTTGACTTCATGGAGAACATCTCACTGGAAGGGAAGACCAACTTCTTTGAGAAGAGAGTGGGCGAGTATCAGAGGATGGGGGTGATGTCGAGCCCGACGGAGAACTCCTTTACCCTGGACGCCGACTTCTAGACGGACCGCGAGGATGCGCTCTTAGTTCCCCCTCAGAAAAAAAAGAATCGGAAGTGTCCCGAGCTGCACCACGAACTGTCCTAGTGTCTGCCTGGCGTCTGTAGCTACCTCAGCGTGCTCTTCGTATTGCCGGTGCTGTCTTCCGGGAAGGGCGCTTCGGCAAAAGCCACCTGGACACTTAGGAGAGGCAGTCCGCCCTCGCGCGAGGGACCCCAGCCCGCCAGCAGGACGCCACACAGTGGCCGCCGCAGACAGGTGCAGGGTGTCGGCCTCGCTGCCT
This sequence comes from Sylvilagus bachmani, assembly GCA_015711505.1. Lineage (NCBI taxonomy): Eukaryota > Metazoa > Chordata > Mammalia > Lagomorpha > Leporidae > Sylvilagus > Sylvilagus bachmani. Next base: position 7,028,268 of record CM027408.1, read on the forward strand.
CAAAGCAGATTCCAGGGTTTACTGAGCAGCTCGTATGTGAAGCCAGCACTTTACACAGATGTACTGTCGGGAACGCCTGGTCAGCTCGGTTTCTCCCGCATACAAAGTCTTATGTCTACCACTAATGGGAACCAATTCAAAATTTACTTACTGAGCGACTAAAATTAAGTTAAACTTGCATCCGCTAAATCCGTCATTTCTAACCTCTATTGAATGAATTGAGGCACCTAATGAACTAAATGGTCCTGTATGCCTCAGTCTGCCGATGCCACTGAGGGAGCAGGGGGCTCGTGTGCAGCTGGGCGTGGCCGGGGGACTGCCTGCCCCAGTCAGCCTGTGTGAGGGGCAGAGTCGTCTCTCCCAAGTGTTCTTCCAGAGTTGCTCGTAGGAGAAGGTCCTTGCAGGGCCTTTCTGGCGGGGTCTAAGGTAGCATTGTGAGTCCTGATGGGCGGGTTGTTTTCTTCGAGGTCTTGCTCCTGTCTGGTCACTGGTGAGACCAGGGCTGAACCGGCTCCCCTGGAGGCTGTTTGTGATTTTGCTTGTGTCAGTAGGTACTGTTGACTTAGTCTGTTCTTATTTACTACGTGGCTTGAGTTAGGGTATGGTTACTACGTATGTCCTTTTAGGTCTCACCTGTGGTTCATACTTTGAAAATCGCCCCATGTCCTCTTGAAGTTCATAATTAGTGAAAATGACTCTGTAACTAGCAGCCGCCTAAGTACCATTGTCGCCTGGTGGATTCTAAACCTTCAGAAAGTAGGAGCTCGTCACGTGTCCAGAGAAATGGCCGCCCTGGGGGAAGCACGAGCGTGGGAGACAGCTGGCTTGAATCGGGCCTCCTGTTAGGGGAAAGGCAGCCGAGGTGTTGGGAGGCGAAGGTGAGCTGGGAGCCGGGCGATTGGCGGCTGGTGGTGTTGCGCCGTGATGTTTCCATCATTTGTTGTATAAACAATCAATTATAAAAATTTCTGTAACGTGGAGCCCTTTCTGTCTTAAGTTATTGTTGCCTAAGCTAATAAATGCGAGTCATGAACCTCAGTGCAGTTAACTAAGCCCGTGCCGTGTTGTCTGGTGCCGGAAGAAGCCAGCCAGCTAACTCCATCAGCTCCGTGATGGGAGAATTCTGCCAAACAGACTCCTCCAGCGTTGAAGGGAAATGAATGGTTTTTAGTATAAGCATCTCAGTGTCTTGAATTGACACTGCACAGTGCTAGGCCCACTGAAGCCATCCTTAGGCCAGTTCCTCGTCTGGTAAAATTGGCCTCTTGGCTTGGGAGAAGCTGCTCCTGAGCGCCGTTTGCCTTCAGTTCTGGGGAGTCGCAGGTGCACCTGGAAGGCAGCGCCCAAGCACCTGTTCAGGGCTCTGCGGCCAGGCTGGGCTTCCCAGCTGGGGCTGCCCCGGCCAGCCAGCTCTACCTGTGTGGGCCTGGATGGCTCAGGTTGGTCCCTGTCTATGAATGACCTTTGCTCACTCAGTTCCTACCCACCTGTCCACATGCCCAGGCCTCCGAGGACAGTCCTCAGCCAGCGCCTGCCCTGTCAGCCTTGGGGGTTGGGTGGGGAGCAGGTCCCTGCTGGTGGAGCTCACTTTCTACAGAGAGCAGGTGTGCGGGTAGCCCTGAAGGGTCAGAACGGCCGTGGTCAGGGAAGGGGCAGCCAGGCTCAGGGTGATGCCCTGTGCCCCGCGCCGCAGGGCAGCCAGGACTGACTGGGCGGCTTTATGCCATGCCAGCCCTGGGAGCCTGCGGTTTTAAATTAGGTAGCACGGGGGGACGTTCCAGGCATTTGGGATGGGGGGGAGGGGTTGGGCTCCTGACAAGTTCAGTGGTTTTTAGCACGCAGTGTGCATTGTGATCCCAGACACCAATGCCTGGATGCACTTGTCTTCAATGGGACGTGTTTCCTGGTCTGTGCAAGCCCCAGGCATGTCTACGGAGAGTCACGCTTCACTGCTCACGTGCAGTGGACAAGCCTGACGAACCTGCCGGGCGCGCCGGGGCCTCCGATCCGGCCCGAGGGCTGGCCCTGTGGGCAGCAGGAACTGGACGAGTGTTACTGTCCTCCGGCCTGCGTGCTGCCTAGCTGTTGCTGTGTTAGCTGTGATCAGTGGGTGGCAGTGCTGGGATGGATGTCCGCATGACAGCTCAGGGCTTAGAATGGCACCAGCCCGGCGGCTGCAGCAGTGAGACAGTAGGGCTGGGTGACTCAGCACCTCCCAGTTGGAGGGGCTCCCCTGGTGGTGGCGGGAAGCTACTTGAACCCATTGCTCTACACAGGGCTCTGACCCTGCCCCCTCTAGGCGGGGCTCGCTGCCGGGGAGGGTAGTGAAACCTGAGGCCTTCCGCCTGCAGACACCTGCGGCCCTAACGGACAAAAGCCCCATGCAGAAGTGACCTGACCTGACCCTGGGGCCTGCCTCTCCTGGCCTCGGTTTCCGCATCATGACCTGGGGCGGAGGTGCAGAGCAAGCAGGTGCAAGGAGGGGATGCGCGGGGTGACCATGGCCGTGCCGTTCAGCCACTCAGGGTCAGCCCTGCGGCTTGATCACAGGTCTGCGGCTTCACTCCAGAGGGGGCTGTGGCGTCCGCCGGTCACTCCCCGCTGCCCTTGGCAGCTGGTGTTCAGTTCTCACCGGGAAGGCGCTGGGCTTATCTCTAAAAGGCCCTTGGTGCTGAAGGCGGCCGGCTAGGACACGGGACATTTCAGGGAACTCTTCTCGGCGTATCAGACCATTTCACACAGAAAAAACATGCGTGGGGGCCAGCATGTGGCTCAGAAATCCAGATGCCAGCCACTGGAGACGGCCGTATCCCGTATCAAGAGCCCTGTCTGGTCCAACTCGATGCTAACGCGGCCTGGGAGGCAGCAGGTGACGGCCCAGGTGTGCAGGCCCCGCCCCCTATGCGGGAGACCTGGGCTGGGTGCTGGGCTCCCCCCTTCTCCCTGGATCCCTGTCCCCGCCCTCCTCCCTCCACCCTGGAGCCTCCCTCATCTGACCAGCAGGGCACGTGGCCCGGCTGTGAGCGCTCTCAGGAACTGAATGTTTAGAGGAGCACACACAGGTCATCAGGATCTGTCATGAAATCCTATGAAATGCAAATTTCAGGGCCAAAGAGCAGCGGGAGCGTCGCCACACTCACTGCTGCGTGCGTGCTCTGTGGCCTGGCGCCCGGGCCAGAGCGCAGGGGTCGCCTGACCCTGTCGCCCACCGCAGCCTTTACAAAAGGTGATGACCTGACCTTGTGTTTTTTCTAAAGATACTTGAAGGGCAGAGTTAGAGACAGATCTTCCATCTGCTGTTTCATTCCCCAAATGGCCGCAATGACCCTGGGCCAGGCTAGGCTGAAGCTAGGAGCCCGGAGCATCCCGCGGGTGCAGTGGCCCACGCCCTTGGGCCGTCTTCCACCGCTTTCCCAGACTTGTTAGCAGGGAGCTGGGTTGGAAGTGGAGCAGCCGGGACTGGAACCTGTGCCACTGGATGCCAGCGCCGCAGGTGGCGGCTTGACTCGCAGCGCCACAACGCCGGCCCCGGTGACCTGGTTCTTGAGGGTTCAGGGTTGACTTGGAAATGGGCAAGCGGTGTCGTTCTCGGAGCGTCAGAGTCGATGGCTCGGTGTCGGGGGGTCTGGGCTGTGAGATGATGGTGTCCCTCACTTGATGTGGCCTCCCCGGAGGGACTCGGCCCTCGTGGGCCGGGGCCGTCTTCCTCCAAGTCCCAGTAGAGGCTTTCGGACACCTGTGCCTGCGCCTGGGCTTGAGTCGCCAGAGCCGGGGTTAAGTGCCCCAAGGGCCCCTGAGGGGTGTGGTCAGCCCTGGGAAAGGCGTGGAGCCCTGGGAAGCAATGGATGAGCAGATGGGGCTGCAGTGCCCACCAGGTGCTAGGGAGGCTAACAGGTGCCTACCCAGCCCCCGCCCTGCGGCGCTCGCTGGGGACCCGGAAGCACAGGGTTTTCCCGGCCAAGGCATAGCAGTGGGGGAGCCGCAAGCCAGCCCGAGTGTCCCGTCCATCAGGTAGTGACAATGAATGTTCAGAAGGGGACAATGCGGGGAGCAGACGCAGCGCTGGCCCTGCGGCTTTCTCGTGCTCACAGGGAACCGGGGCAGACCTCACGGTTGGAGGGGACAGCGAGCGTCATGCAGGGCAGGGCGGGTGCAAAGGCCCTGAGGGGTCCTTGTGGCCAGAGCTGAGTGAGGGTGGGCACGGGGTGGAGTCGGTGGGCAGGGTGTGTGCCTGCGGCAGGTCTTGAAGAGCCTCGTCGCCCAGGCAGAGGCTGAGTTTGGTCCTGCGTGGGATGGGAAGGGTGGAGAGGCTGGCTCGCTCAGCCTCCCGCCGGGAGAGGAGCACCCTGTTTCTGCGTGTCAGGGACCGGGGCACTGCACGTGGTCTGTCCCTGGGAGAGCTGGTGGGGGCCCGCTGCAGGGAGGAGGGGGAGCGGGATGCATGCAGGGCCGTGTCCAGTGTGACGTGGAGAGGCCTGTGTCTCCTGGGCAGTGGAGACTCCAACGGACGGGCAGGTGGGCAGGCATGGCTGCCCTTGCAGGGGCGAGGTCGATGCCAGGGACGTCACCATGGCAACATGGGAGGCAGGAGGAGTTGCTGCGGTCCTGGGGGGAGGACGGTGACTGAGCCTGAAGAGGAGGAGCTTCTAGCGAAGGGAAGCTGTCAAGGAGCCGGTGGGTGTGGTTGGGGCAGGGGTGTGCCGTGGCCGGAGGGGGTTGTGGACCGAGGCTGTGACCTGGCGTGGGCCGACCCTGCCAGCCCGGCTTCTATGCCTGCTCCGGACCCAGGCCCAGCCCCCGCCAGCCCGGCAGCCTCTGCTATACCGCGTGTGGCCAGAAGGGGGCGCCAGCGACCTGGGTGGTGCTCTGGAGAGGGACTTGGCAGGGAAGCCCCAGGATAGCCTGCATAGGGTGCCGGGCCGGCACGTCAGCACCCGCATTGCCTGGAGACACCAGTTCTCAGGGCCGCGAGTGGCCGGTCCGGGGCTGGGCGGGAGCCTCGGCACTTCCCTGGGCACTCGGGCTTTCTTAGCGGAGGTGAGCGCTGCAGGCCCCACCCCTGCCATCCACATTTCTGGGAAGCGAGGGATGCGGGCCCCTGGACCTGGGCGGCAGAGCTGGGAGAGGACAGGAGAGGGCGCCCCTGGTGAGGCTCTGGCCTCCTGCGGCCATCGCGGCCGGGGCAGCCAGGGTGGGGGTGCAGGGACACCCTGCTGAGAACCTGGCCCTTCCTGTGGGGTTGGCAGGCAACACCCTTCCCTGGGGGTCAGCCCACACCTCTCCTGTCCCCCCGAACCAGGCAGAGCGAGAGAGCTTGTGCTTGCGTCCACTGGTTCACTTCCCAAATGCCCCAGGGTGGGCTGGGTAATGAAGCCAGGAGCTGGGGACCCCGTCCTGCACGGGTGGCAGGGACCCAGCTCCTGTCTTGGGGGGACCCCAGAGGAGCAGCTGGCGCTGGGCGTTAAAGTCAGGTGCTCCAGCATGGGACACGGGATCCTAACTGCTGGCTTTACAGCCTGGATGATGTGTGCCCCAGGTGGGCCCCCCGGAGGAGGCATCTGCACCCACTGCCCCTGGCGGCGGGTTGGCATCCCTGCCTCGCCCGACACCGTCCCCTGAGACCCCAGGGGTCACCTTGGTGTACCTCGGCCAACACTGTTTTACACACTCGTGTGTGCTGACTCCTCTCCTGCTCACCAGGTCCAGGAACGGAGGCACGGAGAGGTCATGTCACTTGTTCAAGGCCACACTGCCGGTCAGGGGAGACACAAGCCTTGTGCCCTGAACTGTGGCCCACAGCCTGCCTTGTCCGGGGGCAGGTTTTCGCGTCCAGACTCTCCACTAGGGTTTGCCACACGCGCGGCTCCAGCCTGCACCCAGCACCCTGGGCATCTTGTTCTGGCTCAGAGCAGGGCCTCCCAGGCTGGGTTAGAGAGCAGCTGCTATCCCGGGTGTGGCCAGGAGGGGGAGCCTCCCACCGCCTGCATTACTGCTGTCCATTCGCGCATTTCTCCCCTCGCCCGGCCACCGCCACCGCCTCTCCCTCTTGGGCAGGGGGTCCTGTGGGTAACTGTAGACGCTGACTGTAGCCCACAGGGGGGCTGAAGCCGGAGGCTCAGGCCTGTAGGGATCCGCTGCTCTTGCCTCCGCGAGTGCCCCAGCTCTGGGCCAGGCATGAGGTTTTGGGGAGACGGCGGGTAGCAGCCGTGGGGTGTCGTCCTGGGGCTCTCCCGAGGTCCAAGGCCAGCCCTCAGCGCGCCTGGCTGGCGCAGGGCTTCCTTCTCCCTCAGCGTTCTGGGAGCCTCTGCCTGCGAGATGTTCGCGTGATGGGGAGAATGGGTTTTATGGGGCTGCTGGCACCATGCCATTTGCCACTCCTGGCTTCTACAGGCTCTGCGGCCTCGGGCCACGTCTCCGGCTGCAGACAGCTGCCTGCCTTCTCACGGCATTCGGCTGGGGAGTCTGGAAGCTTCCTCGCCCCAGACACGTGAGCGACCTCACGATCTGGGCCCCTCACGCACCTGTGGATGGTTTTTTTTTTTTTTTTTTTTTTTTGGACAGGCAGAGTTAGAGAGAGAGAGACAGAGAGAAAGGTCTTCCTTTGCCATTGGTGTGGTTCACCTCCCAAATGGCCGCCACGGCCGGCAGGCTGCACCAATCCGAAGCCAGGAGCTTCTCCTGGTCTCCCATGTGGGTGCAGGGCCCAAGCACCTGGGCCATCCTCCACTGCACTCCTGGGCCACAGCAGAGAGCTGGCCTGGAAGAGGGGTAACTGGGACCGAACCAGCGCCCCAACCGGGACTAGAACCCGGGGGGCCAGTACCGCAGGCGGAGGATTAGCCTAGTGAGCCGCGGCGCCGGCCCGTGGATGGTTCTGCAGTACAGGGGGTGGGGCCCGTCTTTAATAGCCACGCTGTTGAGAAACTGGGGGCTTCTACTTTGTTTTCAGTGACTTCCAGGAATATTTCTATCTGCATCTGTAGGACCCGGGTGGTTGTCTGGGCTCAGCGAGGTGCAGCGGGCTGGCGGGAGTAGGGCAGGGGGCACCTGGGACAGCCCCCAGGGCCGTGCACAATTGTTATGGCTAAGTGGAAAAGCACTGGGACCCAGGGCTCAGGCCCATACCTGTCCAGGGAGTCAGAGGTCCCTGCTCTCCAGCTGGGAGAGGGGGAGGGGGTGGCAGACCGCCAGCCTGGTGGAGTGATGGACAGGTGTGCAAAGCATGTAGAGAGCCCAGGCTACTGGAGAACCGGGGAAGACATCCAAGAGGCGGCGATCTTCCCCTTGATGGGGGAAGGATCTGTGGGCGTCACGATACGGTAGAGGCTGGGAGAGGGCGGAGCGGGCAGGTGGGGAGGGGCCTGGCAGAAGCCTGCAGCTCCGTGTGGTTGTGGTCGGTTCAGGGGAGGGCCAGGGCCTGGAGGGGCTTTCGGCGCTGGGCTAGGGGGTCTGGACCCATCCAGCAGCCCTCCTGGGTTTCTGATGGGAAGTGACGCAGTCAGACCCACACTTCAGAGGCAGGGAGGCCTCGGGGAGGCCTAGACCTGGTGCGCGTGCTCACGGCCCTTACCATACTTGCCACGGTTTCATTTGCTAGAAGATTGATTGATTGATTGATAGGCAATTAAGCGGGAGAGAGAGCTTCCATCCACTGGTCCAGTCCCCAAGTGGCTGCAACAGCTGGGGCTGGGGCTGGGCCGGGGCCAGGAGCTCCATCTGGGCTGTTTGTGCTGATTTTCCAGGCGCATTAGCAGGGAGCTCGAGTGGAAGCGGAGCAGCCGGGACTCAAACTGGCGCTCCCGCGTGGGATGCAGCACAGCCCTGGCCCCTCATTTGTTTTGTGGAAATGCTGTTTGTGCTGGATTGGAGAGACAGAGACCCAGCGGGGACTACAGGATGGGGCCCCCAGGGCTGGGCCTGGCGTCTCCGCTCTGTGGGCACACCACAACCCCGGCAAAGAACTAGGGGCAGGAGTCTCGGCTGCGGTGTGGTGGGCTGGGGACCCAGGATGGCGGCTTCATCACTCGGACACGTGGTGCGGTGTCTGAGAGCCGTTCCGTGAAATGCCACGTGCGCTCGAAATAGAAACCGAACCGCATCTCTGGGACCGAGTCCACAAGCCAGGAGCCAGGAGCCAGGAGCCAGGCATCAGGCCTGGCGCTGGGACAGTCTCCCGGGAGCTGGGGCTGTGGATCCGAGGTGCCAGTCTCCACACACACACACCCCACCCCCGGCTCACATCCGACCCCCCAGATGTGCGCTCGAAGCCCAGGCCTCCCAGGAGGAGGGCGGCCAGACACGGGGTCGGGAGGTGAGGCCGAGCAGCTGGTCAGGGCCACAGGAGGGGTTCAGGCTCTGTGGCTCCGGCCCCGCCTCCTCCAGCTCCCAGGCCGCCTCCGTCCCCGTGTCAGCTCCGCGTGCTCGGGAATGTTTGGGCTGCGGGCTCGGGCCCGGCGTGATGCTGGCGTGCAGCGAGGGTCGGTGCCTCTGCTCCAGGGGTAGAGGGCGGTGAGGGTGGCTCTGTGCCTGGCCTCGGCCCAGGCTCCACCTCAGCGCCATCTGCTCAGCCCTTGTGTGGGAAGGGCCCTCTCCCCGGGGCTGTAGGCTCAGTCTCAGCTGCCCCGAGTGCTGGCTTCTCCCCGCCCCCCACCCAGGTGTGTGCTGGTTCCTCCCCCCTCCCCCCAGGTGTATGCTGCTCCCCCCTCCCCCCAGGTGTGTGCTGGTTCCTCCCCCCTGCCCCCCCCCAGGTGTGTGCTGGTCCTTCCACCCCCACCCAGGTGTGTGCTGCCCCCCCAGGTGTATGCTGCTCCCCCCTCCCCCAGGTGTGTGCTGCCCCCCCCAGGTGTGTGCTGGTTCCTCCCCCCTCCCCTCCAGGTGTGTGCTGCCCCCCCAGGTGTATGCTGCTCCCCCCTCCCCCAGGTGTGTGCTG
>CM027408.1:7037296-7067732 GCA_015711505.1 Sylvilagus bachmani
GCAGGCCTCGGGCTGCCGGCTGAGCCCAGGGGAGTAGGGAGGATGGGGGTGGGGACCCCAGCGTGGGAGACGGGAGTGTGCACAGCGCGCGGGGAGCCGGCTCATCCCCGACGTGGACACGGACTGAGAGAGGCCGGCTGATGCTCCAAGTCTGCAGGCCACACTCAGCCCGGCTCCGCCCGCTGTCTCCGGCTCCCACGCACGTCACGCGTGTTCTGTCACCTCTCTCCATCCCGGTACGGGAGTCTCAGGAACTCGGCCAGCGTGGCTGTGTGCTCGCGGTGCGTCCTGGACCCAGTCTGCCGGCCACGCGGGCCCGGGGGCAAGTGTGGCGCAGCTGGGCTCGGGCCTGGCCAAGCTTGGCCCGGAGGCTCCGAGCAGGCCCGGGAGCTGGTCCTGCGGCTGCCCTCCTGTGAGAGCGCGGCCACGCCGGGGCTGTTCCGCTGGCCACTTCCAGGAAGAAGAGCGTGGCCGGGTGTGAGAGGGCTGAGATGAAGGAGCGGGACCGGCTGCAATTTGAGGTTCGCCGCGAGGAGGGGGATCAGCGAACCGACTCCAATTCCACGTGCGGGCACGGACGGAGCGCCCATCTTCGAGGATCGAGGAGGGCTGCTTGGTGAGCCGGCGGCAGGACCGGGGCCCGAAACCTGGACTCTCATCTCAGCGGCGTCTACCGAGCTGAAAACTCAGCCACAGGGGCCGGCGCTGCGGCGTAGTGGGTAAAGCCGCCGCCTGCAGTGCCGGCGTCCCATACGGGCGCTGGTTCTAGTCCCGGCTGCTCCTCTTCCGATCCAGCTCTCTGCTGTGGCCTGGGAAAGCAGTGGAAGATGGCCCAAGTGCTTGGGCTCCTGCACCCACGTGGGAGACCTGGAGGAAGCTCCTGGCTTCAGATCTGTGCAGCTCTGGCCATTGTGGCCAGCTGGGGAGTGAACCAGCGGATGGAAGACCTCTCTCTCTCTCTCTCTCTCTCTCTCTCTCTCTCTCTCGCCTCTCCTCTCTCTGTGTAACTCTTTCAAATAAATAAATAAATCTGTTTAAAAAAAAGTTTAAATGAGTAGGGAAGACTTGCATGTGTGCAAATGCTGGATCTGTAAATATTTACGTGGCTCGGGGAAAAATGGAAAATCCCTAAAACTGGAAATTGCCATGGGAATTTCAAAATTGCTCTCCCGCAGGGAGAGGATGGAGGCGCGGGCTTGTCAGTTCATTCATTCACTCGCTGTTCATTGAGGGGGGGCTGCGGAGGGGCTGAGCTCAGCCCCGAACTGCCTGGATTCTCCGTGGGGCCAGGGGCTGCCGGGGAGGGGAAGCGGAGCGGGGACAGGCAGCGGCCCTGGGCAGCAAGGGCAGGAGGAGCCTGAGCCCCAGCAGCGGGGGGGCCGGGACACGCATCCCACTACAGGCAGCAGAAGAGGAGACCCAGGCGGGGCCGCGTGAGAGCTCAGAGCCTCGTGCCGCTGGATACCCGGGCCCCTGTGTCCCTGACCAGAAAGAGGCCTGGGACGGTAGACGACAGGAAGTCAGCATCTCAGGGAGGAAGTTGTCCTGTACTGGTCACAGCTCGGTTGCTTGTTGACAGTGAAAAAAATGGCTTCGGGTTTACACATCAGCCACGCAAGACTGTCTAATGTGAGTCTTCCCTTCAGCTAACCTGTGTGCCGGCTCCATCGTGGCAGTGAGGTCTCTGAGTCGGCTTAGCCGCAGGGTGAATGCTCTTTGGGAGGGCAGCTCAGCACACAGGTCACGGCCAGTTCAAGTGCAAAGACTGTGAAGCCCAGTGGTGAAAAGCCAGAGGGATCCAAGGTTTCCATCCGCCTGGGCTACAGCTGGGGTCACAGTGAGAGCTGGGGAGCGAGGAGGAGGAGGGCCTGCTTCCCCAGCCCCCAGCCCCAGGGCAGGACATGGCGGGGGGCTCCTACCTCACTCACCCCTGCTGCCTTCTCCCCACTTCTGGTGACCCTGCTGTGTGCAGGAACTGGGCTGGGCTCTGAGCGGGTGCACAGAGGAGTGGCTTTGGTTCTTGGCCCTGAGGGTTGGGGGTGTAGAGGGGGCTGAGGTGACACCCGTGTGTGGGGGAGCGTGGGGAGTGCTGGCCCTGCCTGGCTCTCCCCCGTGGGCACCTGCCGTGCTTGGTCTTTTCTCTAACAGCAGCGAGGTCCACGAAGCAGCCTGGTGGGGTGGACAGAGCGGGGGTCCTGGAGCCAGACCCTGCCTTTCCACTCTCCCATCTACGGCCCTTTCTGGGCAAGCTGCTGGACATCGGGCCTCCACATGCCCATCTGTAAAATGGGTTCTAAAGGACACGTTACACAGTAGCTGGCTCTGGCACCTTCTCATCTCTGGCACTGCCCCGGCACCACCCCCCCCCCCCCCCGGTGGCCTGACGCGAAGACCTTTTCCCAGGGAGGCCTGGGAGCGGCCTGGGTGGTGGGATCCGGGGGCTGAGTTCACCAGGAGCGTGAGAACCGGGCCCTGCTCTCGTTGCCTGGCGTCGCCCTGGCCGGGGACCCGGCGTCTCACATCCGATCTGCTGGGAGAGCAAGTCTGGGTTCTGTTCTGGAAGTTCTTGGCAGAAAGAACAAGGAGCTAAATTGAAACAAAATAGCAATCAGCCAGTTAGCGACTGGGATGATGTAAGTAACTCACAGGCAGACTCCACGATGTTGTCTCATTGTATCAGCGACCTTTGCTCCTCCGGGACACCATGCCCGGTGCAGGGGAGAGAATTACCCCAGGGAGTGTGAGCCCCAGGACCTGTCACCTGGACCTGTCACGTCTCCCCCTGGGGCCTGCTTCAAAGATGACTACTGTGCACCAGGAGGCAGGCTGGTGACCTTCGCCCCAGGAGGGACACCAGGGTAAAGTCAAGGGATCTTGGAGGACAAGGGCCTACAGGAAGGCTTCCTGGAGGTGGTGGCAATGGGTTGGACCTAGAAGGATGAGTGGGTCCTGTCCCCTTCCTCACTGCCTCTCTCTGCAGCCAGCCACAATCTTTCGTCCTTTTTTTTTTTTTTTTTAAGATTTATTATTTTATTTAATTGAAAGAGTTACAGAGAGAGGTCAAGATAGAGAGAGAGGTCTTCCATCTGCTGGTTCACTCCCCAGATGTCTGCAATGGCCAGAGTTGAGCCAATCCGAAGCCAGGAACCAGGAGCCTCTTCCACATCTCCCACGTGGGTGCAGGGGCCCAAGGACTTGGGCCATCCTTCACTGCTTTCCCAGGCCACAGCAGAGAGCTGGATCAGGAGAGGAGCAGCCGAGACTAGAACTGGTGCCCATGTGGGATGCCAGCGCTTCAGGCCAGGGCGTTAACCTGCTGTGTCACAGCATCCCCCCCCCCCCGACTTTTAAAGAGGTATTATTTATTTGAAAGGCAGAGTTACAGAGAGGGAGAGGCAGAGAGAAATCGTCCACACGTCGGTTTACTCCCTAAATGGCTGAAACTGTCAGGGCTGGGCCAGGCCAAAGCAAGGAACCCGGAGCCTCTTCCAGGTCTCCCACGTGGGTCCAAGGACTCAGGCCATCTGCTGCTGCTTTTCTAGGCATGACAGCAGGGAGCGGGATGGGAAGAGGAGAAGCTGGGACTCGAACCGGTGCCCTTCTGAGACGCGGGCGCTGCATTTACCCTCTGGCCACAGCGCCGGCCCAGCCTTCCTCCCCATCAAGTGATCAAGGTGGGGCCCAGGGCTTGTCTTCCATTGCCCTCGGGGGGGGGGGCGCCCCTTCCTAGTCCCCGCGGGCCCCCAGCTCCGTCCCCTTGGCTGGGTCCTCCCTGCTCCCAGCCCCCTTCCCCCTTCACCCCGGGCTCAGCCGTCCTCACTTCCTCTCTTCCCTGTGTCTCTGGCTCTGTGGGGATCCAGCCAGGTCCGCAGGTGACAACGACACACAGGGCGGGGCGGGGGGGGCGTGGCTGGTGCTGGCTCTCCTGCCTGTGCGCTGTCTAGGGAGCCTCACCTGGGGGGGGGGGTCTGATGGGCCTCTCTCTAACCCCCTGTGGGGACACAGACAGACAGACAGGCTGCAAGGGCACAGCTCATTGCCTTTTACCAAAGTGAGTGCACGAGAGAGCAGAGGATGCCCCCAGCAGCCAGGACATCCCTGTCCCTGGTCCCTGTCCCTGCCGGCCCGCCCAGTGGCTGCCACCACCGGGGTTGGAGCCACCTGGCCTCACCCCGCCCCGCGATTTCCTCTGGGAAGCCGCGCCTGGCCCTGGGCTCCGTGTGGCCTGGGACTCTGGCCCGTCTCGCCGCGCCTGGTCCCTCTCTGGCTCCCCTGACTGCCCTGGGTGCCGGATCCATTTTAGGAGCCGTGAATAATCCCAGCCGAGGGAGCTGATGCTTGGTCCCGCCGGGATTTGAACCTGTGCCTTCCATCAACCCATGCACGGGGTCTGCCGCTGTGTGCTGCCTGCCTCGGGGGGGGGGGGGGGTTGAGGAGATCCCACGGGCCCCGGAGGCCTCCTGGCGCCGAGGTGGGGTGGGGGGCTGGTCCCGAGCCGCCTCGTCCTGTCCTGGCCCTGTCCGGGCAGGGATGAAACTCCTGGGTGCAGCTGTGCCTGGGGAGCTGGAGCCCGTCCCCCCTCCCTCTGCCTGGCGGCTGGGATGAGAGACCAGCGGCAGTAGCTGCGTCTGCTGATTTCATGCTCGGCGCCTGGACTAATCCGGCCTTTTGAACTCACGATGCTTAACTGAAGTTCAATACCAACCAGCGTGGCGCGTGGCTCGGAGCCAGCCCTGCCGCTTCCGGCTGGGGGTGTGGCCGAGGCTCCAGGGAGCCCCCGGCACGGCGGTGCCCACGCTGGAGCTGACACTGACCTGACCCCACCTGAGCAGGCCGGAACCCTCCTCTCCTGCGCCTTCATCCCGGGAGAAGCGGCTGGAACCAGGCCAGGGGCAGGGTCCCGCGGGGGGGAGCCGGGGGAGGCCGGCCCTGCACCTTGGCCTTGGGGAGACGACTTCTGCGAACCCGGCCTTCCCTCTAGTGCCAGGCGCCGGAAGCCAGATTCCAGCGGGCAGCGGATCTGGCCTGATCAACTCCCCAGGTCCTGGAGGTGATGCTGGGGCGTGGCCTCTCCTTCCTTTGCTTTTGTCAGAGATCCGTCAAGTTTCACTCAGCACAGTCCTGGAGGTGCTGGCCGGAGCAGGTAGGCGGGAAACACCCGGGACGTGCACCCAACTCCTTGGTCCTTCGAGGGCTCTCCTCTCTGCTGCCCGTGCCTGCGGGGAGACCGAGGCCCGGAGCGTGCGGGACCTTCCCCTCGATCAGCTCCACAAAGCCCTGGGCCAGCCAGTGCCCAGGCCGGGCGCTTTTTTACAGGGAGCCCACGGAGGGGGCGTGGCCCAGAGTGTTTTTTTTTTTTTTAAGATTTATTTATTTGTTTGAAAGAGTTACAGAGAGGCAGAGGCAGAGAGAGAGAGAGAGAGAGAGAGAGAGAGAGAGAGAGAGGTCTTCCATCTGCTGATTCACTCCCCAAATGGCTGCAGGGCTGGGCCCATCTGAAGCCAGGAGCTTCTTCCAGGTCTCCCACGCAGGTGCAGGGGCCCAAGCACTTGGACCATTCTCTGAAGCTTTCCCAGGCCATAGCAGAGAGCTGGATTGGAAGGGGAGCAGCTGGGACTCGAACCAGCGCCCACACAGGATGCTGGCACTGCAGGAGGAGGCTTTACCCTCTAAGCCACGGCGCTGGCCCCCAGAGTGGTTTTTAAAAGGATTGATTTATTTGAAAAGCAGAGTCACACACACACACACACACACACACACACACACAGGTCTTTCATCTGTTGGTTCATTCCTCAAATGACCACCACAACTGGGCTGGGCCTGGCCAAAGCCACGAGCCAGGAACTTCACCTGGGTTTCCCCTGTAGGTGTCAGGGACCCAAATACTTGGACCATCACTTGCTGTTTCCCCAGCGCATGGGCAGGAAGCTGGATGGGAAGTGGAGCAACCAGGACTCAAACCGGCGCCCATATGGGATGCTGGTGGCCCTAGGGCGGTTTAGCCCTCCACGCCACAGTGCACACCCACACGCGGGATTTTCACTGTACATCAAGGAAAACCAGCTTCACCCCGGGAGCCTGGACCCTCGCCTTCCCAGCCCTCTGGTTTACGGATGAGCAAACAGGCATCCCCTGTACCCCGGCGTAGAGGCTCCAGAGTGTCATCAATAAGGCCAGGTCGTCTCTCACCCGGTGGCCTCTGGGAATCTGCATGGCCTGGGGCTGTGCGTGGTGCCCACCCTCTGAGCCAGTCAACAGCCGTCTGGGGTTTCAGGGGGCAGCAGTCGGGGTGGGGCGTGTGCTGGGAGGGAGGGGAGGGCACCAAGAGCAGTGACAGGCTCTGGCCAGGGAGCGGTTCCGGCGGTGCGGCATGGGGTCTCGGTCCCAGGCTCCCGGCTGCGGGGGGCGGGGAATGATGCCAAGCTTTGTTCCCAGCTCAAAGCGGCTCTCAGCGACTTCCGGTCCTGGCTGATTGGATTTTTCAGCACGGGAGTGTGAAAGTCAGGCTGAACCCGCCTAATTGTACCTGCGAAGGCTGTTCGGAGAGACGCTCTTGGAAGGGAATCAGGACAATTAGCTCTGGGCTGTGGCACTGAACGTCACCCGTTCCCGCGGAAACCAGAGGGCCACTCAGAGGGGCGCCCCCAGCCGTCTCCGGGGCCTCATTAGTGCCTGCCATCTGCTCGGCGGGGGCGGGCGGCGGGACCGGGAGCAGAGGCTGGGCTCCAGCTCGGGACGGGGGGAGGCACCTGGGGGACCTTGGCCAAGTCACGTGGCCCCTGCAGGTCTCCCTGAGTCCAGAGAAGGAGCAGACGGGGCGGGAGGCGCCCAGTCACCTTGGGATGGGGCTGGGAGAGCGGGGAGGGAGAAACCCTGAGGCCAAGGGCAGCCTGCCCCTTCGCTGTCCCTCCCATCTGCCACCTTCCGCCTGGTTGCGAGGGCAATGTTTCCAGTTCTATGAGTTGGGAGGCAGAAGTGGAGACGGCAGCCTCACCTCCCCGGAGCTCTGCGACACCTCTCTGAACCGGCTTCTTGCGGAACCCGTGCTGGGGCCTGCCTGGCACCTGGTGGGGGACAGGTGCCCTCCTGCGGCAACAGGAAATCGTGTCCTATAGCCTGAGTGCTTGTGTGTGTGTGTGCATGGTGGGGGGGGGGGGCAGGTGCATTTTGGATAGAAGTGTTTGTAACATGCAGTATGTATTTTTCCACCTTTATTTTTCTAAAAAAAAGTATTTATTTGTTTGAAAGGAGCGTTACGGAGAAAGTGGGCTAGCAGGTGATCCGGCGGGAAGCCACGCCCAGGTGGCTGAAATGACCTCACGGGGCCTCAAATGCAGGCGATGCCCACCTCCCAGGGTCAGCTGGGTCAGCCGGATTGGAGCCAAGCTGGTCACTCCTTGGTTTGGATGCTGCCCCTGGGCAGGTGAGAGGGAGACCTATGGGAAAGGACATAGGTGTGGCCGGGGACTCCAGCCCCCGGGGAACTCACAGGCAGAGCCCTGGCCCTGCTGCCGGCCCCCTGTGTCACAGCTGCGCTCCTGTCTCCTGCCGTCCCCTCGGGACGCAAAGCTGTGAAGCCAGGCTCAGAGTCCAGCTGGGCCGGGGAACCGACGGGGCCTCCCTGGCTGCGGCGGCTCCCGGGGATGTGCGGGGGGGGGGGGAGGGGGGAGGCTGTCTCTACTCCCCAGGCCGCCATGGGAAGCAGAGGTGCTTCCCAGAATGCCTTTGCTGAGCCCCGCCTGGGACCCCTCCAGGACTGGGGCTGGGGGGCAGGGGCTCGTACCCGACGAGGGGCCATGGCTGACCACCTGGGACTGCTCCTCTGGACACTCACCGCGCACCCTGTGTGACGCGCAGGGTCCAGCAGGCTCTGTGCCCCTGCACGCTCCCTCCTTGCCGGAGCGGCTTCTGGGTGACCAGGGCAGCAAATGAGGGAAGACAGGATGCGACCCGGGAGAAGTCCTCCACGGAGACACTGGACGCTGTCCCCAAAACGGGCAACGCTGTGTTTGATTCAGGGGCGTGAGTGTTGGGGTCTCTTGAGTGTTGAGCTGGGCGTGTCCCATGAGGACGCGGCACCCTCCGGCAGGGCAGAGCCCCGCCCAAGAGCATGGTGGGCGGGGGCTGCACGCCGCTAGCGAGCCCCAATGCCAGAGGTCCCTCCGCCCCCCCCCCCCAGGAGGTGCGTGGGGTTTGAGAGCCTGTGGGTCCCCGGCACCTCCTCGCCAGGAGCACCTGCCTGCATCCCGATGCCTTTTCAGCAAAGCCTCATTTCCCGAGCAGAGCGAACATTGACTACACTTCATCCAATTGATTAAAATGACTGTTCTGAATTAACTGCGCCTTCCAGAGCACAGTGGGAGGCAGAGAAGGCCAGAGACCAGAGCTGGCTTCGGGGCTGGGCACAGCCCAGGGCAGGTGCCCCGGCGGGCAGGGCTGCTCCCACCCTGCCTCCCGCGTCCCACCCCTGTTTCCGGCTGACCTGCAAGCTCCCACCACTGATTGCTGCTCCCTCTGCGAACGCCAGGCTGCAGCTGCAGCCCCTCAGGGCCAGGGAGACCCCCTGCTGCCTGCTCCCTGGGGATGGCGCCGGGGCGTTTGGCATCCAGAGCCTCCTGTCTCTCCCACGCGGCCCCTGGAATCGCAGTTTGCAGTCTGGGAAAATGAGCCCTGCAGGAGTTGCATGGCCCGGAGACGGGGGGCTGGTGCGGGGCGGCCATGGCGCTCTGAGGACATGGCTGGGTGTGCACAGGCTGCTTCTGACGGCGACAGGCATGGCCAGTGTGCTAGGGCCACGTTGGTCTGACGGCAAAGTGGGAGTAGGGACGTCTGTCTCCACAGAGCTGAGTGCAGTGCTGTTTGATGCGTGCCTGTGAGGCCTGGCGCAGCCTCTGCAGACAGGGCTCGGGGTCACGCCCCCCACTCCCCTCCGGCTCTGTCCTGCCCCTGCATTCCCCTCTCCCACCTCCCTCCCTGCTGTCCCCACACCGCACCTGTCCCACATTTCATTTGCCTGTTTTCCTCCAGGTCTGGCATTGCACCTGCCCCGTAGCCGGTGCTCAGTAGATGATGGGTCAATACAATAACGGATGGGAGAATGACAGGTGGGTGACTGGTGCAAGCCGCCCCTTCTGCAGCTCTGGGAAGAGCCAGTCTCCCCTCTGATGCCCTGTACCAGGATCGCTCTGCTCAGTGCAGTGGGCCAGCAGGTAGACGCCGGTGCCACCCTTGACCAAGCCTGCACACCACCACAGTCGGCTGCAGGTCTAGGAAGGGCAGGGTGTGGAATGACCACTGTGCAGGCTGCAGGGTATGGGGGTGTGCATGGGGGGCAGGATGGAGCGTGTGGGCCCACACAGCAGGTGTGGGTCGTGGTGGTCTTGCCCCTCGGCCTGTGCACAGTCCCCGCCAGGTGTGTGATGGCGGTGGTCCCCTTGCCCCCAGCTGCCCTGGGTCCTGACTCTGCCCCGTCACTGTCATCTTCTCGCTGGCCCAGGAGGGAGTCGGTTAATTGGAGCAGGGCCCATGTCCCCCGCCCGGGGGCAGTGCGCTGGGTCCACGGCTTCCCGCCTCGAGGGCCGAGCGGCCACCTCTCTCCATTCCCCAAATCAGGGCTGATCTCGGCCGCTCTGACCTCTAAGAACTCGAGTGGCCGCTGCTGGGAGCAGCTGGTCAGCCCTCGGGCCGAGTGCCTGCCGCCCGGGAGCTGTCCCCAGGGCTTTCCGTGCAGGCAGCTGTCATGGCAACGCGTCCAGAGATGTCTCTACCGGCTTGTGGACTAGCCCGCCCTACACGGACTGGAAGTGTGTCCTGTGCCTTTAGCGCACAGGAGCTGCTCCCTGGAGGCCCAGAGTCGGGCTGGGGGTGTTCCTAATTTCCGGGATGGGAGAAGCTGGGGGAGGGGGGCTTCCCTGGGAAGAGGAAGGGGCTTTCAGAGGACAGCGGGAGGGCGGACAGTGTGGCCGGGGTGAGCAAGGTCGCAGTGACCCTGTGAGCCCAGGCCCCCGCTTTGGGACTTCCGCCTTCACAGCAGCATCACCCACTTTTAGCAAGAGTCCTGCTAGGGCCACTGTGTGTCCCCCCTGTGTCCCCTGTGTGTTCCCCCTCAGTGTTCCCCACCCTCTGTGTCCACCCTCTGTGTCCCCTCCCTCTGTGTCCCCACCCTGTGTCCCCACCCTCTGTGTCCCCCACCCTCTGTGTCCCCCCACCCTCTGTGTCCCCCTTGTGTCCCCCCAGTGTCCCCCCCCCGTTTCTCCCATGCCACGTATCTGATGGCTCTGGAGGTGGAGCTGGGCCCCTCGTCCTCCCCTCCCCCCAGCTGCCTTAGGCGAGAGCACCTTGAGCTCGGGGTGCCCAGGCCCCCTCGCCCCTCAAGCTGCCACTCAGTCCATTCCTACCACGCCCCTGCCCCCGCCCCAGCCTGCTCCTCGCTATAAATCCCGCTTTGCCTGTCTCGTTCATGGCTGAGCCCTTGCTCTGTCCCAGTCTGCACAGCCCCGCGCCCGCCCCTCTGTCTCCCTGCCATCCTTGCCCTGTGTGGGTGAACTTGCGGTTGGTAACAGCAGGTGCACAAGTGGGAATTTCAGATAACGAAAACCCCAGACAGGCCTCTCTCTGCATCTGTGGAGTCTCAGATGCCTCCGGGGTGGGGGCAGCCCTCAGCCCTCTCCCCCTGCCTCCCCACTGCCTGCCTCCATGGCTCCAAAGCCGAGCTCGCACTGGGCAGCCGCCGTTCCGCCTCCCAGCCCCTCTGCCGCTCATGGTCTCTCTTACCTCCCTCGCCCCCTTTTCCCACACACCCATCCGTCATTTCTTCCTCCGCGCACCTCACACCCACCCGATCACCCTTCATTCTTCCGTCTTTCCTCAGTGCCCATCCTGTGCAACCGTACCACGGTGTCCGTCAGGCCAGGCTCCCAGCACCCAGCACTCAGCACCCAGCACCCAGCACCCAGCAGGTGCTCGCCATGTGCCTGCATCCCATTCACTGTGTGGCGAGCAGCTGGTGCCTGCTCTCGGAGGCTCCCGAGTTGGACTATGCCCCTTCCGGGCACAGTTAGAGAAGACGAGGACGAATCTATTGGATCAACTGCTCGTTCCAGAGTCACTCTTCAGCGGGGGGTCTTTGCTCCCCAAAATGGCCTCCTCTGTGCGGTGGTGGGCGGGGCACCCTGGTGCCCGCTCCCCGGGTTGGAGTCCGGTGCTGGTCTTGGCTGCCGAGGACGGGTCGGGTGGCGACTGGGCTGCCGCCAGCAGAGGGCAGTGGCGGGCTGCTGTGCGGGGCGTGCTCTCTTTCCTGGATGTTCTCTGGAAATGGACTTGGCTGGGCTTGGCGGGCGGGGAGGTGGCAGCCCCTGCCGGCTGCCTTCTCAGAGCTGGCTTTGAACTTCTGCCCGTGCCAGAACTCGGGGAGGTGTGAGTCAGGGTTTCCCCGGCCCTGAGGGTCAGGGGTGGCCTCGGTGAACCTCCGGCTAGAACATGATCCACCGCACATGCAGAAGCCCAGGGAGCAGCCCCCGGGGGCTCCTGTCACCGTGTTGTGACCTGGGCCCAGGGAGCTCCCTGCGGGCGGGGAGAGGCTTTCTCTGCTGTTTCCTGGCTGTGAGGATCCCAGAGCGAATGCACCTGCCAGGACCCCTTGCACCCTCCTCCACTCAGGTGACCCGTCCGCGGCTGTCCCGGTCCGCTTTCACCATGGAGTCTGGGATTTGTTTCCGAGGCTGACAGAAGGCTGGCGACATGGGACATAAATGTGTCATGGCCTCTCTCGTCGTGGAGAGGGGGCTGCGGGGCCAGGTGGCCGGAGGGTGCCTCTGCGGGCTCGGAGCTCAGCCCGAGGGGCAGCCGGGCAGCCCTGGCCGTGGGCGCTGCACCCAGAGACGGGGCTGGGATCTGTAAGTCACGGAGTCTGGGGGCACTGCGTGGGCTTCGCTGTGTCAGCCTTTCTCCCCTGTCTGTCGCAGGCGTGTGTGTGTGTGTGTGTGTGTGTGTGTGTGCAACAGAGCCAATGAGAGTGTTCGAGCAGACAGCGTGGTGCAGGGGAGACATCTGGCCTCTGATTAGCTCAGCCACCCTCGGTGGCTGCAGCCATTCGGGCTTGTAACGGGGACAGGCGCAACCAGCTGGAAGGTGGTCATTTACCGCCTGGCTCTCTCCCCCCCCCCCCCCCCCCCCCGCCGAAGGAGCCGGGCGTCCCCTGCTCCGTGGCGCAGTGGAAAGATCCAGGGGCCTCTGCCTGCCAGCCCTGCCTCGGAAAGGACCACAGTGCAAACCCTGATCCGGGAGCCAGACGCCAGGGAGAAGCCCCGCCACTTGCAAGCCCACGGCTGGGGGAGGAGACGCAAGTGAGGGTGTGGGGCATGCTCCCAGCAGCCCGCACCGAGATGCGCGGCTCATCAGGAGAAAGGGGTCGCGGGACCCCCTGCCCTGAACAGACCCCGCTGAGCCCTCCTGAGTGGGATAGCCCCGGGCAGGGCTGAGCCCCCCACTGGAACCTTCCTGCCTGCCCTCCCCCTCTCCCTGTGGCCGAGGGTGGAGCTCCGCTCAGACAGGACAGCCCTGTATGAGGGTGGGCTAACGGGGAAGATGTGGGGAGGGGGCTGGCGCAGGCCGCTGCCCCGCGCAGGCTAAGTGTGGCTGCTTCCACTCCCACCTCCTGCTGGCTCCAGGTGCCTGCGCTGGCTCTGGCGCTGGCGATGGTGATGGCGCTGGCACTGCCCAAGGCGCTGCCGCCCTTCCTGCTGGTCCCACCCCATGCACGCAGTCGGCAGCAACAGGCACTGGAGGAGGCGGGTCAGGACCATGTGGGCGCCTGGGGGCCCTCGCGGGGCAGCCGGGCAGAGCGGGGAGGACGGTCACTGACACCTCGCCACGGCCAGTGTCACTGGATCGATTCGCTCATTGAAAGCGCCGAGCGTCTGCTCTGTGACGAGCGGCGTTCCAAGCATGTGGGGTCTCGGGGGCAAACACAACACACGCGGCCCTCAGCCTGGGCAGACGGGGGTCTCAAGGAGAACAAGGGTGGGGGAAGATGCAGGGCCAGGGCCCGGGGGGTGCGGCTCCTTAGGGGGTGCAGGTGGATTGAGCGTGAGCCCGTGTGAGGGCATGGGCGTGGTCCTGCTCCCGGTACTACCTGGCCACGCGGCCTTGGACCGGGTCACCCCCAGTCTCCGGGCTCCAGGTTGGGCCGGTGTCTGCCTCCCAGGAAGGGTCTGCGATGGCGGAGACCAGGGCCCGGCCCGGCAGTGACTCTGGTCCCAGGGCCCCGTGTTTTCTTCCTGCTGCCCCGGCTCTGGAGGGCCGGGGTGGGGTGCGGGGCACAGTGTCCCGGGAGCCCCCTCTGCTCAGCACTGACTCATGGGAAGCCAGTCCAGGGAGGGCTCGGAGAAGACGCTGCTGCCCTTTCGTTTTTAGTTCAATTTTGTGAGCAGAATGCTCCTGGGGCCAATAGATCTCTCCAGTAATGAAATTGTACAAAGAATTGAGTTTTGCCTTTCCAGCTTAAAGGACAATCCGTGCCCTTTCCCCGGTCCCTGGAGTGACAGCAGCAAGCGGTCGACTCGCAGCCTCCGGCCGGGCCCCTTCCCCTCTGCCTTCCTGAGCACAGCCCCCGTGGACCTCTGTTGTGGTTCCTTCTCTGCACCCGGGAGAGCGGCCCAGCCTCAGGGAAGCAGCTGAGCGCGGGTGCGCGGGTCAGGGTCTCCCCCCCAAGTTTCTCCCCCCCCTTGATCCCCCACCCCCACCCCGGGCCACAGCCCCGAGGTTGCGGTGGTGAGCTCGCTCCTGCTAGTGACAGTGGCGGCCCAGGCGTCCATGTGTCCCCTCCTCCATGATGGCCAGCCCCTCGTTGGGGGGTTGGTGCATCCCATCCGGCCAGCCCGGGCTCCGGACAGCCTCCCCAGAATCCACCCTCAAGCTTCAGCCTGGGACAGCAAGGGGGCTGGCGGGACCCCCGCCCAGCACGTTCTGCCCCTCAGGGGCTTCTGACAGTCACATGATGGAGTGGAAATTCCTCCAGCCGAGGACAGCCCCTGCCTGGTGCCTGCCCGGCTCTGCGAGGGGCACTTGGTGGAGGAGGGCGTGGGTGGAGGTTAAACAAGGTCGGGGTGTGGCCCCGTCCTGACAGAACCAGGGTCCTTCGAGGAGGCCACCCCAGGACTGGAGCTTCCTCTCCAGCCCCAGGACGCAGAAGGCGGCCACCGGCTCGCCGGGGAGCGGCCTCATCACACACGGAGCCTGCCCGCACCTTGCACCTGGGCTTCCGGCCATCGGGGCAGGCCTCCGCGTGGCCCTGCCCGGCGCGGCCTCTGTGGGCACCACTGAGCGCCTTGCAAAGTGTCTGTAGCTGTGGTCAACCTGCTCTTCAGCCACGCAACCGCGGTGAGAGACGGTCAGGAAACAGGAAGACGCGTGTGTAGGTGCAGCGCCCGAGCAGCAGGGGGCGCAAAGCGGGCGTGCGCCAGTCAGTTGACTTGTAGGCCTGCACCTGTGCCCCCATCTCCCCTACTGGGGGGGGGGCATCGCCAGCCCCTAGAGGGCGCCGTCGGGCCCTCCCTTCTGGCCCTGTCACTCGCCTAGAGTCCCGGCTGTCCTGGATTTCAGGTAAGTGAACCATAGTGGGTGTGTTCTTTGTGTCTGGCTGAGTTCTCTCCGAGTCTTTTAATATATTTAAAAAATTATACCTATAATCTACCATCCTAACCATTTTTAATATTATAGTTTCGGATTATTATTTTTAAAAAGATTTATTTATTTGAAAGAGTTACACAGAGAGAGGAGAAGGAGAGGTGGGGGAGGGGGAGGGGGAGGGGAGGGGGAGAGTTGTCTTCCATCCGATGGCTCACTCCCCAGATGGCCACAATGGCTGGATCTGTGCTGATCTGAAGCCAGGAGCCAGGAGCTTCTTCTAGGTCTCCCACACGGGTGCAGGAGCCCACACACTTGGGCCAACTTCTACTGCTTTCCCAGGCCATAGCAGAGAGCTGGATCAGAAGAGGAGCAGCTGGGACTGGAACCAGCACCCATATATGGGGTGCCAGCGCTTCAGGCCAGGGCATTAATCTGCTGTGCCAGAGCGCCGGCCCCTCGGATTATTTTTAAAACATTTATTTATTTGAAAGAGCGCGACAGCGAGCAAGATAGCTTACCTCTGTGGTTTGCTCCCCAAATGCCTTCGACAGCCGGGCCGGGGCCAGGCTGAAGCTGGGCGCCTCCCGCAGGGATGGCAGGGACCCGAGCACTCGGGCTGTCACCCCCGCAGGAAGCCGGACCGGACGCGGAGCTGGGACTCAGACGCGGGCGCTCTGATTCGGCTTGGGGGTGTCCTAAGCAGCGGTTTAACTGCTGTGTCGGAACACCTGCCCCCTCCAAGGCCTTGTCTTCATTTATTCCAAAGGCAGAGCAAATGCAGAGGCCGAGGGCAGGCTGCGTGTCACTGAGCAGGGTCTCCGGGAGCCCCTCCCCTCCCCGCCGCCCTGGCAGACTCCCAGCAGCTCCTGGAAGAGGGGCTGTGGCACTCAGCTCTTTGTGTCCCGCCCTCTTCACTTCCCGTCCTCGGGGCTCGAGTGTGGTGGATGGCGTGGGCGTCTCCTTGCTGGAGTGGCATTCCTCTGTGTGGAGGCTTCCAGCGGCCGCGGGTGGCCGCGTGGGCCGCCGTGAACACAGGTGTCGGAGATCGCCCCCAGAACCCGTCCTCAGAATGCTTCCATCAAAAGCCGATTCTATTTTTAACTGTTGAAGAGCCGACCTACGCTCCCCACAGTGGCTGTGCCATTTCACACGCTCTGGTTTCAGCTGCTTCTCATTGAATCGGAGACTCGCCAGCGTTGTGAGCAGCAAGATCTGCTCCTTTGAATGGGCTGTACGTGCAGCACCTGACCCACTGCGAAGGCCGGAGGCATTGCTGCTTCCACTACCGCAGCTGCTGTGAGCCTTCCAGTGCGCACTGCCCGGGGGCCACGTGCACCTGCCACTCCCGGGGACTTAGTTTAATCTTTTTCATTTTTAAAAAATATTTATTTATTTGAGAGGTAGAGTTTCAGACAGAGAGAGGAGAGAGAGAGGTCTTCCACCTGCTGGTTCACTCCCCAGATGGCTGCAACTGCTGGAGCTGTGCCGATCTGAAGCCAGGAGCCAGGAGCTTCCTCCAGGTCTTCCAAGCACTTGGGCCATCCTCCACCACTTTCCCAGGCCACAGCAGAGAGCCGGATCGGAAGAGGAGCAGACGGGACTCGAACTGGTGCCCATATGGGATGCCGGCACTGCAGGTGGGGCTTAGCCCACTACGCCACAGCTTAGTTCTTCACACCTTTGTCCCCTGGGTGGGCTGTGGCTCCACCCCCAGTGCTGGATCCCACCAGGGTCCCTTCCGAAGCCTCTGGGAACACCCACCTGTCCGTCTTCCTGTTTTGCCACCACAGGTGTTCCGGCTGCAGAATCCGTTTGGGCGCTCACCGTGCTGCCAGGTGCTATGCTTTGAATGTCGGTGTCCCCCAAATTCATGCCAGACCCCGACCCCAGAGTGGCAGTTCTAAGGGGTGGGGCCTCTGTGTGTGGGGGCGGGTGGCTGGGTCCTGAAGGCTCCGGCCAGGCTGAAGCCAGGAGCCTGGAACTCCGTCCAGGTCTCCCCTGGGGGTGCAGGGGCCCAGGCACTGGGCCATCTGCTGCTGCTTTCCCAGGGGCACTAGCGGGAGCTGGATTAAGGTGGAGCAGCCCGGACTCAAACGGTGCTCGGATGCCATGCTGGGGTGGCAGGCTGAGGCTTTACCCACGTGTGCCACGATGCCGCCCGGCTCAGCCCCCCTGAGGGGGATTCCAGGGAGCTCCGGCCCCTCCCGCATGTCCACCATGCAGTCCTGGCTGTTCTGTCTCAGCAGCTGAAGGACCAGGATGCGGGTGCGTCACAGCCTTTTCTCTGCTGAGGGGTGTTCCCGGCGCCCCTGTGCCGCCGCGCGTTCAGCTGGCTGTTTGTGGATTTGCCTGTTTCACTGTAGCTGCTGCGGGTGCATCGTTCACACCCGAGTGTGGTGCTTGCCTTATAGATATTGAAAAAACCTTAAATTATTTTTTAAGTATTGAGAGGGAGAGAGAGAGAGAGATCCCTTCACTGGTTCTCGACCCGAAGTGCCCCTAACGGTCGGGGTGGACCGGAGCCAGGAACTCTGTCTGGGGTCCTATTTGGGTGGCTGGAACCCAATCGCCTGGGCCTTCATCTGCTGCCGCCCAGGGTCTGCACCGGCCGGGGGCTGAAGGAGGAGCTGGAGCTGGGAATC
Organism: Sylvilagus bachmani; assembly: GCA_015711505.1. Classification (NCBI taxonomy): domain Eukaryota; kingdom Metazoa; phylum Chordata; class Mammalia; order Lagomorpha; family Leporidae; genus Sylvilagus; species Sylvilagus bachmani. The sequence continues at coordinate 7,054,567 of CM027408.1, forward strand.
CAGCTGTGGGCCCGGGTGTTGTAACCACCAGGGTGGGGTCAGCTCCAGCGCAGACAGCAGCCGGGTGCCCGCCGCCGGGGGTCGCTCTCCCGAAGTCCACGGTGCCTGCTCTGGGACCTCCTCGGCCCTCATCCTGGGGGATGACAGCTCCCTCGCCTAACTCAGGTCTAGAGCCATCTCCTCGGAGACGGCAGCCCCCACCCCCATGCGAGGGTCCGCACCAGACCCTCCTGGCTGGGCAGAAGGGGCCGTCAGAGGGAGCCCCTTCTCCCCAGGGGAGCGGCCCCCACTCTTAGCTGAGCTTGTTAGTCCAGCACACCCAGCTCCAGACAGGCTGAGTCCTCTCGACCTGGAAAAATGCAGGGCGTGTGTCCCTGCTGTGTAGACAGAGCCCCGAGAGGATTTTTTTCCTTCTGGGAGAAGCCGATTTGTCTGCTTCCGGCAGAAGACAACCTCGTGGTGAGCCTGGAAATCAGTATTGTTTATATTTGAGAGGGGATATCAAGGGGAGGGAGGGGGGGGGGAGAGAGAGAGAGAGAGAGGGAGAGAGAGAGCGAGCGTCCATCTGCTGGTTCACTCCCCAAATGCCCGCACATGGGCAGGGCTGGAGCCAGGAGCCTGGAACTCACTCCACGTGGGTGGCAGGCACCCAAGTACTTGAGCCATCACCTGCTGTCTCCCAGGGTGTGCAGTAAGACGGACAGCCAGGAGGTGGAGGAGCTGGGACCCCGGCATCCCCTGTGGAATGAGGCTGTGCCACACCTGCCCCAGCTCTGAGCATTGCCTCCCACTACCACAAGGGGGCTCACTGCCCCCTGTGCCCAAGCCCAAGGGCTCTGCCCCAGAGTGGGTGCCCGCCCACTGGGTCCTGCCAGCCATGCCACCCATGGTGTTTCCCCTGAGAAGTCCCGTGGGCACCCTGGGGACGAGAGCGACGCCATGGCTCCGTTCTACCCCTCCACAGAAGGATGCAGCTCGTGGCCACGGTGCTCGGCTGTAACCCGGCACACGTCTGGCAAGTGACTACTAGCTTGAAAGGGCCCTGCGTCCCCTTCCCCAGTAGGAAAGGAGGGGTGGCGAGGGGAGCTGGAGGGGGCTGGGCGACAGAGGCTGGTGTCTCGGCGCTCACGGGCCGGGCAATGGCACACGGACCGGCCCCGCATCCACCAGTGATGCTGCTGCCCGTGTCTCTGACGCTGAGCTCAGGGCGCTGCTTGGCTGGGCGCCGGTGCACAGGTGGTGACTTCTCCCTGTGTTCCCACGGAGGGGGAGGGGAGGCGTGTCGGGCACTGAAGTCCTGGCCGCCCAATCTGCTCCCCACGGCCTCACCCGGGGAGTGGGCTGTCCGTGCGGTAGGTCCACACATTCCGTGCACTGTGCCTGGCCCAGAGACGTCCCTGGAGGGCCCTCATGGCGGGGACCATGCTGTGAGAGCCACCGCCCTACTCCAAGGTCCTCACAGTCACAGCTGTGCTGGGGATGGCTTTCGGCGCCCCCGCCCCTGTGGGGAGTGGGCATGATGGGCGGGGTCCTGGGGAGGAGACGGGCAGGCAGGTGCGGGGAAGGCGCATTGCTCTGGGGAGGCTGAGCACCCCGAGGGTCATGGGGGAAGGACTCCTCTCCCACCCCCTGCTGTGATGGGGTCTGGGCCCCCGAGGGCCTCACATCTGCCAGAGTCTGCCGACAGCATCTACAAGAGGAATGTCCCCGCCATGGGGCCGGCGCTGTGGCGCAGCAGGTTAACGCCCTGGCCTGAAGCGCTGGCATCCCATATGGGCGCCGGTTCTAGTCCCGGCTGCTCCTCTTCTGATCCAGCTCTCTGCTATGGCCTGGGAAAGCAGTAGAGGATGGCCCAAGTCCTTGGGCCCCTGCACCTGCGTTGTGGCCAACTGGGGAGTGAACCATCGGATGGAAGGCCTCTTTCTCTCTCTGCCTCGCCTCTGTGCAACTTTCAAATAAATAAATAAATCTTAAAAAAAGAGTTCATATTGACATATTTGATGTAAAAATTAAAAAAAAAAAAGAAGAGGAATGCCTGTCTGAGATCTGCCTTACCCACGTTGCCCAGCAAGACGGTGGGGGGCTGGGAGGGGCCACGGGAACAAGGGTGGCAGGGGGTTGACAGCTGGGTGACGGCGCGTGGCGGTGCCCGGTACTGTTCTGCGTTGTGTCTATTTGGAAAACCCATGATACGAACTGTAAATATGAGAAATAAGTAATGAGGCAGGAGTGACGACTGGAGCCTCAGTCCCTCACCCATTCAGTGGGAGCCGCAGGAAGGCGTCACGCGTGTTCCCCAGCCGTGTGAGAGAGAGCTTCCACCTGCTGGTTCACTCCCCGGTGCCTACGACAGCCGGGGCTGGGCCTGCTGAAGCCAGGAGCCAGCAGCCCCATCTGGTTCCTCCATGCCCCAGCACAGGACCTTTTTTTGGGGGGGAGGGGCTGTGTGCAGAGCCTGCCGGCTGGCCACGCCCCCACCTGGCCCAGGTTTGGGCTCCCCTGGGGCGCATGGGGCTGGTGGGGTTGCTGCAGCCTCTGAGGCTCTGAGAGCTGGAGGGGTGGAGGTAGGCGTGGGGCGCCCCGGGGCTGGGCCCGGTCCCTGAACTCCTGGCTGCCTCCCTCCTGTCCCGCGTGGAGCAGGCCAGTGGGACCCACTGGATCCTACTGCTGCTGCCTTTCGTGGCTCGGCCCCATCAGGAGCGCAGCGTCCTGCAGCCGGGTCTCGCTGGCCAGCACAGCCTGGCGCCTGGCTCTGGAGCCACAGGTGGCCCGGTGCGGGGGGGGCGGCAGCACGGCACTCGGGTCCTCACCCGCAAAGTTGGGTCACACCACCGGTCCCTGGAGGAGACAGGCACTGGGCAGGGTCCTGCACGGAGGGAACTGGAGTCAGAGGTGGGAGGGGCTTATCTAGGAGGTCCTTGCTCCTGTGAGACGCTGGCCCGCTCAGGCGGAGCCGATGGTGAGGGGTGAGGACCCCAGCCACCCGGTGCCACGCACAGCTGTGGGGAACCAGGGGCGTGCTGGGCGGCGGTGCCCAGCACAACCGGCAAAGCTAACTGCACTGGTCTCTCTGGTCTATTTATAGACGTGAAATGCACAGCAAGTCGTGCAGGAGGCGGTGGGTGGGGGAGGTTTCTGTTTGACTAATTTAATTTTTTCCCTTTGTAGCGGTATTTTCACAAACCCTTTGGATTGTCTCCAAAGAGAGGAGCCTTAGCACGAAGCTGCCGACTTGAGGACGAGAGAGAAGGAAGGAGGGAGGGGGACAGACAGACAGACGGACACGGGCCTGGGGAGCAGAAGAGGGGCATGCGACAGCACTGACGAGTATATTCTTCCTATAAGGAAATTGTATTTAAAAGAATTATCCGTTTAAAAATTGTGGGATATTCGACTGCAGGACCAGCGCCAGGAGCCCGGGCAGGCCCAGCTCAGCGCACAGCCAGGCCTCTCTGCCTCCCCACTGGGCCATGGGGAGCAGCCTCGATTCCTGTCTTTCGTTTACATATTTTCAAGATTTATTTACTTATTGATTTGAGGCGGGGAGGGGGAGAGAGAGAGAGAGAGAGAGAGAGAAACCGATCTTCCATTTGCTGGTTCACTTCCTTCATGGCTACAACAGCCAGGACTGGGCCAGGAGCCAGGAGCTTCTGCCGAATCTCCCACACAGATGCAGGGGCCCAAGCACTAGGGCCATCTTCCACCGCTTTCCCAGGCCATTAGCAGGGAGCCGGATCGGAAGCGGAGCAGCTGGGACTCGAACTGGTGCAGGATGCCGGTGGCACAGGTGCCATCACGCCAGCCTTCTTTGGCCTTCCACTTCCTGTCTCACTCCCCGCCTCCGCGGTCTCCCCTCTGCTCTGGAGCTCCACTCTGACCCCCGGTCTCTTCCAGGAGGTTGACAGCCCGGCCCGGGCCGTGCTGACCCTCCTGCCTCCTGCCCAGGGCCTGGCGCTCACTCCCAGCTGGACAGAGAAGAACCTGACACCTTGAAAGTCCTTGGCAAGTCAAACAGAGCCGTGTTAGCCTAACCTCGGCGAAAACCTTCAAAGTCTAAAAAAACCCAGCAGCTGTGAGGGCCTGTCCAGTGGGCGTTAGAATGGGTCGGGCTGGGCCGCCTGGGCCTTCTGTGGGATTCACAGAGCTGCACGGTCTCAGATCAACTGCGTTACCGCGTGCCTCAGTTTCCCTTTCTGTAAGTGGGAGGTCGAACCGGAACAGTGGTTTCCAAACTGGTTTGGGAAGCAGATTTATCCCTCCCTCCCTCCCTCCTTCTCTTCTCCCCTCCCTCCCTCCCTTCCACCCAAGGTCTTGGTGAAGAGCAGTGTGCACAGCTGTTAAAAGCAGGCACCATGGGTGCTCGCCCGTGGTTAAGGCTGGTTCCGTATTGCACACCTGGGCTCCATCCCTGGCTCCGGCTCCTGACGCCAGCTCCCTGCTGACGCAGACCCTGGGAGGCAGCGGGAGTGGCTCAAGAGATTGGGCCCCTGCCGCCCACGTGGGAGAGCCGGATGGAGCAAAGCCCAGCCCCACTTGCTGGGAAGGGGTGGGTGGGTGGGAGCTCTGTCTGTCTCTGTGCCACTCGAATGAAAAGAAAAATGGAGACCAGCAGGTCCACGGGAGCAGATGCCGAGACCGGGCTGCCTGGCTCCGTCCAGCCCCTCTGTGCCTCCGCTGCTCCTCTGTAAGGGGCTCCCAAGATGGCTGAGAGGGGACCCCTTGCTGGCTCAGGGCCACCCTGGGGCCTGCCGCTAGTGGGCGCTCTGTGGACCGCAGCCGGCCCGGCCGCTTCTCCCTGGTCTGAGGCGGGCTGGGGCAGGCTGGGCCTTGGCTACCTCTGCTCCCTTCCCCAGTCCAGCCCCACCCACACCCCGGGGGCTTCCGGTTCCTGGGTGCCGGAGGCTGTGCTCCGTGCTCGCAAAGCCAGGACAGGCAGCCGGAACCCAGGAGCCCGGGGTGGGCCCCGCTGGCAGGGCTGCGAGGCAGCGCAGGCGAGCAGGGGGCCCCGCCAGCACCCAGCCTGGGTCCCCCAGCCTCACGTTTCCCTCTGGAATCCTGGTCTTGGAAGGCCCCCAGGCAGGCGAGGAGCGACCCGGGGCTTGGCCGAGCACCCCCCCCGCCCCCCCGCCGTCTCCTCCCTGCGCCAGAAGGTGCAGCCACAAGGTCAACTGTGAAGTTAGCTGTAATCACTGATGGCCAGGCTGGTTGTCATGGAAACCCCTGCGCAGGACCTGGTCCGTCGACCCTTCCTCCCGCCCTCCCCTGCCTTCCAGCAGCCTGGGGGGCAGCTCTGAGGAGCTGGACCGGGAGCAGGCGCCGTCTGTCGGCCCCCGTCTCCAGCCATGGTGTTGGGGGAGATGTGAGCACCCCAGGCCTGGGTGACCCCTGTGCTCAGCTCACAGGAGGGGGGGCTGTGGAGATGGGGATAGGAGCCCCACCTCCCCACCTGTCCCCAAGGCCATGACTGCATTTGGGGGTGGAGGGAGGCCAAGGGGTCACGGGGGTCACCTGCTCCTGCCCCGGGCTTTGACCTGACCAGTTGAGAACTCCCGGAGGCAGAGGTGCGCCAAGTGGGGGGCGTCTCAGGACCTGGGAGCCCCAGGCATGGAGCTGATGCAGGGTGGTGGGCGGGATGGCCGCTGAGGGCCTGCTGCACGCATGCAGGAGGCCAGTGCACGTGACCTTGCCCCTTGCCGTGACCCCTGGAGGCATCTGTGCACCAGCCTGGTGGTCGCGCCTCCTGGAGTCAGAAGGCTCTGGTGGCTGGGGCTGTGTGCGACCCGTGCGAGCCAAGCGCTGGGAGGTGGAGGCGGGGGCTCTCAGGGGGCTTCTCCCAGCCCTGGGACCAGCGTCTGTGCTTGTCTTGTTTGTGCCCACCCCAGCGTTTGACGCCTGGGGCAGAGTGGGCAGCAGGGGCTGCTCAGGTGGTCCCGGGGGCAGGTGGTGCTTCTCAAACCTCGGTGACCGCAGAACTGTCTGCCTGTGGCGCTCGGGGGCTCCAGGTCTGGGAGGGTTCCATGCAGGACGTGGGTCTCAAGTCTGGCTCCCGGCCCTTCCCAGATTTCTGATCCCTCCAGTAGGACGGAAGGTAGCCCCTCCCAAGCTCCGAGTGGCCCCCCGGGTTCCTGGCTCCTGTCTGAGGATTTGGGAGGACCCCGGTTCCATCCACTGGCGGGGGCAGCTGGGGGGTCGTCCTGTCGGAGTCAGGGCTGCCCTACCCTGGCAGGCAGCAGCCGGAAGTGGTGCCTTCACACTGCACCCCAGGTGCACAGTTCCCGCCCCCTCCATGGCTCAGCTTCCACGACAACCTCCATCCTTGCGTCCCTCGGGATGCTGTGTCCCGAGCTTGGGTCCCTGTCGCTTCCCCTAGGGAGGCCACGCCCCGGGCATCCTTCCAGGGCGTCTCTGGCGGCCGCCCGCTTCTTTGGCTGGCCCTCCCCACTGCGTTCTCTGCTCTTCCCTGCCCTGCCTGGGCCTCGGGGGCTGGCCGGTGTGGGCCTCATCAAAGACTCACTTGGGGCCACTGGGCATGGCCAAGAAAGCCCAGAGGAGAGAGCTGGGAAGGTCCCTCTTGCTGGCCCTCAGCGACCTCTCCCTCCCGTCACCCTCCTCTCCTCCGGCCTGGAATCCTCCCTGGGCTCCAGCAGTACCGTGTCAGGCCTGGCGGCCAAGGGCTGGGGCCAGCGACTCCCGCTGCTGGCAGTGTCCGCCCCCTCCTCGGCAGGCAGCCGGTGCACAACTCGCTGCTCGCGTGACGGTGAGATTGCACCGTTCACCCGAGTGCACCTGCGGGAGCCGGACCTGCATGCCTGGGGGCCCGAGGACAGCTCGGAGCTGCGTGTGGGTGACCCTCACGGGGGCCTGCTCTGTGCCTGGGGACTTCGCCTCTACCCTTCTTCCTGCCTCGGTTCAGGGTACCCTGCCCCACTCCCTACCGGGCAGTTCTGCCATGGGCAGTAGACGCCTGTGTCTCAGCCCCTGGGGACGTGGCCTTGGCTTTGGCTGCTGGCCCCGGGCTGCCCTGGGGACCCAGAGACGTCTCACAAATCAACATAAATCCTGCAAACCCACAGCCCATTTCGATGCTTAATGCAAAACATAAACACTTTAAAGTCATTTCAGAATCGGGCAGGGTGGGAATAATTCGCTCTCATCATCATTTACTCCAAACGCCTCATTTCATCGTGTGAGTCATCAGCCAGAGGGAGAGGCGGGAGACGGACGGCGGCAGCGACAGGATTAGAACCAAGGGGGCAGAGAGGCTCTGGGGAGGAGGGGCCTGCTCCCAGGCGGGCACAGCCCTGGGGGAGGGGACCTGGGCCGGGCGCTGAGGGTGGCCCCTGAGGACAGGGCTCCAGCGTGAAGCTGGCAGGCCCGAGTCGGCTGCTGGCCAGCAGGGGTTCTGGGGCAGGACCTGGCCTGCTGCCTGGCCTCAGTTTGCTCATCTGGGAAGTGGACACGAAGACTGGCTTGTGGTGGGTGGGGCTGGAGCACGTGGATGAGGGGTGGGAACCAGAGTGGGGGGCATGGGCAGAGCAGGTGCTACGGTTGATCCCCCTTACCCAGCAGGACACGAGACCCCCGTGGACACCTGGAACGGAGGCTAGTAGCAGCCCCTCTGTACCCTGGGCGTCTCCCTGTGCACACGGACCGGGGTAGGGCTGGAATTTATAAATGGGGCACAGTAAGAGTAGCCGCAGTGGCTAATAATAGAACCGTCGGAGCAGTGGCTGTGGCGCAAGTCCTGGGCGTGTGGTCTCGCTCCAGGAGTCAAGACAAAGCCTTTTCAGACCGCGGTGGGTGGAACCGGCAGGGGGACAGTGAGGGGGCGAGCGTGCCCTGCCCGGCCCTGACGCCATGCCCAGGCCACTTCGGGAACAAGTGGCCCGCTTCTGGGTCCTGCTTCACTGTTTCTTGTTTTTTTTTTTTTTTTTTTTTTTTTTTTAAGATTTATTTATTTTTTCAAAGGCAGAGAGAGGCAGAGCGAGAGAGGTCTTCCATCCGCTGGTTCACTCCCCAGATGGCCACAATGGCCAGAGCTGCACAGATCTGAAACCAGGAGCCAGGAGCTCCTTCCGAGTCTCCCATGCGGGTGCAGGGGCCCGAGGACTTGGGCCATCCTCCACTGCCTTCCCAGGCCACAGCAGAGAGCTGGACCGGAAGTGGAGCAGCCGGGACAGATGCCCTATGGAACGCCGGCTGCAGGCAGTGCCTGTACCACCCCGGGCACAGTGCATTTTATGCAAACGTTTGTTCTCCTGCCAACCTGTGGCCCCGAGGGTGGGGACAGGGGCTTAGCAGGAAGCTGGTACTCAAACTCAGCCACTCAGACTCGGCATCTGGTGGCTTAACCGCTGTGCCGAACACCCGCCCGGAGACGCACGAAGTGAAGGTGTCGCCTCTCCGCTTGTTGAGCCTGAGCGAGTGCACACAGCACCATGCACAGACGCAATGTGCTGGTGGATAGCCGGCTCAGGCCCTAAAGAACTCTCCACCCGAAGCTCAAAGCAACAGGGTTTATAAAGGCAAAAACCGCAAGGAGGGGAGGGGACCACGTGGTTGCTAGGATGGGGGGATATGTGGTTACTAGGGACAAGCCAACCTAAGGCCCATGGGAAACTAGCATCAGTTACAACCTTGACAATAGACAAAGTACAGCGTCAGCGGCCATCCAGGCGCAGCCTGTCTGTTTCAAGCGTGAGCCATCTCGCCAGGGAGTTTCTCTGCTCTGCCAAGTGGGACGTGGTCTCGCGGTGGGGGGTGCTTTTTCAAGATGGCGTCTTGGGTGCTCTCAAACGGAGTCCCTGCTGTCAGGGTGACGCCCAGATTCAACGCATCTCCAGCCGGTGCTACAGCCGGGGCTCGCGGGGAAGGGAGCCACGGGGATCCAGGGGTCACCGTGGATCAGGACGGCCGCGCTGCAGAGGGGCGAGGACGGGTTGGGAGCCACGGAAGGCCAGCAGGCTGGACGCGGCCCTGCAGAGAGCAAACAGCGCGGCGGGCATGCCCAGCATGGCTGCTTCCTCAGCTGGACGCCAGGCCAGGGCAGGGGCGCACGCCGTCTGCATGGCCTCAGCTATCGCCTGCGCTGTGTCGCCTGCACCAGAGACAGTGACAGCAGCGTGGGGCCAGGACAGGCTCAGAAAGGGCTGAGAATCGGGCTGTGCGCTCTGCGGGACCAGGGGCCCTGCTCCCCACCCTCCCCCCGGGAATGCAACCACGGGAGGTTCATTTCTTGGACGTTTGGTTCACTGCAGCCTTCACAGTTCCCCAGTGTGGGATGGTCACTGTGCCTGGCGGGTAAAGCTGCTGCCTGCAGTGCCTGCATGGGGGCCACTTCCGATCCAGCTCCCTGCCGTGGCCTGGGAAGGCAGAGGGAGATCCCACAAGTGCTGGGGCCCTGCACCCACGTGCGAGACCCGGATGGGGCTCCTGGCTCCTGGCTTCGGCCTGGCCCAGCCCTGACCATTGCAGCCATCTGGGGAGTGAACCAGCAGATGGAAGACCTCTCTCTCTCTCTCTCTCTCTCTCTGCCTCTGTAACTCTGCCTTTCAAATAAATAAGTGAATCTTAAAAATAGAAATTCCTCTCAAAAAATGTTCCCGGTGGGGCGATGCACCTTGGGCAGGCCGGCGGCACCTGGAGCGTCCAGGGCAGGGCCTCGGGCTGTGGATGGCAGTGGGGGGGTGGCAGCGGTGGTGGAGAACGGCGGGGGTGGGGCCCCTCCCATCGTCCCTCGGGTTCCCTGCAGAGCTGGAGCTCCCTGGGGACGCTCTGTGCATCCAGCAGCTGGAGGGAGCCCTGGAGGAGGTGGGACCCAGGGTGCCGGGACCAAGAGGGCGCCCCCCAGGCCAGGGCCACAGCTGGCGGGGAGTGAGGGCCCACTGTCAGGAGGAGGCCAGACCTGGCCCCCACTCTGGCCTCTGCGCGCACCTTGGAGCCTCAGGGACTCTGCCTCCACCGGGGATAGTGGTCCTGTCTCGCAGGGCTGAGCAGTGGTCGGGGGAAACGCTCTGAGGAGGGGGCGCTGGGGTGCTGCACACGGACACCTGCCGTGAACTCACCTGCGGCCGTGCGCCCAAACAGCCCGGCTTCTTCGCCCCCGCCCTCCGTGGGCAGAAGGAACACGATGGTTCTTTGGGCTATGCTTGGTCAGAGGCCAGCAAGGAGGAGGTGACTGCCTGGGCAGAGACAGGTGCGCAGCCGCCTTCAGCCGGGGGCCATCGCCCACCCATCTGGAAGCCGCACAGCTGCCCACACTGGGCCGGGGCTCGGCAGCTGCCGGCCTTTGCAAACCCACTCTCGCGCATCTGCCACGGCTGCTCATTACGTCACTGTAGGGCCAGGGGGCTGCAGCGGGGGCCAGCCCGGCTGCTCTGCCTCCCTGACCGCCAGCCACTGGCTGTGCCACTCCAGCAGGGGCCGGACATCCCATGCCTCGGTTTGCTCGGCTGTAAAGTGGGCGCTGCTACCGGCATCGAGGCAGAGCTCAGCCAGACACGGCGGCCAGCTCCTCCTTGGCCAAGGGGGTGGGCACGTGGCCAGGACAGGGGGTCGGGCTCTTTCTCCAGGGAGTTTGAATCCTGAGCTTCTGAGATGCGGACGCCAGGAGCAAGCCCGCTCGCGGGGGTCTCTTCCCGCTCTGAGGTCACTGACGCTAGGGTAGGGAGGGCTCCACCCCATGGCCTCCTCCGACCCTAAGCTCCCCCCACTAGCACGTGACTTTGGGAGTAAGGTCCCGCTCGTGAATTCTGGGAGACAAGCATTCATCCCACAACAGAGCCCGGCCCCTGGAGGAGACTGTCAGAGTGGGTCTGGGAGTCCAGACAGGCTTCCTGTCCCACCTTGGGCAGGGTCCTAGGGGGGCTTCCTGGAGGAGGGGACGCATGGGGGGGGGGTGGCTAGGCATCAGCCAGGGGAAGGGACCAGGAGAGGAGGCGCCAGCAGGAAGGGAGACAGCAGAGGCTGGGCAGGAGGACACTGAGCCGGGTGGCGGGCAACTGTCCCCCTGTGCCCAGGACAGCCAGCCAGCCAGCATGCCGATGGGAGGGCACCCTCCCGCCCACCCAGCCCCACACCCTCCCCATCAGGGTGCGGGAGCAGCATGGCCATTAGGGCCAGGATGCTAATGGATCGGCCGCCCGCTGCTTGTGTCGGGTTTTTGTGAGCATGCCGGCGCTGACTGGCCATTACCCAAGCCGCCCGGTGTGCAGACCCGGCCTGTGGCTGGGAGCCACCCCCAGGCAGGGGGCACGGGAGCAGAGCTGAGCTGTCGCCTGTGCCCCCCGGTGCTCGGCAGGTGCTGCCCCTCCCGGCCAGGTGCAGACCTCAGGTGCGGCCCCTGGACAAGGTGGAGGCGGCCACGCCGCTGGGGCGAGGAGAAACATCCAGTGCCGAGGGCTCCCTCCCCTGTGGCTTCCTGTCCTCACCCTGAGTCCCCACTGCCGTCCCCACAGTTCAGCCACCCAGAGGGCAGGGACAGGAGCGGGGACAGCGCGGAGTAGTGGCCAAGTCTGAGCTGCATGAGGGTCTTGGTGCTGGTGACCTTGGGCCAGGCCAGGTGGGGGAGGACATGGCAAGGGGTGGTGGGCACCCGGGACCCCATCCTTGGTGCTGCCAAGGACGTTCTTGGCCCCGCGGGGCTAAGTGTTGGAAGCAGAGGGTCAGGTGCATGGGGACAGCGGGAGGTAGCCAACGGGAGGCGTGAGCGCACGTTCCCGCGAGAGCGTGGCCACCCTGCACGGAGCACCTGAGAGCTGCCTAGGGGGAGGGAGCAGGGGAGGCTTCAGGGCTGCAGGAGCCGCAAGGTCACTTTGGGGGGGCAGGGGCTGCCCGTCCTCCCTGGCCTGGCGCCCCAGCGGGTGGTGGCTGCGCCTGCAGGCTCCTGGTACCTTGCCTCCCTCACCTCCCCACCCCAGGCAGCCCCAGGTCCCGTCAGCCCTGCCTCCTAGACACCTCGAGGATGCAGCTGCGTGCACGCCGTGTCAGCCCACGGCCACCGCGCCCGCCGAGCCACCAGCTCTGCCTCCACTGTGCTCTCTTTGAAATGCAAACCAGACGAGGTCCCCCCACCTCGTGGAGCGGCACCAGCTTTGATTCATTACTCTCGGGACAAAAACAAGGATCTTGAGCAGGCGGGCCAGATCTGGGGGGCACCCCAGGCTCCCCTCTCTGCGGTCCCCTCCCCCTGCAGCCGCCCTGGCCATTGTTCTTGCCCACTCAGGCTCTGGCCAGTGCCCTCCCTCCCCATCTTTCTCCTCTACTCACTCTTCAGTTCGTTTGGCACCTCCTCCAGGAAGTCTGCCTGACTTTCCTGCCTGTATCAGATCTCCATCATCACAAGTTCTCTCATTGGTGGCTTTTGTCATGGGCAGTCTCACACTGAGTCCTGTGTGTGAGTCCTTATGTCCCCGGGGCTCCGACAGTCCAGTAGGTGAAGGCCCCTGCGTCTCTCACCCACCATGGATCTCCAGGAGGAACACGTCTTGTAGGAAACCTTATGGGCATGGCTGCCTGGGTTTAGTGCTGGTGGCCTGGAGCAGCAAAGACACGGAATCCCGTGGCCTCCAGGGTGGGGCGAGGAGGCCACGCCCCCTGAGGGATTGGGCTATGAGCTGGACAGGAGCTGGCGGTCACCCATGGCCAGAGGTGGCGTTCTGGCCCAGCCGGGCTTCCCTCGGCTCTGGCACGGCCCCTTCCCGCTCACCACGGGGTCCGTGCCAGGACACATTGCCCAGCATTCCAGTCCTTGTCACTCACCTCACAAAGTTCTTGGCTTTGCTTGGGTCCAAGGCCCTGAGCCCGGGGTGGGGGGCGCTCCCGGGTGGCCTCCTTGCCCAGGGGCCAGCAGGTGGCTTGCGAACCCTCTGGGCAGGAAGAGCACTTTGCGCTTGGGGTCCCAGTGGGGCAGGCCGGGACCCTTGACCTTCGGGGTGCCCTGGAGACGTCTGGGAGCAGGCCCAGTGCTGCGAAGCCACCACCTGTGACAAGGGCGTCCCATATCCCAGCACTGTGTCCTGGCCAGCTCCCTGCTGATGGCCCAGTGCTTGGGCCCTGCACCCGCATGGGCGACCACAGGGAGTTCTGGCTCCTGGCACAGTCTGGCTGTTGTGGTCATATCAGGAGTGAACCAGCGGATGGAAGGTCTTTCCCCCCCCCCCCCCCCC
>CM027408.1:7067832-7102517 GCA_015711505.1 Sylvilagus bachmani
GCTTCTCTGAGAGCTGTGCCTGGGCCACAGGGGAGCGGCTTTGTCAGCCCTCGATGCCGGCAGCCAGGGTTACGGATCAGCCTCCGGGAGAAGCCAGCCAGCAGGGCCTGTGTGCTGGGCGTGCACGGCCGCGGTGCTCAGCATCCCGCGTGGGAACGGGTCTTCAGAATAACAGCCGCGCGTGGATTCTTCCCTTAGTTTCTGAAGCACCAGGTTAGACAGAGTTAAGTGGATTTCCTGGGGCAGATCCCCCAGCCTTTGGTGTGCTCAGGGGCACACAGTGCCCGTCTCTGTGGGGCGTGTCTGGGACACATTTGTCCAAAAAGGAGTGCGCGCACGCATGTGTGTGTGTGTGTGTGTGTGTGTGAGAGAGAGACACACACACACACACAAAGACAGAGACAGGTGGGAGGAGGGGGAGAGAAAGAGACAAAGGGAAAGAGAGACAGAGAGAGAGAGAGAGAGAGAGAGAGAGGGAAAGAGAGAGAGAGAGAGAGAGAGAGAGAGCGTGCGGTCTCGTGATATGAGCCCAGCAAGCTCCAGCGGCGAATTCCATCAGAAAATGAACCCTGCGCTTCCTCCCCGCTGCACGTGTCTGCAAGATGGATGGAGCCAGCGCGTGCCTGCTGCGCTCAAGGCAGCCGCACGGACTGCGGGTGGAGGGGAGGGGGCAGAGTGTGCTGGAGAGACCCCAGGCCTCGGCCGCTCTGCGGGGTCCTGGCAGGAAGGAAGGGCCGCGGCCGGGCCGGGCAGCAGCCAGGGCTTCTTGTGCCCGGGGAGCTGGGATGGGCGCAGATCCGCAGCCCGGAGGCCGCGATCGGCAGAGGCCGCTTCGGTGCACACGGGAGACGCAGGCTGCGTTTCGTTCTGGGTGTGTTTGGATCCGTCGCTCCCACTCTTTGCGGAACGCAATTTTAAAAGGCTCCTATAAAAAAACCATTTTAATTATTTAAATTCCTGCCAGGAAAAGGACGCGCTATTGCAGATCCGTAGCGCTCCCGGTCAGCAGCTCATCCCCAGGAATGCAGCTGCTTTCCCTGAGCCTTTGGGTGGGGTGCAGGGTCCTGGGTGCCCCCGGGGACCTGCGATCCAGGAGAGCGGGCCACGAACAGGGCTGAGCACGGGGCTTGGCCTGCCGCCCCCACCCCCACTCCTCATCCGCAGGACTGAAGCCTCTCATCGAATCGTCATCCGTGCCAAATGGCCTTTCCCCGTCTTGACACGCTGCGTCACCGCGGCCGAGCCTGCTCCATTATTTATGGCTGCTCGGCTCAAGCTGATGGATCACCGCGTGGTTCCTGAGCCCTGCTCCGGGCGGGCCCTCCTCCCCCTCGGCTCCCCTTCCTCTGCAGCTGGCCCCTTGGGCCTGGGCCCCCCCAGGAGCCCTGTGAGGGGCAGGGATGCGGGAGTGTGGGCTGCGGGACTCTCCCAGGCCTGGGTGCAGGCAAATGGCAGAGCACAGCTCGGAGCAGCTCCCCGGGCCACGGGTCTCCATGGGCCCTGGGTCTCCACAGGCCCCGGGTCTTCACGGGCCCCGGGTATCCATGGGCTCTGGGTCTCCGCGGGCACACTCTTCTGGGAGCCCCTTCCTGCTACACGGGGGCCCGGCCGCTCCTGCCCCATTCCAGACCGACCGGGGCTCACCAGCTCCCACCTCCAGGAAACTGCGGCCTTCGCCAAGCTCAGCACTGGTCTCCCTGACTCTCCCTTGCCACGGTGGTCCTGGGGCACCTGCAGCTCACTGGTGGGGGCCGGTGGGGGGCGGCCTGTCCCCTCTCTGTGCCTGAGCTCCCACCGTCTGGGCAGCCTGTGAGAAGCCCCTGCCCACAGCCCCCTCCCAGCCTGGAACCCCTCTGTCTGACTTTCCCTTCCTCCCAAGTCCCCACAGGAAGCCACCTGGACCCCTCGCTGCATTCAGACGGCAGTTAGCCCTGCACTGCCGTCACCATCGGTCTGGGGCTGCCTCCCCTGTTAGACTCCTGGGGGCCGGGCTGCCTCACCTCCATCTGCCTGAGGTGTCACAGAGCCCTGGAAAGGAGTCCAAGTCTTCCCAGGCCAGGAGCCCCCAGCGCCAGCTGTGCGGCGCCCCCTTCTGGGCAGGGCAGGCAGTGCGGCTGCACCCAGGGCCTTGAGTGGGAGCCCCGGCACAGGACCTGGCCGTGCAGGGGAGGGGACCTGGCTGTCCACCCGAAGCTGGCAGTGGCTGCCCCTGGGGCCCCTCTGTGGCGGGAGCTGGCGGTGGCTGCCAGCGGCCTGTGACTGCCTCCGTGCCCGTGTTGAGAGTGGGACCCCCAGGGGCGCCTGGCCACCAGGGCAGTGCCTGCAGGTAGGGGCGGGGTGGCCCGGCCTCCTTTGGCTCTCTGTGTCTTTCCGCCTCCCACCATGTGGTGATGGCGCCTGCAGGCCCTCCCCAGGGGCTGGCACTGGACCCTGCCCCTCCGACTCCAGACTGAGAGATGAGTTCTGCTCACAGCTATGCTCTGACGGTGGCGTAAAGAGACCGAGACTCTGGTCTCAGCCCCGTTTTACAGGTGAGGAAATCCAAGCTCAGAGAGGTGAGGCGACCCACCCGAGGTCACACAGCAGGTACGGCAGGGCTAGGACTCGGGGCCTGAGCCCTGCCTGGCTGCCTGGCGCCCCGACCACACTCCAGCTGCCTCCAACTAGCCGAGGACATTGGGGCCTGACCCAGGGATGGCATACCCCAGGCGGCCTTGCCCCGTCCTCTGTCGCACCGCCGAGGGAAGCCCTGTCCTGCCCGGGAGGGGCCCAGACGCTGCCACGTGGCTCCGGAGCCCACCTCTCACTCCCCATAGAAGGGCTGAAGCCGGGCAGGCCACGCCTCGGGCCGAGCCAGAAGGCAGCCGCACCTGCTGTGGGCAGTTAAGAGGAAGGGGCAGAGACTGACAGGGTGGGAGGGGGCCTGAGGTCACCACCAGCTCCCCGCTGCGTGGCAGGTGCTGAGGGGGTCTTCCCCAGGGAAGGTGGTCTAGCAGGAGCCAGGGTGCACGCACGCCCAGGAAACAGCCGCACAGCCCCCATGGGATCGGGACACTCTTGGTGGGAGTGCACAATGGTGCAGCCTCTGCTGTAAACACCGTGGCGACGCCCCCGGAAGCTGGCGAGGAGTTGCCCCAGGGAACAGGAAGCAAGGGCTCGCACCTGTGTTCACAGCAGCCAGAGCTGCTGATGGACGAGTGGACCGGGTCGGTAGGTTCCACACCCACGGGAGGAGGGACTCAAACGAGGGCTCTAGTGTAAGCGCCCTGGAAGACGGGTTTCTCGGGGGGCTGAGCCCGTGGCTATGGGGCTCCAGAGTTGTCAAACTCACAGCGCGGAAAGTAGGGTGCTGGCTGCCGGCGCCTGGGGGAGGGGAGAACGAGAACTTCTGGTTTTTAAGAACAGTTCTATTTACTTGCATTTTATTTGAAAGGCATCTTCCATCCACTGGTTCATCCCCAAATGCCTGCAACAGCCAGGACTGAGCCGGGCTCAGGAGCCAGGAGCTCCATCCAGGTCTCCCACGTGGGGGCAGGGACCCGAGTCCTTGAGCCGTCACCTGCTGCCTCCCCGGGTGCCCATGAGCAGGAAGCTGGAATCGGAAGTGGAGCCGGGGCTGACCCCGGGCAGGCTGGGAGGGGTTGTGCTGTCCCAAGGGGCATTTAACCGCTGCGCCCAATACCCGCCCAGGAGTAACGTTCAGTGGGTGCTGAGTTCTGGTTTGGGATGGTGAGAAGCCGTGGAGAGGGCTGGTGAGATGACGGCACAGCAGTGGGGGTGCACTGAGAGCCACTAACCTGCACCCTCAGAAATGGTTCAATGGTAAACATTACATCGTATGTCTTCCACGCAGCAGGCTGCCCCGGCGGCCCCTCCTGGGGCAGAGCCAGCGGGCTAGGGTGTCGCGGTGACGACTCCCTTCACAGCCCAGCAAGCACGGGCTGCACCTGTCGCACCCCTGCTTCCGGGGCGGGGTTCCACACCCACCGATGCCGTCCAGGAGTGGGAGAGGGGGCGCTCCCGGCTGGACCTGCGCCCTCGGGAAGCCGGTCCCCTCTCGCATTCGGTCTCCACCAGTAGCGCGGATGATTTGGGTTGGCTGAGAGGAGGGCACGCAGTCAGCCAGCGTCTATCATTTGCTGCTAATGACCGCGTTTGGCACTCGCTGCACGATGCCCCGGGGTGGGGTCTGAGTCCAGGGCAGGTGGGTCAGGAGCCCTGTGGCAGGGTCTGTCCCCAGGGACCGAGGCTGGGGTGGTGTGGGAGGAGAGGCAGGGACGCCTTTGAGGCGCAGGGCTCTGCAGTTCCGCCCCCGTCGCCCACTGCGTCTCCGTCTGCACACCGTGTCCAGGCTCCAAGGGGTCCCCTTATCTCATAGGGCAGCTCGGAGAGGGTCATGAAATGCATCACCACTTGACCCCCAGCACAGGCGGCGTCGGCGCAGAGGATGCCAGTGCGGACGACATTGGTACAGGTGACGCGGGTTCCGGTGACATCAGCACAGATGCCGTTGGAAGATAACGTGGGTGCGGGCGGCGCTCCAACTCCGGAGCCTGCTTCTAGGACGGAGGGCTCTGTGGCTCCGTCCTGTGCCTGCCTCCTCCCAGGTGGAGGTGGGGAGGGGTGCAGACTGTGGAGGGCGGTGGCCAGGTGAGTTTGGCTGGGACAGACCTGAACCGGGAATGGAGTTCAGTGGGGGTCAATTTGCTTTAGTAACCAAGAGAGGACTTCCCAGGGACACAAGCTGACGCCACAGAGCGGGGCCCGGGGCTGATGGTGGGATGTGCCACGAGGGTGGAGGGGCCGGGGCTGGATGGAGCACGCCACGCTGGGCGGACGGGGCCAGCTGGCCACAGGGCCCGGCCTGCATTGTCCTAGAGGGCGGGGGTCAGCCGGGAGTCGCTGCCCAGGTCCCCTCGGCTCCTGCGACAGGGGGTGAGCAGCACTGAATGTGGCACTGGGCTCCCAGGTGGACCCGGGGGAGGTGGTGGGGGTGTCAGGAAATGGGCTTCTGGGATTTGACCTCCCACACTCCCTCCTTGCCTTTTGGGGACCCACCCCGCACGCACTTGCAGGCTACAGGTTCCGTTCAGGGGGCTCCCGTGCCCATGTGTCCCTGTGTTCCAGAGGCGAGCCTGTGACCAGGTGGGCCCATTAAGAGCCCACATCCCGGGGTCACGGATGGGAGGGACCTAAGCCAGAGAACCCCTCCCCAGCGGGGGCTGCTGGGGACAGTCTCGTCCCTTCCTGGGGTCCCTGGAGTGGTGAGTGAGAGGCCAGAGGGGCGCAGTGCACTGTGGCCCAGGAGGCAGGAAGGCAGCCGACAGGGAGTACCTGACCTCGGGATCTCACGTGATCCCCTGGATCCAGCTGTGTCTGAATCCCACGGCGCCCTGGACTGCCTGGTGTCGCAAGCCAGAAACACTCTCTCTCCTGCTCCCGCAAAGTGGAGCTGGGCTCCGGTCACAAGCAACCCAAACTGAAAACACTCCGGGTATCCTAACGTCTTTAAACCTGTTCTAAATTATGTATTGCTCATTCAAATATAATCATTCATGGTTGGTAATAATTTATCCTCGAGTCTTTTAATAAATTGTGCTGCTGCACAGAAAACCGTAATTGAGTGGGAAGCGTTTAATAAAGACAGCTGTGGCCAGGGAGCCCCTGGAGGCCCGGTTCCTAGATCCAGACACTTCCGCCCAACCCCTCCCCCACTTGCCTTCTCGGCTTGCAGGTGGGGAGGACGTGACCACCCTCTGGGGCCAGAGACGCTGAGTGAGGCGCTGAGGAGGTCAAAGGCCCTTTAACGTGTGGGGGAGCGGAGCAGTGGAGGGCAGAGGCGCGCGCCGTCTCTCTACTGCCTACAGGCCAGCGGCTGTGCTGGGCCCTGGGGGTCATGGGTGGCTCAGGCTGCAGGGAGCCATCATGGCTCCCCTCGTGCTGCCCAGACCTGGCCTCTCTGCCTCCCTCCCTGTCCCCCTGTGGGCCAAAAGGACGTCCATCCTATCTGACCCTCGTGGCATCCTAGGCAGATGCTGTTCTCAGCTATGCATGGGCAGCGTGAGCCAGGGGCCAGGGCCTGGGCCCTGTGGCAGGTGTCACCAGGTTCAGGTGAGGCCCCCCTGAGCACTGGCGTCCTTCCAGGGGGAGGGGAGGAGATGCAGGTGGGGACATACAGGGAGCAACCTGGAAAAGTGGAGACTGCGGAGGGGCAGCTACAGCCGCACCCCCCCCCCCGGCACCCGGGGGGCTCCTCCTGCTGAGGTTTGCGGGAGCACAGCCTAGCTGCTCCTCAGCTTTGGACGGCCCAGCCCTGCGACCACTCAGGAAACACAGCCGGGACAGGAACAGGACTTTCCTCTGCCTTCCTTCCCCCCTCGCCTCGTCTTCCTGCTCCCTCTTCTCTGCTTGCCATCTGCCCAGCTCTGCACCCACGCCCTGGCTACAGAGGCCACACTGGCCCTCAGTCCCACGACAGCCAGGTGTAACCGTCCCGGGCTGTGCTGTGGGGCGGGCAGTGGGTGGGACTCTGCCCTGTGTGTCCCCTGGGCAATTGTTCCTGCTACGGTGAGCAAGACTCCCTCGCCTGCATCAGTGGTGATTCCTGCCCAGCTCAGGCGGGGATTGAATGAGGGTTTTCCTTAGAAGCCTGCCCAGCGCCAAGCCCCGCCTCGTGCCCGGGGCTCCATCAGGTCCTCAGGCCCTGGGGGCAGGGGCGACCTGCCTTGGACAGGAAGACGAAGCACCTGGGCGAGTTTCAGCATCCATCTCCTCCACGTCCCCACCCCTCGCTGGTGGCCCCAGGGGCCCGTGGGCAGGGCTAGGGCCGCAGGCACACCAGCCGGCCTCGGCCAGAGGCGTGCGAGTTCAGCATCATCGCCGTCGGCTGCGTCGCCCAGCGGCCTGTGCGCCGGGATTGCACGGAGCTCTTTAAAAGTCTCTGGGTGTGAACAGGGAGACTCTGCCTTCCCGATGTCCCCGGCAGGCCCTGGGGTGAGGCAGCCGCACCAGGACCCTCGCCCAGAGTCCCCACCGCTGAGGCCAGGAGTGACTGTCTGACCCGGTGGGCGGCCTGAGCCTGACCCCCTGCTGTGCCCCGGCAGCTTCTGAAATATTAAAGCCCGTGGGGCCCAGTGACTTCCTCTGGTTTCACAAGTCACGCTAAGCCCTAGGCCAGCCACCTCCCTCTGCAGACCGAGCCTGGGCCTCTGCTGTCTGCGTCCCCACCATCCAGGGGTGACTCGGGGGTCTCCCCTCGCCTGCCCCTGCTGCTCACTGGGCTGAAGGCCCCAACAGGCAGCAGCAGGGACCCCCGCCCCCCCCAGCGGGCAGAGCTCCAGCATCCTCGGACGTGAGTGGGGCTCCCGGGGCCCTGCTGTGCCCAGAGCCCAGGACCTAGAGTTCCGTGAGTCTCAGCAGATGGTGCGCCCGAGGGACCCCTCGTGGCATAAGAGCACACCGCCAAAGCGCAGGGGCTCCAGCCCCACCCACCCTTCCCGCTCGAGGTCTCCGTGGGCCAGGAGCATGCTGCATGCTGGGCCAGGAGCATGGTGCATGCTGGGACAGGGGGGTGGGATGCTTTTGCAGACACTCTCCCAGTGCCCGGAAGTCGGGTCCTAGATCCCTGGGGCTGCGGTGGGAGCCCCAGAAGTTGACAGGGAGCAAACCTAGCAGCGGTGAGCCGGGCCC
Organism: Sylvilagus bachmani; assembly: GCA_015711505.1. Classification (NCBI taxonomy): domain Eukaryota; kingdom Metazoa; phylum Chordata; class Mammalia; order Lagomorpha; family Leporidae; genus Sylvilagus; species Sylvilagus bachmani. The sequence continues at coordinate 7,075,522 of CM027408.1, forward strand.
AGGATCCCCCTCCGCCTCAACCCCCAAAGCTCCAAGAACCTCCAGCCGCTGGACGCCAGGCTGCTGTGTGCCTGGTCCTGCTCGCTGCTCGGGGGCCAGTGAGGTCTGGGGAGCAGGGACTGTGCCTGTGGATGAATAATTAACAGTTAGCACAATGAAAACAGAAGCCGCGGGAGAGCAGCCCGGATGCCAATGGCTCGGCTTCTGTGTCGGCGCTGTGAACCTGAACGTGCAGTCTTCCATCCGGGGGCAGCGTTCTCCCTCCTGGCCCCATCCCAGCCCCCAGAGGCTCCAGCAGGGCCCAGGGTCCCAAACACATCTGTGTTGGCTTCCCTGGGGAGCTTAGAAGATCCCGATGCCTGGGCCCAGCCCCAGAGCTGGGATTAACACGTGGGCTGTGGCCTGGGCTCAGTCAGGGTTGATCAGAGAAGCAGCAGCAGGCGTGAATGTAGCACACACACGTCAGTGCAGACACGCCTGCTGAGGATACGCCGGGTGCATGCAGCGTGTGTGTGGGACGTGTGTGTGGGACTGTGCAGTGGCTCGCCGTGTGTGCACCTGTGTGCAGGCATGTGATATGTGGGTGTGCGTGGATACCCGTGGAGGAAGCGGTCTGTTATGGGCTTCGTGCCATGGGGAGGCCCGAGAAACAATGTCCGTAGTCTGGAGCCGGACACCCGGGACAGGGGGCAGGCGGGAAGCTGGATTCAGGCGTGAGAGCGAGAATAAACCGGGGCCCTGGAGCGCGAGCCGGCGCCGTGAAGCAGGACGGGAAGCGCATGGTCCTTGCTGCCCTGCCCTTGGCCGTGGGTGTCCCGCAGGAGCCACCCTGGGTCCGCTTCGCCGGGGGAGTTAAACACAAGCCTGGCCCAGGAGCTCGAGGAGCAGGGAGAGGAGCAGCTGCAGGTCCCTGGGGGGGAGGCAGCAGAGGCCCGACCTCGCGTGCCGGGGCCTCCAGGAACAGTGCACTGCTCACCTGGCCCAGGTGCACGCGCCCCGGCAGGGACCTGGGGCAGGCCAGCGGGGAACAAGCTCGTGTGCTGCCTGGGGCCTTTCCCGCCCTTGTCCACCCTGCGGTCAGCCCCTCAACCACCTGCTCAGTAGCACCTTAGCCGAGGGGCCCTCTGTGGGGCTACAGGCTGTGATGGGGGAGGGTGTGCAGGCCGGGCGGGGGCAGGGACGAGGGAGGGGCTGCGCACACTGGGCCCCTTTCTTGCAGAAGCTGCTGCTCCAGCTGCGTCCGGAGGGTGGTGGGATGATCCCCATTTCACAGATGTGGAGACGGAGGTCGGCAGGTCCAAGGAGCTGCCCGAGTATTGGCCGTGACAGTGCATCCTGGCAGGACGTCCACACCTTGGGAAAGCTCGTCCCAGCGACACGGTTCTCACTGTAGCCACCGACATCCTGGCCCCAGTGCACAGCCCCAGCCCAGACTCCCTGACACACATGGGAGCACACATGTCTGCAAATGGCTGGGACTGGGCCAGGCCGAAGCCAGGAGCCAGGAGCTTCCTGTTAGTCTCCCACGTGGGTGCAGGGACCTGAGGACTTGGGCCATCTCCTGCTGTGTTCCCAGGCGCATTAGCAGGGAGCTGGACTGGAAGCGGAGCAGCGAGGACCTGAAACAGCGCTCATATGGGCTGCTGGTGCTACAGACGGCAGCTTGGCTTGCTATGCCATAGAGCTGGCCCCTAAAACAATTAATTTTAATTCATTGACAGGCAGAGGGATGGGGGTGGGGCTGCACAGAGAGAGAGACTTCCATCCTCGCATCCTCTGGTTCACTCCCCAAATGCATGCAAGGACCCCGGCTGGGGCTGGAGCCGGGAGCTTGGAACTCACCCCAGGTCTCCAGGAACCCAGATGCCTGAGCCGTCACTGCCACCTCCCCGGGTCCGCGTCAGCGGGAAGCTGCATGCAGGAGCAGAGCCGGGTATCGAACCCAGGGACTCTGAAATCGAACAAGGGTATTTTTTTCTTTCTTTCTTTTAAGATTTATTTATTTATTTGAAAGGCAGAGAGAGAGAGTGAGAGAGAAAGAGAGGAGAGAGAGAGAGGAGAGAGAGAGAGAGAGAGAGAGAGAGAGAGAGAAGAGACAGAGAGAGAGGAGAGAGAGAGAGAGGTCTTCCATCTGCTGGTTCATTCCTCAAATGGCCACAACAGCCAGGAGCTTCAGCCGGGTCTCCCACGTGAGTGGCAGGGGCCCAAGTGCTTAGGCCATCCTCTGCCACCTCGTAGGCACATTAGCAGGGACCTGAGCCAGAGCTCCAATGTGGGATGCAGGCGTCGCAAGCGGAGGATGAACCCAGTGCACCACATGCCAGCCCCAACATCGGCTTCCTGACCAGTGATGGCGTCCCTGGGCCAGTCTCCCACCCTCGGCTTCATAACTCACTCCTGTCCGCACCGCCTGCCGCCCCAAGCCCGTCCTCTTGCTCCTGAGCCGAGCCTTTCTGCCCCTAATTCAGTCATGCACACGGCGGCTTGTCCTTGTTTTCCATTTTCAGGAAGCTCGAATTTTCTGTCTTGTTTTCCAAGACGTCATTTCTAATCGGATCTCCACTGCAGGGCACCGGCTCTGTGCCTGTTCTGGGAGCCTGGAAGCTTCCATCTTGTTCTATTACTGGCGCCCTATGGGTGATGAGACAGTGTGGCAAGAGCCGAGGGCTCAGGATTTAAGCGGAAGAGTTTTGTGGGCTGGCTGTCCAAACGTGGCAGCTTGGTGGGATACATGACAAAACAGTTTATCCCTCCCCACTCCCTGAAATGGGAAGACCTAACGCAGCAGGTGTCCGACCCCATTTAGCTTGGCAGCTCTGAGCCCAGCAGCACGGGGTGGTTACACCGACTGCCTGCACCCCAGCACCAGTTAAACCCAAGTCTCCAGGAGCGAGCGGCACCTCCCGGGCACTCCCAGGAGGCAGGGGCCTCCTCTGGAGTGGAAGTCACGCCAATAGACAGATGGTCAGCTCCCTCCCCGGCCACCTGGCTCAGCAGGGCTGCTCTGTCCGGGGGTGCAGAAGGCTGACCTCCGCCCGGGCCAGGTCTGGGCCCAGGTGCGGCTGTTTGCCCAGGACTTAATTGGGTTCCTTATCTCCCTGGTCCTAGGGAGTACTGGGCGGGGAAGGGGCAGGCACACCTTTTCCGGAACGTGACTCCCCAGGAGTCCGCGAGGTCGAGGCGCGGCTATGGGACCCCCCAACTTCCCCACTTCCAACTGCCGGGCCTGAAGCCGCGGGGTCTTCTCTGCTGTACACAGATGGAGGAGGCAGCTCCCGTGTGCCCAGTGTCCCCGTGGGGCTGTGACTGCGACAACAAGACAGGCCCTCGAGCCTGTGGTCCCACTGCTGATTCAGGCAGCAGGGAGGAGAGTGAGCGAGACTGGGGCTCAGAGAGAGCCGAGCCTGAACCCCGTGCAGCCCCTGAGCGGCCAGGCCCTGCGGTCACAGGCACAGGCAGAGCAGGCAGACACCTCCCTGCAGCCCACAGCCCCTGTCCCGCCTCCCAGGCCCGCCGTGCGTGCGTGGGCACGTCCCAGCCAGCGGCAGGGCTGGGCAGCGAGGGACACTGCTGGGTCAAGGAGGGCAGCTCCTGCGGGCCGCTGGCCGCTGGCAGGGAGCCCCTGCCTCACCTGGGCATCGCAGGGAGTAAGCACGCTGCCCCTCCGGTCTGTGTGCCAGGCACCGGGGGCCTGGTAGCTGGTGCTCTGCCCCCACGTTGGTGGGGCGCTGAACTCAGTCGCTCCCGCTGGCAGCTGTCTGAGGCGGCTCCGGGCCGTGGGTGGGCATCCCTTGCCAGGAAGGCCACACTGCCCTGCTGCCTGCCTTGTGGGAGAGCCTTGGAGGGCGCATGGGACTCGCTCTGCAAACAGCGACAGCTGAACAAACACGACCACGCCCAGTGCAGCAGCCTGGGCGGGGCCTGAGCTTCGGGCGAGGAGGGGTCCCCAGGCCATGCCGGGCTGTGCTGGCCTGCGCCCTGCGGTGCCCACGGGCTGCTGAGCCTGCAGTTCTGCAACTGACCACCAAGCAGCAGGACTGCCCAAAGGGGACACGGCCTGGGGGGCCGGGGCCGGGGCACGAGATCCCAAGACAAGAGTGCACGCGTGTGGTGTCGCAGCGCTGGGGTCTTCAAAAACTTCCCGAGAAACACGCATTATGAAAAAAAGATCATGTGTGATTTCAAAATATTTTGCCCTAAAATAAATTGACCTTTGAATTCCATTTCCCGACTCACGGGCCTCAAGGACAAGCGGTGGCTTCGGCGGGGACAGGAAGGGTGGGAAACGGAGCTTCGAGGCCGGAAGCTTCCCGCGGGAGGGGGCCAGACGCCCTGGAAGCCTCACAGCCGGCTCAGTGCCCTGGGGAAGAGCGGCCAGGGCCAGGGAGGGGCCTCCAGGGAAGCTGGGCGCCCCCCGGGAGGGGCCCAGCACAGGACAGCTGTGGCTTCTGCTCCTGGGAACACCCTGATCTGGAGCCCCCCGCCGTCACCCCACCCCTGCCCAGCAGGTAGCAGAGGCGTGAACCAGCCTGGTGGGGACTGTGGTTGTGGGTGGGGAGGGGTCCCTGAGGAAGGAGGGTGTGGGCTGAGGGCACCTGGCCATTCCCACCCGGCTTCTCCCAGACCCCATGGGGCAGAGCCCCCCCCCCCCCCAGCCTCACGCCGGCCTTCCCAAGGTCCTTGTCCCACCGCCCTGTGGCTCTGCCTGCCTTGGTCATCTCTTGGGCTGGAGCAAGGCCTGGCCTTCCCCAAAGCTGGCAGGTGGGGGGGGCAGGGGTGCGGCGCATACCGGCCACATTCGGGGGACATGGGTCACTGGGCCCCAAGTCCCTGGGGTCCCCGGGACAGGGTGGATTCTCTGACCCCAGCAGGGAGTTCTTCAGCCAAACTCGCCATGTGGGTGTCCCTCTGGCCTCGGCCCGTGGGCTCCCGGCCAGACCCCCATGATCTCCTGGGGATGCTCTGGACAGCGGCTGTGGGCTGTGGCGTCTGGAACAGCATGGGAGTCAGGCAGGAGTGGCTTCTCATCCTGCCTGACCTTGGAGCTGGGCATGACCCTGAGGGCTTTCAGAGAGTGGACCCCAAGACCTCTGCTGTGGGGCGAGGCGGGGGGCACGCTGGGCGGCAGCCAGCTCGGGAGGACTGCTCCGTGCCGCGGAGGGTGCTGGTCCCGGGGCAGTGCTGGTCCCGGGGCAGCGGGCGGGCAGCTTTTTTTTTGAGAGGGCAGAGTGGACAGTGAGAGAGAGAGACAGAAAGGTCTTCCTGTGCCTTTGGTTCACCCTCCAATGGCCACCGCGGCCGGCGCGCTGCAGCCGGCTCACCGCACAGGTGCTTCTCCTGGTCTCCAATGGGGTGCAGGGCCCAAGCACTTGGGCCATCCTCCACTGCACTCCCTGGCCACAGCAGAGAGCTGGCCTGGAAGAGGGGCAACCGGGACAGAATCCGGCACCCCGACCGGGACTAGAACCCGGTGTGCCGGCGCCGCTGGCGGAGGATTAGCCTGTTGAGCCACGGCGCCGGCCAAGGCAGGCAGTTTTTTTCTCAGCTGGGCCTCCAGCGGCGGCTGCGTGAGCTTCTGAGGGTGCCTCTGGCGGGTGCCATTCATCAAGGCCCGTGCGTTCGCAGTTTGCTCCCAGCATGGCCGCAGAGGGTATTCCATGCCCCCGGCGTTTGCAGCCCAGGTCTGTGCGGCACTGATGTCACCAGGGATGACAAGGTGGGCGGGGCCTGGGACTTGCGCAGTGAGAGCAGCCGGCTCCTCCCTGTGCACCCTGGCCATGTTTTCTGAGGGCAGCCTGCACGGGGTGCTGCGTGGGATGGAGGCTTCCAGCCCTGGGGTCTTGTGCTCGCTGCTTTGCAAGCAACCAGGCCACTGCGTGCCTTTTTGCAGCCTGAGCGGGATCCTGGCCCAGCAGGTGTCGCCGGGAGGAGCCTGGCACAGGGCAGCCCAGCCTTCTCAGCAGACGGGGGCTCCTTGTCGAGGGCCAGCCACTGGCCTGTCCACGGCAGCAAGAGGACATGCAGCCAGCCCTGTGGCCCTCCGTGGAATGCACCTTCCCTGCACCCACTGTGGGCTGGAGCCAGCTTGCCACATGCCGAGAGGTCAGTCTGTTCCCTGCCCAGGGTCTCTCCCTCCACCGCCCCCAACACTATCACCCCTACTTGACCTTGACCTTCTTACACCTGCCCGTCCCCTGGCTCCTCCCAGGACTGCCCCTGCCCCTCGGGACTCGCCGAGGGAGCCCAGGGTAGCACCTCTGGGTGGGAGGAAATCAGAGACTCACCTCCAGCAAGCCACGCCCCTCCCTCCCCAGGAAGGGCGGGGTTTGGGGAGGGCGGAGGCGGTGCCTCCTGTGGCGGAAGAGGCTCCCTGCAGAGCACAGTCCAATGGCACCGGGGGCAGGGTGGGTGCGTGGGCAGTACCACAGGCTGACAAGTCGGCCACACACCCTCACGTCCACTGGCTGCTCTTCCCCCGCACCCTCGGAGCCTGCTGGAGGGACGGCCACACCTGAGGAACAGGTGAGGCCTGAAGGCCAGGTGGGGGCCATGCCCGCTGCCCCTTCCCCGGCAATGCCAGCCTTTGAGCTGCAGTCTCGGTGGTGAGGTGCAGCTCATCTGATTCCGCTCCTCTGTGTGGATGGGAAAATGGAGGCTCAGGTGGGTTTGTCCCCTGCCCAGGGTCACAGAGGACCCGTAGCTGAACCAGCAGAGGCTCCGACACCTTGGAGAGGTCTCTGCTATTGTGTGTGCCTGGGTCAGTGGCAGTGATGGGTCTCTGGCTCTGACCCCTGCACCTGCTCCCATCTGCAGACCCTGTGGCCAGCAGGTGTGGCCCTCTCCATCCAATGTCCTGCCACCATGAACTTTGCCATTGGCCTTGGTTTTCCAGGACAGAGCTTGGTTGTTGGCTGCTCCTGGACGCAGCGCCAGCCCCTCCCATCTCCCACTTGGCAGAAGGCCAAGGGGCTGATGCTTCAAGGAGGATCATTTACTGGAGGGGGGGGCTCATGGGACATCTTGGCCCCCATAATGAGCTGTCCTTTGTGCGGGGGTCCTACCAAGCCCCAGAAAACCCCTCCTCCCAGGCCAGCGCTGGCAAGGGTCTCCAAGGGCCCTGGCTGCAGGGGCGGCCCCTGGGCTGCTGGGTGGGGGGTGGAGCACCACACTCCGGCTTACACCCCCTCTCCAGCCCAGGGAGCTCAGGTGGCATTTTCCACACTACTTAATTCTCTTTCAGATGGAAGGAAAAAGACCAAAGAGACTCGCGAAAGCTCTGAGACACTTTCCCGGGCTCGGAGCAATTAGAGGCTGAGCCCAGGGAGCAGCCGCAGGCTGGAGCAGCTGCCCCGGGAGGCACAGGCAGAATTTTCCACCGCCGCCCCCGTGACAGCCGGGTGTGTCCATGTGAGGGGCGTCCCCAGCGGCAGGTTTGCACCGACATGTCTGAGGGTGACCCTCGGAACGGAGAAGCGCCTGCGCCAAGCTGGCCGGACTGCCTTCTGTTAAGCACCTACTGTGTACCCTGCTCCCTGCTGGGCAAGGCCAGAGTGAAGTATTTGCAGCCCCCACTGACAGTGCTGGTGGCGAGGGGACAAGCACGCAGCCCAGACCCAGCCCAGAGCCGGGGGTCCTAATGCTGCAGCAGCTCAGGTCAGAGCTGGGCAGGAGGATGGGGTGGGGGTGGGGCCTGGCTGGCGCAGAGCACCCCATGAGAGAGACCCCCGGGCAGGACCCTTGGCCTCTTCCCCAACAGCCCGCAGGGACCCAGGTGCACCCAACTGTCGGGGGGCAGTTCAAGCCCAGAGGGCGGGGGGCTTCTACAGTACAGGGTTTAAACTTCCCAAGCCTCCATGTCCTCAGGGCTCAAACAGGACTGGTCACACCCGCCTGCCGGGGAGTCCCTCGGCCCAGGAGTGTGCCTCCCGGGGAGCCCTGGCTCGAAGAAGGAGCTGGGAAAGGCAACCATTGCTGTCACACAGCTCACACCTGCCCACTCCCCACACGATCACGCATGCACACAGGTGCACAGCCTTATCCGTGCTCACGCACACACACACACATGTTCACCTGGGCATGCAGGCGCGCCCCTTTACCTGTGCTCATACACACACCTGCACACATTCACTCCCTGCACGCAGGTGCACCCCTTTACCTGTGTTCACATATGCACACATGCACACTCATGTTCACCCTGCATGCAGGCTCACCCCTCACCCCTGCTCACATGCACACACATGCACACACACGTTCACCCTGCACACAGGCTCACCCCTCACCCCTGCTCACACACACACGTCTCAGCAGCCTACACCAGGCGTCTTGGCGCACATGCACCTCCAGCTGGCGGCTGGCACGCGGAAGGACTCGGGGGGCAGCCTGGGGGCTGTGAGGCGTGGGCTCCAAGAGTCCTTGGGGCGGAGCCGTCCACTCTGAGAGCCACAGGGCGGAGGCTCTGGCTGAGGCCGACCGGCGGCCAGGCTCCCGGGCTTCGAGCTGTTCGTCGGAGGTGGGGCTGTCACGGCAAGCCCAGGTGGCCACGTTCGAGAGCTGGGCGGGCACCTGAACCCCTGCCCACCCCGGTCTCCTTGACTTGGGATTCAAGCAGGTCCACGAGGCACCTCTGACCTCACCTTGATTTTGACAGTCAACGACATGACACTCTCAGCAGCTGTGGAGCCCCGGAGCCCCGGAGTCCCACCGCCCTGCGCCCGGCCTGGTCTGAGCCGGCCAGCGGTCTAAATGAAAGGGCAGCTTGCCGCGGCTCCCCTGTGGGACAGGTGCCCTCCTCAGTGCTGGGCAGGGTGTGTGGGGGTCTGAGCCTCTGACAGCAGCAGAACCTCGGCCTGGTTGTACAAGCCCCTGTCTGTGCCTCAGTTTCCCCGGCAGTACTGGTGAGAAGTTTGCGGCACCCCCGGGGCCAGGTCCAGCACCCCAGGGCCCTTTCTGAAAGACGGTTCCACATGGGGGGACCCGAGCAATTTCCTGGCCAGGCACAGAAGCCCCTACCCTCAGCCCGCACCCCGTGGGCGTGGGGGCCCCCTCCCCAGGGCCAGGGCACAGGGAGAGCTCGAGGTATCCTCTGCTCCTCTTCGCCCCCAGGGTGGGTGCAGAGGAGGAGGCCGCCCAAGAAGCTGCGTGTGATGTGACCTTGAACGAAATCAGGTTCCGGGTCCCCCGGGGTGACTGAAATGAGGATGGAAACGAGAGCAAATCGAGGGCAGAGAGGGTGTTAAAGGAGCCGTGCGGTAATGGAAGCGGGGGAACCAGGGCTCCCCGAGCCTGCCACGCAGAGGGTGGGGCTGCAGGGACATCGGAGACGGCTGGTTAACCCGGGTCCCCTGTCCTGCAGCTGGGGAAACTGAGGCCCAGAGGGACTTGTTGCCAAGGCTGCCACACAGAACGAGCACGGAGCCAGGCCAAGCGCGGCCAGCCCCGCCCTGGGCCAGGAAGACAAGCAGGGAGGGTCCCCGCAGAGCCTCCAGGGCCCCTCACTGGGCCCACCCCTTACAAGCCCCACCCCTCAGTGGGCTCCACCCCTCACTGGCTCCACCCCTCGCTGGTCCCACCCCACTGGACCCACCCCTTGCTGGCCCCACCCCCACTGGGCCCACCCCTTGCTGGCACCACCCCCACTGGGCCCACCCCTTGCTGGCACCACCCTACTGTGTTCCACCCCTCTCTGATCCCAACCCACTGGGCCCACTCCTTGCTGGCCCCCACCCCCACTGGGCCCAACCATTGGGGACTCCACCCCTTGCTGGCTCCACCCCTTGTGCCCACTACCCACTGGGCTCCACCCCTCACTGGCTCCACCCCTCGCTGGTCCCACCCCACTGGGCCCACCCCTTGCTGGCACCACCCTACTGTGTTCTACCCCTCTCTGGCCCCACCCCCACTGGGCCCACCCCTTGTGGACTCCACCCCTTGCTGGCTCCACCCCTTGTGCCCACTACCCACTGGGCTCCACTTCTCACTGGGCCCACCCCTCATGAGCTCCACCCTTTGCTGGTCCCACCCCCACTGGGCTCCACCCCTTGTTGGCCCCACTCCTCACTGGCCCCAGCCCTTGCTGGACCCCATGGTGAGGCTCTGGGGGGCCCTTCATGTCTGCCCTGAGCCTATAAAAAGCCATGATTGCCAAGTGCTCATCCCAGTGCCTGGTGTGCTGTAAGTGCCTAATAAACCTGTGATTATTAATATTTTTTATTATCAGTCTTGCGCAAAGCAGTGACGTGAGAACAATGTTTGCAGGAAATTATTTCTCCTCCAGCAGACTGAGTGGGCAGAGAAACAGCCAGGGGAGCCCCGCGCCTGCGTGGAGGAGGAGCTGGGGCACACAGGGGCCCGGGGGAGGGGCGGGGAGGGAGGCCATGGATTGGCCTTTCACGGAGCCCCTGCGGGGGCCTGGGCTCGTGCTCACCACAGTCGACTTACAGCTGGGACCCAGAGATGGGGCTCGCGGTGCTGCCCAGACCTGGGCGGTCACTTTGTGGGAGGGCCTTGGCCACTGTCCTGTCCGGCAAGGCTGTGTGAGTGCTGGCCAGGCTGACCTCAGTGGGCCGTGGAGTGAAGGCAGTGCCCGCTCCGGCCTCGGGTCCCTTGTTAGTGAAGGGAGCTGGCTGGGTGATCTCCCAGCGCCTCCCACGGCAGAGCCGGGCAGGATTCCTTCCAGGTCATTGTCCGAGTCCAGCTCTGGCTCTGACGGCACGTGGAGACTTCCAGAAGAGAAAAAGGGAGAACAATGGGGCGGGGGTCTCTGTCCAGCTTTGGGCTCCGGGTTCCTCACCTGTGCAAACAGCAGGTGCATCTAGGTGCTTTTGTTGCAAATGACAACCCCCGATGTTAACGGACCCGGCCCAGTGTTTGCTGCGCTGTTCTGCTGTGGCTCTGGGGTTTGGGTCTCCCCAACACTCATGTTGGAACTTAAGCCCCAGTGTGGTCGGAGGAAGAGGTGGGATCTTGAGCATAGAGAACCTGAACTCCCACGTCTCACCCGTGTGGCCCGGCCTCCGCCTCTTCCTTGAGCCTTGCCCTGCTGTCCCCTCTGGCCCTGGGCAGTGGCTCGGGTCTCAGCCTCGTGTCACCTCCAGGCGGGGCCCTCCCCAACGAGAGCCAGACAGCTGGACAGTGCGGTGTGGGGTGACCGCGAGCAGCGGTGATCGTGCAGCTGCAGAGAGGAGAGGAACCAGGAAGCACGGTGCGCCCCCGGGCTCTCTCCGGTAACCTGCTGGGAGACTTTCCTAGAACACCCATACCAGGAACCTGCATTGGCGCAACCTGGACAGCTTACTCAGACCTGACCAGGGCTCTCTTCAAAATGAAGATATCGTCAGAGAGCCACAAACGCTGTCTCACCAGGAGTGAGGAGAACGTGAGGCCCCACGGAGAGCTCCTTCTCCGGCCGTGACGCGGGCAGAGGGAGCCGGGCTGTGGCAGCCGTCTCCGTGGGGGAAACGGGATCCGGGCCGTCTCTCTGCAGAGCAATGGGGCGTGAATTTGCCAGGCTGCACATTCGCACACCCTGGAACCCAGCCTGTTTTTCCCAGGCACCGTCAGAACTTCTCGCACGCGTACCTCCCGGGGGACAGGCACGCGTACCTCCCGGGGGACAGGAACGGCATGATTCAGAAGAGCAAAGAAATGAAAACGTCCCTTGACGGGAGAGAGACAAACACCGACCTATTCGTGCAACTGGAAGTCACGCGGCAGACAGCCCGGCCACCTGGGTGGTCTTAGAGCCGTAAAGTCAAGGAGACAAAAGCAAGTTCTAGAAGATTAGCGTCTCAAAGCAAAGGGGGAAAAAGCATGTATTGTCTGGGTGTAATGCAAATGCGGTAAGGTTAGTATTTCTTTTTTAATCAAGGTGAGGAGTTGGCACATCCAGAAGCTAAGAGAGCAGACCTGTGGCGGTGGGGACCGCGAGTGGCTCACTGGGCGTCCAGCGACCCCGGCGGAGCCCTTGCTCCTGAGTGGTGGGCTCTTGGCTGTCTTCTGGACAAGCAATACCCACGTCTACCACGTCTGCTGAGCCTCTAACTTAGGGCATTCGGGTGGCTTCCTCCTGCCCAGCTCAACCTCCTCTCTGTGCTCCGTCTCCTGCAGCAGGAGGGCTTTGGTCAGCCCAGCAGGTGCTCAGCCCCATCCCTGACTTGAAGCGTGTTTGCTAAGAGCAAGGGCTGCCTGAGCTGGGACTCAGTTTGCCTCTCCCTGAGAACCAACATCGCACCCACAATGTTGCTTACACAACCTGTTCGTAAGCTTTGAGGTCATCAGCAAACTTCCAATCCTCCCTTAATGGGGTTTGGAAAGGGGAGAACCGCCCATTTACTGCACCCGTACCAAAATGGCTCTAGCCGTAAAGTCATTTTAATAACTTAAGATCTGATTGTTGGCCATGACGTTTGGTCCTCCAATTTCTCTCCAGTGTGCACGTCCGACGGTCCTGGCACCACCTGCTGATCATGGCTCTTTCCCCGCTGGGCTGTTTCGTGCCCACGCCAAGATCAGCTCACCGCTGATGTAAGGACTTGTGTTGTTCCCCAGATCTGTGTCTGCCTCTCGTGGCACTGTCACGCTGCCTGCGTCGCTGTAGCTTTGGGCTCAGGAAGCGTGCGCCTTCCGACTCTGCTCTGATTTTTCAGAATTGTTTTTATAAAGATTTATTTATTCATTACTTATTTGAAAGGCAGATTTACAGAGAGGGGGAGAGAGAGAGAGAGAGGTCTTCCATCTGTTGGTTCACTCCCCAGATGGCCACAACGGCCAGAGCTGAGCCGATCCAAAACCAGGAGCCAGGAGCCTCTTCCAGGTCTCCCATGTGGGCCCAAGCACTTGAGCCATCTTCTACTGCATTCCCAGGCCATAGCAGAGAGCTGGATCGGAAGTGGAGCAGCCGGGACTCAAACCGGTGTCCACATGGGATGCCGGCACTGCAGGCGGCAGCTCTACCCGCCATGCCACAGCCCCGGCTCCAATTTGGCAGGATTTTTGCATACAAGATCATGCCATCTGCAAATAGAGGTGGTTCCGCTTCTTTTCCAGGCTGGGTTTGTTTTACTTATTCACTTCATGCTCGCCTTGGTGGGATCCTCCCGCACGTGTCGACCAGAGATGGCTGACGGGGAAGCGTGCCGACTCTTCCCTTGCTCCCGAACCTGGGGGGAAGCAGCCGATCTTTCACCTTCAAACTGCAGCTCGAGAGCAAGGCTCTCTACTCCTCGTCGAGTGCTTTTACTAGGAAAGAGTGGTTTTATCCAAAGCTGTCCTGTCCCTGCTGAGATGGCCTCTTTTTGTCCTTGTGCTGTCATGATGGTGGATTACCCTGAGTGGCTCTCCTGAGCAGAGAACCCTGCTAGGCGGAGGCTGCAACTGAGGCCTGGGCAGGAGGAGGCAGAGGCTGCAACTGAGGCCTGGGCAGGAGGGGGCGGAGTGGGCACGGCCAGGAGGGCCTGGACTTCCGCCTACCTGGGGAAGGCAGGGGAGGGAGGCCGGCCAGGGGCTCCCAGCTGCCGCCCGCTCTGCTGAGAGGCAGGGACGGGGCCAGCACCCCGGACACATGCCGAGGCGGGGGCCGAGGGCAGATCGGGGGCATGACCCACAGCCCAGCACAGAACCTGAGTGACTGAGAGTCCAGGTGGGGAGCGGAGACCAGGGGGCTCCCGGGCGGCGGGGCACACGTGGCGGGAGGCAGGAGTCGTCTCCCTGTGTTTCTGCACCCAGCCAGGGCCCCAGACAGGCCAATGCAGCTTCGCAGTGCTCTGCCCAGAGGCACCGCTGGCAGACATGGCACAGCGTGTATGCCGGACTCAGCGACCCTTGACAGCCCACTGGGGATTCCCGAATATTCTCTCCAGAGTTCAGAGATGGAGCTTAACCGCCCGTGTCTGCGACGGACTCCTCTGTGCTCCGGAAGCTTCCGGCATGCAGCTGCCGCGGTTTCTCTGCTCGCCGGGAAGAGACGCCTCCACCTGAGTCCACCGTGATTGCACCTGCTGCCCCCCCCCCTCCTGACCACCAGTGATAGAGCCCAGGCTGGAGAGGGTGGTCCCACCCCTGCAGGAAGCCGGGTGGGTGGGGCTGGGCTGCTCTAGCCACCTTGGCGTCCAGAGCAGAGTCTCCCGTGGAAGAATGGGGTCGAGCAGAGTCTCCCAGGGGGTCTCGGCTCCACACCTGGGAGCCTGGGAGGCCTGGGCTTCTTCCCGCCTTCCTCCTGGGCCCTCGCAGAACCCTGGGCGCGCCCAGCCCTGGCTCTTGCAGTCATCTGGGGAGTGAACCAGCCGGTGGAAGACCTCTGTGTCTCTCCGTCTCTCTCTGGAAATCTGCCTTTAAAATAAGTCTTTTAAAAAAATAATAAAGTAACCAGCCTCTCCTGGTTGGCCTGGGGCTGAAGGGTCCCCTGGGACGCAGTTGGGGTGGACAGTTGGTAACCCTGGATGAGGCCCAGAGCTCTGTCCCCAGGGATTTCACACGGAGGAGGAAGGAAATTGAGGCCACTCCCTCCCTGCCACGACTCACTACCCCTGGCCCAAGACCCTCTCTTAAACGTGCCTGGTGGGGGCAGGGACCCCGTCTCCGCTGTGTGGGCCTGGCCTGTGAGGCATCTGTGACTCCCGTTTCTCAGCCTCTGTGGACCCCTGGGCGCAGCCGTGCCCTCCCAAATCACACAAACCGAGACCCAAGGCTGAGCCGCCTGGATCTTCCCGACTCCAAAGTGCTGAGTCAGCCATGGAGTGGGTCTGGGCGCTGGGCTGTGGGGGGCCTGTCCCAGGCCCTCTCTGCTCTGTGGCCTTAGAACGGCCAAACCTGCTCTCGGAGGTCTTGCCTGGGGCCCCTTCACAGCCACACCCCCAGCTGTGCCTTGGGGTCCCCATTGGGGTGGGGAGGGGGAGGAGGAGCTCAGGGCGCCTCTCCTGGGCAGGTGTCTTTGCAGAGGGTGCGGTGTGCACCTGTTGTGTGCTGGGCGCCCTGGGGTGGGGGGACAGAGCAGCAGGTGATCTACAGCACTGCCTCCTGGGACCCTCAGAGCAGGGGCCCCGCTCCCCTCCGACCTGGAACAGAGGCTCCGCGAAGCTCCTTGTCCAGGCGGCACGGCCAGCAGCATCTGAGCCAGGGTACAAGCCGGCTCTCCCGGTGCCATGGGCCTCCTTGCCCGAGGAGCTCTTAAATCTGGTGCCTGGGCCTGGCTGCGGGGTCCGGAGAGGGCGTGGGGACCAGGGCCTCCCAGAGTCATACTTCTGCCACCCAGGCTCGGGGAGGGGGGGACGGGTCCTGCCCTGCCTCAGTTTACCCATCCCAGCTGGTAGGGGACCCGCAAGGTGCACAGCTGCTCTCCGGGAAGGTGACTGACACTGTTTTTATTGTGCACACGTGTGTTTGTCTCCGAGGGGCAGGGTGACAGGAGGGCCATCTTGTGCCATTCTGTTCCTATGGGAACGCGAGGCGCTACCCCAGCCGGCGACACGTGTGGCGATCACGGAGGAGTGGCTGCTCCCTCCACGGTGCTCAGCTTCTGCTCCTGTCGGTCACACCCGCCCCGCTCCCATGTCTGGGGTCCCAGGCCTCTCCCTCTCTGCAGCTCCTCTCTCGTCCTGTTCAGCACCTGCCATGCTGAGAGCCCCTGCTCAACGTGGGCCCCCGGGGTCTCCCTGGAGGTCGTCCCCCAGCCCGGAGAAGGAAAACAGAGCCTGGAGGAGCAGCAGGAGGTTCCTGGGGGCCAGGCTTGGGGGTTTGGAAGGTTGCTTGGGCGCCATCTTGAACTCATGGTTGTGCCTAACTGCAAGGCATCCTGGGAACTGTGACCCAAACTGCCATGGAGGGCGAGGAGGCGGCTGCAGCGCTCCGCTCCCAGCCTGGACCAAGCTGGCCTTTGTGGGTTTTTTTTAAGATTTATTTTATGTATTTGCAAGGCAGAATGACAGAAAGAGGGAGAGACAGAGGTAAAGGTCTTCTGTCTATGGTTCACTCCCTAAATGGCCACACCTGCCGGGCGGGGACGGGTTGTAGCCGGGGGCCTGGAACTCCATCTGGGTCTCCCACAAGGGGGCCGCCTTCCAGTGCTTTCCAGATTCTTGGCTTGGGAGAACACAGGAGGGTGGGCTGCAGGACAAGTCTGCCGAGGCTGAGTGGGCACCAGGGCGCGAGGGACGGCCGGGCAAGGGGCTAAGAGCGCAGCGGGGGGCGTCGAGGCCGTGGGGCTGCACAGTGCAGAGACCAGCACCCGGTGGGCGGCCCCAGACAGAGGCCGGGAGTGGAGGCCAGGGCCTGGGAGCCCGTGCAGGCTTGGGAGCAGCGGAAGACTTTGAACGGCTGGGCTCTCTGTGGGGACGGGATGAAGGGGCGTGAGCCTGGGGCGGGTTAAGCGAGCGTTCCCGCAGCCCAGGACACGGTGGGGGTCGGGGGTGGGGTTCTCGTGTGGATGTTTTGGCCTTTTCCTGAGCTATTTTTGCTTCTTGGTTAAAGCCAAGTCCTCCGAGGGGCAGGTCTGACACCGGGACTGGGGTGGGGGGTGGGGGGCGGTGGTCCGGCCCCTGAGGGTCAAGGCTTCCTGTCTTTCTCCACCTGAGCTGTAACGCACGTGGCTGCGGAGGCAGCGGTCCGGTGGCAGAGCTGACACCAAAGTCACATTAGTGCCTGCGCTCTAATTGAGGCCCGAGCTGTTTTTCCTTTCGCTTTTATCCCCTCATCCATCACGCACCTCCCTGATTCTATTTTTAGATTCTCTGGTTTGTGCTTGACAAACCCTCCCCGAAGCAAGGGTGTGGGCTCCCCAATCTGGGCTTCATATCCAAGGCCACTGAGCGGAGGGGGAGACGTGGGCCTGGGGGAGGCCCAGCTCAAGGCCAGGCAGGGGCCGGCTTCCAGCAGGTGCAGCACCACCCTCCAGGCGAGCTCAGGGGCCCGGGTCCACCAGGGCGGGCAGTGGGAAGGGCTTAAGGGATGGGGACGTACAGGGGGTCAGGGACGCGCTGGCTCTGGGTTTTGGACGCACTGGGGGGGTCAGGGCCACGCTGGCCCCGGGTTTTGCAGGAGGCTGGGGGCCGGGGGACAGGGGAGAACGCAAGCTACTGGAAGCAATGGGATTTCAACTCTCCTAGAAGGGCCTCGCCTGCTCCCAGTCGGCCCTGTTCTGCGTGCCTGGCTGGGGAGGCCCTGTGGCTCTGCTCTGGGACCCGATTCCCAAGCCTCAGCCCTGAGGTTCTCCTGGGATCCGAACACCTGCTGTGGTTTGTCCCATGCCAGGCCCTGGGACCCTCATTGCCATCGTCAAAAGTTCCAGGAAAGGGGCTGGAGCAGCCAGCACTCAGGTGCAGGGGGCGTGAGGCGCAGGTGGCGTGAGGCTGTCCGCAGGGTTGCCTGTGAACTTGACCAGGCACCCGCACTGTGCGCCTTGTCGACAAGCAGCACGAGAGAAATTCCCGATCTCTAGGGTCAGTCGGGGGCCACGTCCAGGTGAGAGGAGGGCCCAGGACACCCTTGCCCTTTCTGGGAGCCACGGTTCCCCAAGTGCACTGGGCCCCCGGGATTCCCAGGTGCACCTCCCTGCCGCTTATCTCGGGAGGGCGAGGAGCTGCGAGGTGTATGCAAAGGCCTCCACGTCCAGTTACACCTGTGGCTTCACAGGACGACAGCTGTCCTGCGTGGTGACCCCCCGGCGCCGCCCTCCTTCTGCTCCGTGGGGAACGGGTCTTTGGAAACTCAGGTCTCTGTGGCTCTTGGGGCACTCTTGCCTGCGTCTGTCGGTGGGCTGGGGGCCAGGGCCCGGACTGTCTGTCCCCGGGATGCTCACAGCCAGGCGGGGTGGTAAACCTACACCGAGACTGGCCGGCTCCCTCTCCCAGAGGGCGGAGGGGACACTCCCAGGACTCCTTGGCCACAGGGGCTGGTGGGCGGCTCCTCCTTACCTGGCACGCTCACCTAGGCAGGGCTCTCCTACCCCCAGTCCAGGGCCTGGACCCTGCCCTGGCTCCGCTTGGGCTCCAGCTTGGCACTGGGGGGGGACCCCTGGAAGATGTGCAAGTCGGGAAGGGCAGATCTGGGTGTTTGCTTCTGTGACCGTGATGGCCCGGGGTGTGCGAGCGTGTATGCGTGTGTGCGTGTGTGCGTGCGTGCGTGTGTGCGTGCTCAATCCTGAGATGCTGTCACCAAAGCACACGGTGTCGAGGGAGGAAGAGTGTGGGGGGAGGGGAGAAACCAGTGCAATTGCAGGGTCTTGGGGAGTTGGCCCGCAGCCCAGTGTCTCGGGGCTGGGGACTCGCTCTGTGAGGGGCACAAGCCACAGCCCAGAGTGGTCTCACGGCACGGCCCCGGGGCACCCCCGAGACCCTTCGGCACCGTCTGCCGGTCAGCATTACTTCCACAGCCATAGTCAGGCGGCCTTGGCTTTTCAATCTTCATTCTCTCCGAGGTGTGCCGGGAGCTCGCGGGCGCGAGGCTGTTGTAACAGATTCAGCGGAGAAGCGGGAACGCGAACCCTCCCTCCAAATAGGCGGCAGCAAAAATGCCCAACAACGCCACGGTCCTCACTAAACGTCTTTTCTGTCTGGGAAATATGGCATTGTTTTCATTCAAAATGTTATTATGGGGGCCGGCGCTATGGCACAGCAGGTTAAAGCCCCTGCCTTGCAGTGCCGGAATCCCATATGGATGCTGGTTCGAGTCCCAGCTGCTCCACTTTGATCCAGCTCTCCACTATGGCCTGGGAAAGCAGTAGAAGATGGCCCAAGGACTTGGGCCCCTGCACCTGCGTGGGAGACCCAGAAGAGGCTCCTGGCTCCTGGCTTCAGCTCAGTGCAGCTCTGGCTGTTGCGCTCATTTGGGGAGTGAACCAGCAGATAGAATATCTCTCCCTGTCTCTCTCACTCTGCCTTTCAAGTCAATAAATAAGTCTTTTAAAGTAAAAAAGAAAGGGGAATTGTCCTGAAACGTTTCAGTATTAATTTTGAATGTCTGGATACCGGTGGCTGGAGCTCACAGAGACGAGAGCGAGAAGGGGGCCCGAGACTGGGAAGCTGGACAACGCTGTCCGCGTGTCTCTGAGCAGCCGGGCCCCCAGCACAAGGCCAGGCCAGCCCTGAACTGGTGCAGAACACGGGGCCGTGGCTGACTCCGGACCCGTCACTCAGTATCTCTGCACCGGGTGGGGCGGGGGGTGCAGCCACTCTCGGGGACACAGACGGCCGGGAAGGGGAACTGCTGCGCCCCCTGCAGCCCAATGGCGTCATCACTTCTGCTGGCGCCTCAGCATGCCCTGGGGCTCAGGCTCATGTCCCCCAGAGAGGCCGAAATGGCTGAAACTGTGTGAAAGGAGGCCGGAGAGTGCCCCGATCCCCTTCTCCCTCAGGCCCCTGGGCTGCTCACCGAGGCAGGGCCGGCCTCTGTCCCCAGGCGAGGGGAGCTCCAACACGTGGCACAGTGGGAAGGCCACACACCCGGGGGCAGCCCTGGCCTGGGCCTTCCCTGCTCCTGGTGCCCAGTCCTGCTCATGTTTCCCCTGGGCTGGCGAGGCCTGGTGAGGAGAGGGCTGCCCCCCCCCCATCAGCACCTGCTCGGGTGGAGTCCAGCCCACGCTAGCCTGGCCCCACCTGCACCTGGGCACCTGGGCACCTGGGCACCCAGGCAAACTCGGAGCCAGGAGTGCTGGGTTGGAGCTGGGCCTGCCCCACATTCTTCCTGGGCCTCAGTCTGCCCAGCTTTGAAATGAGAGGATCTGAGCTTTCCCTGGGCCTGGGCCAGGCTTCTGTGAGCGTCTGCAGAGGGGAGGGGCCTCTGATGGCTGCCTGGCTCCACCTGGCAGACGGGCCAAGGGCGTTCTGAACCAGGGCCCGAGCCGTGCCAGCCGGTCCCGAGTGGCGCCAGCCCCTCCCGAAGGTCAGCTCGGGAGCCTTATCAGGGCCCCAGCAGGACGTTCCTGGTCATGGCTCACCAGCCAGGCTTCCCATGCAGGGAGGGCAGGGTCCTGTGTGTGTGTGAGAGAGTGTGCACGGTGCATGAGTGTGCATCTATGTTTGCATGTGTGTGCACAAGAGTGTGTGCATCTGCGTGTGCATGTGTGTGCATGGATGCATGAGTGTGTGTGTATGCACGAGTGCATGTGTGCATATACAGTGCATGTGTGTGCATCTACATGCGCACGTGTGTGTATGTATACATGTGCATGTGTGTATATACGTGTGCATGTGTGCCTATATGTGCATATGTGTGTGCATGGGTGCACGAGTGTGTATATACGTGTGCATGTGCATGCACAAGAGTGTGTGCATCTACATGTGCATGTGTGTGCACGGGTGCACGAGTGTGTGGATATACACATGCATGTGTGTGCATGGGTGCACACACGTGTGTATATATGTATATGTGTACGCACATACATGTGCACGTGTGTGCCTATACGTGTGCATATGTGTGTGCATGGTGCACGAGTGTGTATCTACGTGTGCATGTGCGCACGCACATGTGTGTATATATACACGTGCATGTGTGCACATGGGTGTATGTGTGTGCATATACATGTGTGCATATACGTGTGCATGTGTGTCTATACGTGTGCATATGTGTGTGCACAGGTGTACGAGTGTGTGTGTGCATGCACACGTGTGTTTCTGTGTCTGTCTCTGTTCACACCAGCAAGATTCCTCACCGACCTCTGGAAAGCGCAGAGCCAAAGGTCTGACAGCCTGGCAGCTCCAGCCCGAGGGGCCAGCTCGTCCTGGGCCCCCCAGGAGGGCAGGGGCTGGGGCGCTCTGGTGGAGCCGGGCTGCCAGGCCCTGCTCCTGGAGGGCCCCGTGCTGAGGCTGGGGCTCCCAGGTTCGGGTCAGTCTCCCCACCATGAAGGGGCTTGGGGCGTGCACCCCAGTGTGTGCTGTGTTCATTTCCATGTTGGGCACACGTATTCCTGTGCCGAGTATTGTGGGGGTTACCGTCCGTTCCCCAGGGAGGCCAGGCTGTGAGGAGGGGTTGGGAGGTTTCCTTCCAAGGGACTGCACTGCCCTGCACCCCAGCTTAGGAGGGTGGTGCCCCATCTGCCTGGGACCCCCGAGCCCGATTCCCATCAGCCCACCCCTGCATGCACCTGGGCTGTTTCTGAAGTCGGTACCTGCCCAGGGGCTCCAGCCACTGATGGGGGCCCCTGGAGCCAGGCTGGGAGGAGGAGGGTGAGTGACAGCCCCCAGCCCAGGCTCCTCCCCTTCAGAGGCAGGAGACCACCAGGCCAGGCACTGCGATCAGCTCCCGGGCGGAGCGAGGCCTGGAGCAGGTCTGTGCCGTGCCCTGTAGGCGCGCACTTCTGGAGAACGCCTCCAGGCAGGACAGGGCAGCCCCGCACCACAGCAAAGCTGGCACAGGGAGAGCAGGGCTCCCACCCTTGTTTTCAATGGCTCAGGGGACGCGGTCGACTGTTGCACAGGGCCAGGCCCTCCCTCTGCTGGGCTGGCGTCTCCAGGAAGGCACACGCATACACGCACACACACATACACACACACATGCACAGGCATGAGCACAGGTGCACACACGGGTGCACACAGAGACACGTGCACACCTACACACGCACACAGCACGCAGGCACACACATAGGCACACACAGGCACAAATACCCACATATAGCACACACAGGCACACACATGTAGCACACACAGGCACACACATATAGCACACACAGGCACACACATATAGCACACAGGCACACACATATAGCACACACAGGCACAAATACCCACATATAGCACACACAGGCACACACATATAGCACACACATATAGCACACACAGGCACACACATATAGCACACACAGGCACACAGGCACACACGTCACACACACACGCATACACCCCGCCCCAGGCCCCAGCTCACCTGCTTGCTCTCCTCTGACTTTCTGTGTGGCTCGTGTTTTCCGCCAGGCCCAGCGGCCTCCCCAGCCCTCTACCTCGCCCAGGCCTGCGGTCGGTTGGGTTAAACATTTTTTTCCAACTTCCCTTTACTCTTTCCAGCTGACTTAATTTTCCATGCTCAAGGCCAAAGTACACACGAGTCACTCCTTCCGAGTCACCGGTGCCGAGAGCCCTCGTCCTTTGCTTCTGTTCTGAGAGGTGGCACCCGGGTGAGGTCGGGGTAGGAGGGAACAGGCTGGGGCCAGGGAGGGCGGGGGGGGGGCAGGAGGGGGTGGGGAGGGGCAGGGCTGCTTCCACAACTCGGAGGGCCAGTCCTGCCTGGCCCCGCCCCCCACACCTGTGGCTGGGACCCTCTGGCTCCTACAGCCCACACAGGGCCCATCAATGCCAGGGCTCGGCGGGGCAAGGCCACGTCCTGGAAGCCCGCTGAGACCTCCCGGTTTTGGGTTGCATTGTGTCTGCCCCGCCCCCATACGGTGACGTCTCACCTCTGGGTATCAGGAGACATTGATGAGGTCGTGTGCGTGGCCCTAATCCAGTCTGCCTGGTGTCTGTGCCAGCGGGGACCAGGACAGTGCGTGCAGAGGGAGACCAGGTGGGGACACGGAGGGCAGAGGTCTTGGGAGAGGCAGCCCCCACAGACACCTTGGCCTGGGACTGCAGGCCCTGGGACAGTGAGGAGAAACCCCCAGCCTGGGGTACCTGGCCCAGCTACCAGAGTGACCGATGGGCCGCCCTGTGCTGCCCCCCTCCCAGGCCTCCCCTGTCCCGGTGAGCACCAGGTGTGCCGAGTTCCTCTGGCTGCCTGGCTGGTCCCTCGCCGGGCGGTGAGTGCCCTGGAAGAGAATTCCTTCTGACCCCTTTAGGTGGTCTGGAAGCTCAGGCCCACAAGTTGTCGGCCTGGGGATGCCGGCTCTTCAGCCCCATTGAGGGTCCCTGGCCACTCTGGGCGCCCCAGGCTCTGTTCGCCTGACACCCCAGACCCCTAGGGGAGCCCACCTGTGTGAAGGCCTCCCGGGGCCACAGCCCACTCCCCGGACTGCCCTGCTCCTGGGCTGCTGCAGCTGGTCTGTGCGCCTTCCTGACTTCCCAGAGTCCTTTGCGTTACCCATGCCTGCTTTCACGGTGGCCTTACGCAGCCAGGCCTACAACCACAGACTGCCGGGGAAAACCACGCACACTCAGCGGATGCTCTGAGGGAGACTTGCTCAGGGTGAGTTGCTTTCAAACATTGCTGTGGAATGAAACCTGCGTGGCTCTGCCCCACCCAGAACAAGGCTGCTGGGGGAGCTGGGGGTTCAGTCCAGGCCTGCCCAGTGAGTGGCAGGAGCTCAAGCAGACGAGCCATCCCCACTGCCCCCACTCTTCACGTTGGCAGGGATCTGGGGCCGGGAGCGGAGCCAGGCACCCCGGAGCCAGGCACCCCGGAGCGAGGCACCCAGGAGCCAGGCACCCAGGAGCGAGGCACCAGGCACCCAGGAGCGAGGCACCCGGCACCCAGGAGCGAGGCACCCGGCACCCGGCACCCGGGCACCCAGGAGGAGGCACCCGGCACCCAGGAGCGAGGCACCCAGCACCCAGGAGCGAGGCACCCAGCACCCGGCACCCAGGAGCGAGGCACCCAGCACCCAGGAGTGAGGCACCCAGGAGCGAGGCACCCAGGAGCGAGGCACCCCGGAGCGAGGCACCCAGGAGCCAGGCACCCGGCACCCAGGAGCGAGGCACCCGGCACCCGGCACCCGGGCACCCAGGAGCGAGGCACCCGGCACCCAGGAGTGAGGCACCCAGGAGTGAGGCACCCAGGAGCGAGGCACCCGGCACCCAGGAGCAAGGCACCCGGCACCCAGGAGCGCGTCTTCACTACACCAAACTCTGCCTCTTTGCGTTTTGAAGACCTGGAAGCAGGAAGTGGAGAGTGCGTTGAGATGCAGGCGTGGCCCAGGCTCAGGCCACACGACCCTGCTCCCAGAGGGCTTTGCGCTCACCCTGAAACCGGGCCGATGGTGGACTTTTGCATGCTTTTAGGTTAAAAATAAGTGGTGAGGATGTGTTTGAATCTTCTAACAATAAAGTCTTACTGTCACCCGTTCTTTGCTAAGGAATCTGGTACCCGTCCTAAGGACTCTGCTTGGCTCAGCCTGCCGCTTCCTGCCGGCTGCCAGCCCAGGCCCTTGTCTCTCAGCCCTGAGGGATGGCCCCCCCAGCCCTCCCCGTCTGGGTGCCTCCTCTGCTCTCGGGGCCTGGCTCCGCACCCCCCCCCCCCGCCAAGTTCCAATGGAGGCAGCCTGGGACCCTGCCCAATGGAGGCAGCCTGGGACCCTGCATTACGGACACTCACGCCTGGCCTGAGCCGGAGAGCCCACCCCTGCCTGGTAGCTCCCAGCCCGGGGTGTTGCTGGCACCCGAATGGGAGGTTCTGGCCGGGTGGAGGGGAGCTCTGTGCTGCTGGGACAGGAAGAGGGGGCGGGGCAGTGCTGTGGGCACCTGAGCCAGGGGCTCGGGAGGGCAGGAAGGGCCCACAGGCAGCAAGGGCAGAGGCCGGTGGCCAGGGTGGGCTAAGGCCAGGCCGAGAAGGCAGGGGCAGCACGGTGACCATGACCTACGAGCTGATTCCCAGGGGCAGAGAGGGGAGCGGGGTGGGAACCAGCGAGGCTCCTCCCGTATCGGAGCCGGGGCTGCTGGCAGCCGTGGAGGGCAGACAGGCCGAGGCCAGCAGGGATGCTCACGGGGCTGGGCGGGGGGAGCAGCAGGTGCCTCAGGGGGCAAACAGGCCTGTTTGGGGCCCCTCAACTCAGCTGCAGCCGAGACGTGGGGTCTGTGCCGGACATGGGGTGAGGAACTGCTGGCCTCTGAGGGTCACGGGGCCACGCGTGGGTGGTGCCTCGGCACAGCTGTTGGGGAAGAGGCTCTCGAAGGCTGGCCAGCGGCTCTGTGTTGTGACCACAGCCCAGGGGTGAGCAGCCGGGGAGAGAGGGTGGAGGAGGGAAGGCAGCCAGGAGAGGAGGCTGGGCGAGACCCCCGAGACCTGGAGCTGTGCAAAAACCGAGCCCAAAGCAGAGAGGGCTTCGAGACAGGCAAGCGTTGGAGCCAGAGGCGGACCCAAGAGGACACAGGGCTTGGCCACGCTGGGGGCTGTGGGGAAGGCAGCTCCGGTCCACGGCAGGCTGGATTTGAGCCGGAGGAGGGCGGCGACGGCGTGCTTTCAAATTGGAAGGCTTTAAGGAGAAGAAGAAAAAGCGCTAGAGGAGACGGCGCGCGAGCCTGGATGCACGGGGGGGTTTCCGATGGGGGCAGCGGGGCTGTGGATCTGCTGCGGGCGGCCGGTGGCTGCGAGACCACGCCAGTGGGGAAGGGAGGGGGCAGGTCAGCAGGCCAGGTGGGCACGGCGGCGGCGGGGCTCTCGCCAGGCGCCCATCGTCTTCTTCCTGTCTGCCCGCCATCCTAGCAACTTCTGCCTCCGTCTCATTGGCCGGCTCACAGCCGCCAGGCCTCGGCCGGCTGCCAGAGCCTGTTGCTAAGGAGGAAGAGGAGAAGGGAACCGGTGGACCACGTCCTGCTCCCGTATTAATGAGAATGGCCACCGTCAGGGAGATTGGTGTCGGATTCCCAAGCAGGAGGGGCTGGGGCGAGGGGCTGCCCCGAGCGCAGGTGGAGGGCCTGGCGCGAAGGGGGAGGACAGGCTGGCTTCAGGGCCACCGTCCCCCGGGGTCCCGGAGACCGCAGCAGAGTTGAGATGCCCCCGGCTGCAGCGGTGGGAAGGGTGGGAGGGCCAGGCCGGCCAAGAGCTGAACGGATGGGGGGGCAGTTCCACAGGGTGATTGACACCGTAGACACCGATGCCGGGCATGCTGGGAAGTGGGGAGGGGAGGAGGCAGCTCCCGGAGTGGGGTCCTGGTGAATGGCCCTGGCGGGAGCGGCCACCTGGACAGACAGCCTGGAGGGAGAGGAGGGGGCTCAGGAAGGGGTGGGGGGTCTGAGACCTGGGCTGGGGCAGGCAGAGGTGAGGCTGGGGTCTCAGGGAGGACCGTCAGGGGAGCAGGTGGCAGCCCTGTGGGGCCAGAACACAGTGTGGGCATCCCTGTGGGACCTGAGGTACATGGGAGAAGAAGGTGGGGGAGGGGAACAGAGTCACCACTTCACGCTGTGCCCACCGCAGAGGTCGCCACCAAGAACCGGGGCAGCCGTGAAACTCCGCTGTGTGGGATCCCACAGTCTCCTCCCTCTCCCACACCTGGTCCAGGAGGCCCAGAACACCCGGATCCTCCGTCCCCGTCACTCTCCCAGTTCAGAACCCAGTCGGATCTCAGTGGTGTGGTGGGACGAGCTGGCTCCGTGGTGCGCTTGTAGCTGGAACTGCTGTCATTGCTCTCGGCTCCCTGCACCCTGGGCGGCCCTGCACACCCTCATCCCCTCCCTCCCTCAGCATCCCCCCACCAGCTCCGCTGTGCCAGCCCCACGGTCCCACCGCTGGCCTCATCTCGGGCCAGCTTGGCCTCACACGTGGACCCACACAGGCTGGCCTCGCCGATCCGCGGCCCCCAGCTTGTCCCGATTCACCCCCCGCCCCTGTAGAGCAGCGCTGGCTCCTGGCCTGGCAGGGGTCACCGCTTCCTTCAGGAAGACCTGGCCATGCCTCCGTGACTTTCCCATAGCTCTCAAGAGTCCCCGACAGCCTCCACCACTGCCCAAGAGCACCCACGAGTCTCCCAGTACCTCCAAGACTGCCCAGTGGTTTCCACGAGTCTCCAGATGCTTCCAAGGCTCCCAGCAGCCTTGAGGAACTGCAGTCCCGTGGGTGAACGGCCAGCACTGCCAAGGTCCCTTGCAGCCAGGCCACACCTGACAAGCACCCTCCCCCCAAGCCCTCCCACGCCACCCCCACCGTTCTCCCAGACTCTCACCGCCCCCTCGGGTGGAGTCCACTGTCCCTAACTCAGGAGATGGGTGGAGCCGTGGGCCCTGCGCGTCTCGGGCTTCCTGCTTTGATGTGCTCGCCCTGTCTCACCAGGTCGCTGCCCCTGTTCATCCCCCCCCACCCCCCAGCAAATCCCATCTTCCAGCTAGACAGTCTTAGGCCAGCCTGCCTGCCCAGCCTCCGGGAGCGTCTGGCCC
>CM027408.1:7102617-7150234 GCA_015711505.1 Sylvilagus bachmani
GAGCTCGCCGGAGCCTGTATCTTGGCCACGGCGCTGTGGAACTCAGCGTGGACGTGAAAGCAACGCGGGAGCCCCAGCCGTGAGAGTGAGGGAAGCCAGCGGAGAGGCCGGGCAGTGCTGTATCACTGCGTGGCCGAGCGGGCCGCTGCTTCCCAAAGGAACGCGCCCCGCCCGCAGGGAAGGCAGGGAGGGAGCTGCGTGCCCACCCCCACCCCTGCCCGCTGGAGGCTGCCAACCCTGCGATACGGGTGGCAGGGCCTGCTAGTGGGCTTCAGCCCAGTCCCGAGTCCAGGGTCCACCTGCAGGTGTCTGGAGCCCGGGGCTGCCCAGGTGTGTGCCGGGCATGGAGAGCAATGCCTGCTGACATCACCTCTGCTCCCCACACAGCTCCCACGGGGCGCCTGGTCCACAAACTCAGCTCCAGGGTGCCAGCAGCGGTGCAGGAGTGCTGGGTGGACCCGCAGAGGCCCGGCTGTGGCCCCCTCGCTGGGTTCACAGCCAGCACCCCTGGCTGGAAGAGATCCTCGGAGCCCGGCAGTGGGTCCAGTGGAGGAGCCGGCGCCAAGGGCAGACCAATGAGGCAGTCCCAGCACCCCTTGCAGAGACCAGAGCCACGGCCTGCCCTCTGAGCACCACCATGCCCTCCCTTCACCACCCCTCCCCCAAAGCGTGGCTCCAGCTGGACCCCCACAGCCCAGCCAGCAGGCCCCTTGTTTATCCTGGGAATTGTGGGGGTGTCCTGAGCAACATGGGACGGATTTGATCAGAGAGACGGAGCGCATGGCCAGCAGCTGCCCACCCCCCCTGCCCAGCGGCGTCCCTCCCAAGGCCCACTTAGGGCCGTCCCCAGCAGCTCTGGCACCTGTGTCCCCGTGGAGCCTCATCGTGGGAGCGGCTCCCAGGTTTCTCCTCGGCTCCGTCATTATAGACCCCAAGGACCCCGGGCCCCTCTCTGCCGAGGCCAGGCGGCTCCGGGCTTCCGCAGCTTCCCAGGGGAGGGGACACACCTGCATGTCCTGCCGGGAGCAGACCAGGTCCTGGGGTGCGCAGAAGAAATGAAGGGAGAATGAAAGTGACAGTCTCCACGTGAAACCGGGCTGTCAATCAGATGGCTGTGATCTGGCCTGACACCGCACAGATGCCCGTGAGCCCCATGCCTGGGCCAGATCACCACCCACCCGCAAGGTGGAGCAGAGGGGCAGGGGGCTGCGGCTGGCCCCAGCTCTGAGATGCCCCAGGGCGCTGAGGCTGGGGACTGTTCTAACCCCCAGGGGTCGGGCTGGGAGACAGCCCCTAAGCTTCCCTTCAGAAGCACCTCTCTGGAGGTGCTCACATCTCTGGAGCTGTCAGAGGGTGGGGGCAATAGGGAGGGGCCTGAGCGGAGACCTCCCCACCCCCACCTGGGCCCCAGGTTTGCTTTGTCACAGGCTGGCGCCGGCGCCAGGCTCAGGACAAGGCTTCATTGTGTTCTCTGGCAGGTGCTCAGGGACCCGCGCGGCCAGCTGCCAACCAGCTCCCTTCCCAGGGGACCTGCACCTGCTTGCCTCCAAGGCCTGGCTAGGGGCTGCCTGCAGCCTGCACACCTGGGAGGCAAACCCGGCAGACACCAGGGGAAGCTGTGGGACCCAGAGCCAGGACTGAGCACAAGTTCACGGTCAGACCAAGTGTCCTGATTTTGGTTGAGAAAACAAGGCCACAGAACGTATGCCACCCTGCGCATGGAGCCTGGACGGAAACAGGTTCCTGTCACCCTCAGGACCGTCCCACCCCAACCGTGGCACCTTCCCACCTTTCCGGCGGGGACACTTGACACAGGACCATGTTTGTGCCCCAAGACACCTGCGAAAGGGCAGCTTCCTCCACCCCCGAGACGAAGCTGGAAACAGACGTGCAGGGGAGCTGGGCGTTTGAAGAGGAGGGGGCACGAGCTGCCTGGCGCCAGACCCCTGCCTGCAGACGGGGAGGAGGGGCTTCAGGCCTGAGGGCCTGCCCGGGGCCAGGGGTGGGGTTTCAGACACACAGCCCACGTGTGGCTGGTGGAAGTGGCTCGAGCTGAGTCACCCCTGCTGCTGGCTGTGTGGGGCTGGGTGGGGGTGGGTAGGGGGGAGGGGTCCTGCCTCCATAGCCACCAGGGAGCGGGGAGCTGGGTTGGAGAGTCGGGATGGCTTGTGGTGTCTCCTGTCTTCCCCAGCTCAGGACGGGGAGACCCTGGAGCAAACCTGGCATCGACATCCTCACCTAGCGCCCGGGAGGGATTCCCTGGCCAAAACCAGCCCCCAGGCTCCCAGCACCTGGGAGCCTGCAGGGGTGAGGCAGGGGGACAGCAGCTTGGGTGGGGTGAGGGCGCTGGTGCTCCCGTCCCAGGGTGACTGTCACTCGCTCACCTGTGGCTGGGAGGGGTCTTGCTTCTCTCCACTGCACCTGCTGCGGACGGGTACTGAGACCCCAGTCCCCAGAGCCTGCTGGGCCCCTCCAGACCTGGGCACCTGGGAGGGCGGGGTCACCTCCAAGCTGGGGACTCCGCTGGCTGCCGATCAACCCCAGGGACAGAGGGGCCTCTT
Organism: Sylvilagus bachmani; assembly: GCA_015711505.1. NCBI lineage: Eukaryota > Metazoa > Chordata > Mammalia > Lagomorpha > Leporidae > Sylvilagus > Sylvilagus bachmani. Next base: position 7,105,179 of record CM027408.1, read on the forward strand.
CTCCCTGAGGCAGGACGGGGTGCTGCCCAGCCACGCAGGGAGACGAGCAGGCCCCACGCAGCCTTCCCTGGAAGAGAAAATGTAGCCGGGGCCACGTTTCTGCTCTTTCTCTGGAAGCCGAGGGGCAGCGTGGACTCCGGATTCTTGGGCTCTGCTGTTTCACCGTGGAAGGGGCAAGAGCTAAGGACTCGGGGGGGTGGGGGCCGGGTCACGACCTCAGCAAGTGCTCGTGTCCTCCCGTCACAGCCTGGCCAGCTCCTGTGCAGAGACGGGGGAATCAGACAAGTGTCCGGCCCCCGGGAGCTCGCCTGTTAGACGGGCAAATACGGAGTGTGGCTGCCACACCCACGCACAACGGAAAGGGCACCAAAAATTGTGTCGTTCAGAAAAATGCTCTTTTACTGTACTGTGAGTTTATTCTTTTTATTTCTTATGTATTTGAAAGGCAGGGATGGGGGAGGGGGAGGGAGATCTCTTCCTTATTTTTTATTTATTTATTTATTTATTTTTGACAGGCAGAGTGGACAGTGAGAGAGAGACAGAGAGAAAGGTCTTCCTTTGCCGTTGGTTCACCCTCCAATGGCCGCCATGGCCGGCGCACTGCGCTGATCCAATGGCAGAAACCAGGTGCTTCTCCTGGTCTCCCATGGGGTGCAGGGCCCAAGCACCTGGGCCATCCTCCACTGCACTCCCGGGCCACAACAGAGAGCTGGCCTGGAAGAGGGGCAACCGGGACAGAATCCGGCGTGCCCGCACCGCAAGGTGGAGGATTAGCCTAGTGAGCTGAGGCACCGGCCAATCTCTTCTAACCATTGGCTTGCTCCCCAAAGACCAGCAACAGCCAGGGCTGGACCAGATTGAAGCCAGGAGCCAGGAACTCCGTCCAGGTCTCCCACCTGGGTGGCAGGGACCCGAGTGCTGAGCCACACCCTCCGGGTGTGCATTAGCAGCAGGAGGCTGGCTAGGAGCAGACCTGGACTAGAACACGGGCAGTGCCGGATGGGACACAGGTGTTCCCATGGCATCGTAACTGCTGGGCCACTGGGCGTGTTTCAGACCCGAGATCAGCGTAACAGTGAGAAACAGCAAGACTGGTAGCAGTCAAGGCTGTGCTTTGTAGGGGGAAGCTGTGTCCTCACGTTGCGGGAAGACGCTGTTACTGTTTCAAGCAGCCATGTTCGCTGTCACTTCCCGATCGCTCTCTCCACGGCCCCACAAGCCGACATCTTCCCAAAAAGCTCCCGTAGAGCCTCTGCATGGGTTTCCAGGTGGGGAGGGAGGAAGGACAACGCGTGTGCAGGGAAACCGTCTGGGTGAGCTGTTACACGGGGGAAAACGGTGTAACGGCTTCTTCGAGCTGGGATTCACACGCTACAGAATCCACCCATTGAGCGTTTGCGTTTCCACAGTCGCCCGTCTGATCAGTTATGCCCCTGTCACAATAGAGTCTACCATGTTGCATCACCCCGGAAAGAAATCCCACACACATTACAATCACTTCCTGCCCCTCCCCCCACCGGGGAGACCAGAATCTTCTAAATAAAGGAGATGGTGTGGGAGACGCAGTGGGGCCTCTGCAGCTCTGCACCTGCTCCCACAGCGTCCGTGCAGCTGTGGGCCACGGTTCTGGCCCTGCACCCCTGGCAGAGCCCGAAGGCCTCCACGCGTCAGCCCTGGAGCCTCGAGCCCCCCCCCGCCGCACACACACCTCTTACTTCAGCCACTTTGCCACGGAAACCTTCCTACCGTCCTGAGAACGGCCCTGTGCGCCTTTTCCTCCTGTTCTTTAAAACCGAATTCCCAGTTCCTTCCTTCTGCTGCTGGCATCTCGGGGGCCCAGGTTTCTGGGTTCTGCCCAGTGTGGTGTGAGCTGAGGTTGTGTGGCATTTGCCATCGCCTTAGAGGGAGGGGTGGCAGCTCCTCCCCCCACCGGGGTTAAGGAGGTCAGTGCTCCAGCGTTCACAGCCGTTCTGGGCCATGACGAGACTTTGGGGAACAGCAGCTAAGCGAGAGAGAAAACAAGGCTCCTGGAGCGGCCGTGGACTCCCTGCCTCCGCTTACTGTGTTTGTTTGTTTGTTTATTTTTTGATTAATTACTTTGAGAGAGATAGAGGGAGCTCTCACTTGAAGGCTCACTTCCCAAGTTCCTGCCATCACTCCCGCTGGGGCCAGCGCTGGGAGCCAGGAGGCAGGAGCCCAGGCCAGGTCTCCCTCATGGCAGGCAGGAGCCGTCACTCCAGCCATCAGTGCTGCCTCCCAGGGTCTGTCTTAGCAGGAAGCTGGAGGCCGAGGCAGAGCTGCAACTGAGCCCTGCCACTGCGATGCGAACCCGGCATCTCACTGCCAGGCTAAACACCCACGCGATTCTAAACACTTTAGAAGCAAACTTACTAAGCTGCAATTTACACAAAATAAAATGAACTCATTGAAAGTGGATAGTTCGATGCAATCTGACAAACGTATGCCCATGCAGCTGCCATCGCAACCAAGACGCAGAACCTCCCCATCAGCCCGAGTTCCTTGTGCCCTTTTCAGCCGGTCCCCACGGCCCCGGAAGCCCCCTCTCTGCTTTCTGTGCCATGATGACTCTTGCCCTGGCTACAGCCACCTCGCAAAGCCGGGGTTTTCCAAGCCCCTGCTACTTGTCCCCAATTGTTCCACACAGCTCAGCTCCTAACCACAGGGGAGTCTTGACTCCAGTCCAGATCCCTCAGACTTTGGGTTGGTTCCCTGGGGAGCAGATTTGGGGTGACCTTTGCAAGCAGGTGGCTTGTCGTGGATGTCCTTAGGATGCATCTGTGTGGTAAGCAAGCTGCCCGGGACAGAGGCTGCTACAGCGTCTCAGCCAGCCCCCTGGGCACCCTGAGCTTGGGGTAACCTCCAGAGGCGTCCTGCAAAGGAGCCTGGGCCTCAGCACCCCCAAACTGCCCTCTCTCTGATGTGGCCCATTCCCGGGGACTGGCAAACCTCAGGCAAGGCGGCTTTTGCCACTCAGGGACGATTTCCACGGGTGATGAGTCATCCCAGCTGCTGCTGGCTGGCCACAACAGCAGGTGCGCTGGGTGCTGCTGTCGTCAGGGACACTGCTTGCCCCACCTGCTTGCGCCCGGCACCCTCACTCTGCCTCCTGGAAGGCCCTGCCAACCTCGCACCTGCTGCCCTCTGTGTGGATCGGCCTCGTCGCGGCCCTGTCCTGCAGCCTGCAGAGCCGCAGGGGCCTCCCCTTAGGGGCAGGGCTGTGAGTGGTCACAGAAGCCCCACTGCCCCCAAGCCGTCTACTTCCTCCCCCACCCCAGGAGGATTTCAACTCTCTCCCCGCCTCCGTCTCTCTCTCTCTCTCCCGCCCATCTTGCTGGAGCTGAGCGTCTCTGGCTGTCACTTCTGATGTCTGTCCACATGTGTGACATGGCAATGCCTCCCGCACCCCAGCCTTTCCTTGCTGGGAGTTTCGCGATGACGTCACCGACCCTCCTGGAGAGACCTGGCTCTTCACAGCCGCCTGAGCCACGCGATCTTCCTCCTGGGACCCAGCCTCGTCGGGCCCCCCGCCTCAGGCTGCCGCGGCCTGCTCTGCCGGCGCCGAGAGCTGCCTCTGAAGGAATACAGGATACTCCAGAAACTTCAGGAAAAACTCTTACTACAAAACGCTGTGCCTGCATTTCAAAAGCTTTGTCTCCAAAGTAAACACCTTTTGATCTCATGGTCCCTGAGCTCTTTGTAGTCCTGTTCCCAGAAGGGCAGGTGTGGCCGAGGGCAGGGGCTGCCCCAGCTCTCCTCGCCGGCGTCAAATCGTCTCCGAAGTGATTGGCCCGGTTCACCCTTCTCCCCATGTGGGGTCCCCTCTCCCCGCACCCCACCCCGTTCCTGGTGCTCACGCGTGGGAAACGGGGTCTCCCGTTCACAGCCCTAGAAGGGGTGAGCATCTTTCACAGGTGTATTGGCCCCTTGGCTCGTTTTCTTTTGTGAAATCCCCCATTCACTTTACAAAAGGACTTGGCCTGTCGGGGGGCTCTAAATACCGCAAGCCGGGGCCCGTGTGTGGCGCAGTGGGTTAAGCTGTGACGCCGGCCCCCATATGGTACTGGTTCAAGTCCCAGCTGCTCCCCTTCCCATCCAGCTCCCTGCTGATGCTCCTGAGAAAGCAGTGGAAGATGCCCAGGTGTTTGGGCCTCTGCCCCCACGTGGGAGCCCCGGCTGAAGCTCCTGTCCCAGCCCTGGCTGTTGCAGCCCTCTGGGGAGTGAAGCAGCAGATGGAGACCCTCTCTCTCTCTCTCTCTCTCCTCTCTCAGTAACTCTGCCTTTCAAATAAAAATAATTTTTTAATTTTTTATTTTTTCACAGGCAGAGTGGACAGTGAGAGAGAGAGAGAGAGAAAGATCTTCCTTTTGCCTTTGGTTCACCCTCCAATGGCCGCCGTGGCTGGCGCACCGTGCTGATCCGATGGCAGGAGCCAGTAGCCAGGTGCTTCTCCTGGTCTCCCATGGGGTGCAGGGCCCAAGCACCTGGGCCATCCTCCACTGCACTCCCGGGCCACAGCAGAGAGCTGGCCTGGAAGAGGGGCAACCAGGACAGAATCCGGCACCCCGACAGGGACTAGAACCCGGGGTGCCAGCACCCCAGGCGGAGGATTAGCCTAGTGAGCCGCCTGCACCAGCCAAAAAACCCGAATTTTTAAAAAATACTGTGTGCTTGCAGTAGTTGGGCAAGCGCAGCTCCAGGAGCCAGAGGCGGCATGGAGGGGGCACCGACGCAGCAGTCGGCGCAGGAGCTGCCTCCCACCTGGCATCTGGGGCGGCGTGGTCCGCGGCGGGAGCCTGGCTCGCCACAGTCTCAGCATTTATCTATTTCAGGTGTGCCGTTCAGGTTTCTCATTCTGCACAGAGAGCCGCGCACCTGTCGCCACCATCTGATTCCCAGCCCATCGCCGTGCCCACCAGCAGCCACACTCCTCTCCCGTGCTGCCAGCCCCTGGCAGACACAGACCGACTCAGTCGCTGTGCCGTTACCGATGCGGGATGCGGCAGACGGGTGACGTCACGCCATCTGTGGCCTTTTGTGTGTGGCTCCTGTCACGTGGCGTGGCGTCTTTGCGGTTCAACCCGCGGCAGCACGCATTGGCGGTTCACTTCCTCTGTGGCTAACCCACGTCTGCTTTATCCGATCGTCAGCTGGTGGACTTGGGCGCTGGTCCCACCTTGGAGGCTTGATGAACACGGCTGTTACCAGTCTGCGCGTGTAAATTTTTGTACGAATACCTATTCCAGTTTTCTTGTGTCTCCACGTAGGAGTGGGTCACATGGTAACCTCTACACTTAAATTCTGAAGACCTGGGGCTGGTGCCGTGGTGTAGCAAGTAAAGCCACCATCTGCAGCACCGGCATCTCATACCGGCACCGGTTCAAGTCCCAGCTGCTCCACTTCTGATCCAGCTCCCTGCTAATGCTCTTGGGAAAGCAGCAGAAGATGGCCCGGGTGCTTGGGCCCCTGCACCTGTGTGGGAGACCCTGATGAAGCTCCTGGCTCCTGCCTCTGGACCAGCCCAGCCCTGTTGTGGCCATCTGGGGAGTGAACCAGCACATGGAAGATCTCTCACTCTGTCTCTCCCCTTCTCTCTGTAACTCTGCCTTTCAAATAAATAATCTTAAAAAAAATCTGAAGAACTGCTCTACCGTATCCCACAGCCAAAGCACCACTTTCTACTCCCAGCAGCGATGTACGTGGGCTCCGGTCTCTCCACACCTTCACCGACAGCTGTGCCTGCTCTTCGCGTTGATTCCTGCCATCCTGGTGATGGGTACCCGGCTGAGGTTCCGGCTTCTTTCTTCTTTCCAAGTGCTGTTGGTCATTTAAACGGGAGTGCTTCGAAATGTTCATGGAAAATGGAATTAAGAGATTAGCTTACTTTGGTGCAAAAAAATTGTGCAATCCACGCATAATTTTTTTTCCTGTAATTTGCACTGTGCACAGCCCCTTTGTCTGTCCTCCTTGGAGAAGTGCTCCAATCCTTCCTCACGTCTTAGCTGGGTCCTTTTGCTCTAGAGGACTCCCGCCCGGTGCCTCTCAAAGCGAAGTCCCTGCACCAGCCGCGTCAGCATTGCGCAGAACTCTACCAGAGGTGCAAACTCTTGGGCTATGCTCCAGACAGATTGAGTCGGAATCTCAGGGTAGGTCCAGCGGTCAGTATTTAAAGTCATTCCAGGGACTCTGGGGTCCCCGAAGCTTGGGGCCCACTGGCCCGTATGCCTAAGCTGCCACTCAGCCCAGAGATCGCTGTGAGAACTGCATTCCAAGGAGCTGAAGTGGAAAGAAAGAACACAGACACCTCACTCGGGCGGGTGTGCCTGGCTCGCGGTTAGGACGCCACAGCCCACGTGAGAGGGGCTGGATTCAATTTCCAGCTCCGGCTCCTGACTCCAGCTTCCTTCCAACGCAGACCCTGGGAGGCAGCAGCTATGGCTCAAGTCCTTGGGCTTGTGCTGCCCACTGGGCTCCTGGTTCCTGGCTCCGGCCTCAGTTCAGGCCCAACCCCAACCAATGTGGGCATTTGGGGAGTGAACCGTAGATGAGAGCCCTCTCTTTCCTCTCTCCATTTCTCTCTCCATTTTGGAGCACCTGAGATTCCATCTTGAAAACGCCCCCCCTGCCCCCCCACCGTGAGACTCTGGTCTGAGACTCTCGGACAGTAGCAGCAAACTGCATCACACTTGGCAGAGAACCCCCTAGCGTGATGGCTCAAGCTTGGAAGCGGATAGGCTGCCCCTGGGTTAATGATGAAAATGCAATTTGTCTACGTCCTACATAGGATTAAAATCAGTATGTGGATTAATATCGAGATTCTAATTAATATTGAGATTGTAACTGGTATCGTTAAGATTATAATTGATATTAATTTCGCATAGGTTTTAGGTCAGCTTGACCCCAGTAACCACGTGTTCCCCCTTGATCCCAGCAACCATGCAGTCCCCTCCTGATTTTGTGGTTTTTGCCTTTAAAACCCCTGCTGCTTTGGGCTTCGGGGTCGAGAGTCTCGACATGAGGGCATGAGCCCTCTCGGCCGCCGGCAATAAAGGACCAGCACATTGGATCAGTGTGTGGTGCTCCTGTGTGCACTCGCTCAGGTACAACAAAATAAATCAATAAATAAGCCATGGATGTTTCTGTCCCAACATCATCATTTAAAAAAATCCTTTCACAATTTTACATTGATTATACATTGAATGATGAATCATAGCACATACAGAAACCCAATGCATAATTAAATTAACGTCCCTGGTGTCTTTTCACGTTTAAAACCGTGCCTACCAGGAAATGTACAACTACTCTCGAGCACTGTGTTTCCCGTCTCTTGGGGTTCGGTCAGTGTTGAGCTGCAAGACGAGAGACCTGCGAGGCCGCAGGGTTTTCACGTCCACCCCCCATCACGGCAGAGGTGCGAGTGTCTTGGGGAGAGAGACGCAGCTCTCCAGTCGTGGGCAGGCGAGAAGCCCCTGGGGCGGAGCGGACACGAAAGCAGTGATGTCTGGTCCCAGCTGCTTTTGCATGAGAGTCCTGCAGCTGGAGCAGACACGGAAAAGGTGTCAGTGTGACGTGCAGAGCCACCTCCCACACTGGGCAGCCAGCCCCTCTACACAGCTGTGCAACCGGCAAGACCATACGGGGTCAACCCAACTCGGGGGTCTCTCTGCAGGGCCGTGGCTACAAGATCAACACGGCGGTCACTGGAGTGCACGTGTCCCGGATTATGAAGCCACATCCGCCCCATTGCGTCTCTGACCTGTTCCTCTGAACCCAAGGGCGGAGCACCCAGGCCAACCCGTGCTCCGAGCAGTTAGGTGCCGTTCCCCTGGCACGGCTGAAACACAGGATGCTGGAGGTGATGTTAGGGGAGCTATGGAGACAGGGGCTGTGTGAGGGAAGAAAAACGGGAATTTCTGTGTGATGCAACCAGGAAGCCAGCCCTAGACTCAAACCAGCATTTTATATCTGAGTCTTGTCATTGTTTGATAACCTGGTGGGGTGGATCCCAGCCCTCTCCCTGGGGACAGCTTAGGGGACTGTCACCTGCCTGTCATCAAAGGGGCTGATGGAAGTTCTGGAAGGGATTTCCTATCCAGAAAGCCCTCCGCCCAGCAACCTCCCTGAAAGGATGTAGGGGAGGAGAAATGGAGGGCCCACACCCAATGTCCATAAAAACTCCAGGCTGAATGTGGACTGGGCTCTCCGCTCTTTCCCGAGACGCCCACCTAACCCGCAGGGTGCGCCCTCTTCATTAGACTTGGCTGGCACGCTCACCGCGCCTCCCTGTCTCATGTCTGAGATCCTTCTCGCACGATGACAAGAACGGCCGAGCTAGCACTCCCCGGGAGCACCTGCCACGCCGCCTGCCACCCTAACGTCCACACGTCATGAATTAGGACACAGAACCCTGGCTTAGGGCTCCATTGCGGTTACTAAAGATAACGTTCTGGACTGATAAAGAGTGGGGGTGAGGAGGAACGAGCGAAGTGGGGAGAGGCAGCTTCTCTTTCCGGAAGCATCTGGTGTTAGCTCACTCAAGCTTCTCCACCTCCCCACGAGGCGGGTCCAGTTGTCCACCTTAGAGAAGAGGCTGGGCCGGGTCCGACTTCGAGCCCGTTCACTCAATACACACCTGCGCTGTTGGTGATGGCGGAGAGAGGAGTCCATGCCGGGTCCGACCTGCCCCTCTCTCAGCCACGCGCTGTTCCCCCCAGCCCAGGCTGGCCAGAGGGGTTCTAGAAGGGGGGCACGGGGGCAAGGAACTTCTCAGGGTCCCCAGCCAGGCCCTCAAAGCCCCGGGGCTGTTCAGGAGCCAGCAGACCTTAGCCTATGCCTGCACGAGGCGCTGGAGAAAACGGGGAACCTTTGGGAAGAAAAGCGGTAATTTTTGTGCGGATGGCTCACCACGCGTGGCTGGCTTCACCACGGCTACTCTCTGTTGCAAGTCCGAATTCTTTCTTGCACAAAGCCCAGAACCTCCTATGCCCTTCTGTCCATGAGCATGGCTTATGTCTTGTGCTGGGGGCTGCCGGAGCAAATGCCATCGTGGTGGGCGTGGGGGCTGCTGGTGCTGACTCCGCTAAGGGCTCGCATCCTGGCTGGTCGTCGGCCACCCTCTGCTGTGTGCCTCTCCTCCTCTTTGCGTGGATCTCCCGGCCTTTGGATCAGGGCTTGTGACTCATTCAGCCCCAAGTACGGCCTAATCAGTCTCCGATCAGTCCCCTTGGGAGTTAAGGTTTCACCGTCTGAGTCCGGCATGGGGAGGGGGTACCAGTGAGCCCCCAGCAAGGCAACAGTCCCTGTTGCTCTGGCAACAGGGACACTTCCACTTCTCTCGGGCCCCTGGAGCTCGTAGCGACAGAGCTGGGAAGGGGACCCCTTAGAACCGGCCTCCATGCTCCCTCCACGGGCCACAGCACCTGCATCGGGAGCAGCCCCACACGCAGCCAAACAAGGTGGTCCCGGACCCCGGTGCCCAGCCGGGACCTGCCACCATCCGAGGCACAGCTCTCACTTCCCCTCTTCAGCCAGCTCGGGGCTCTTCCTGCCAGCGCTGCAGGAAGCCCTCCGCTGTTTCTGCCCACCAGTGCCTGGGGTCAGGGGAAGGGCAGGCGGCCAGAGGGGCCGTTCCCGCCCACCAGGGCCTCACCCACTCTATTCCTGGCAGCCCCATCTCCCCACTCTGTAATTACAAAGGAAACCAGGAGAGAGACGCATGGGGGAGACGGGCTGGGGTCCCCAGCCTCCCCAGCAGGGCACCCACGTGGGCCCGGGGAAGTGCCACTAGCAATATACAAGAACCAAACACTACTTTTTGCCACACCTGGGCAGGTGCGGCTGTGAGACCGGCCGTCGCTGAATCTCATTCCTTCCTCCAAGCGCAGGTTCCCTGACCTGCAAAATGGGCAAATAAAATGACGGAGAAAGCACAGAACCCCACCCCCATCAGGCACAGACACAGACGCGTCTGAGGTCCCAGGGAATCTCCAGGCAGCCCGCACTGCCGAGATCTTGAAAAAGAACAAGGCTGCAGGACCCACACTTCCTGATTTCCAAACTCACCACAAGGCTACAGGAATCCAGACAGCGGCTGACAGCAGAGAACAGTGCAGAGATAAACTGGGCGTGTTGGGTCAAACGCTGACCTGCAGAAGTGCCACGACCACTGTGTGGCAGAAGACTGTCTTTCCAATGAACGAACGGTGCGGGGAAAACCAGAAATCTACGAGCAGGACAATGCAGCTGGACCCCTCCTCGCACCCTAGACGAACACCGAGCTCCAATGAACAAGGACCTGAGCAGAAGGCCTGAAACGACCACTTTTGGAAGAAAACAGAGCCAAAGCTTCGTGGCACTGGATTTGGCCATGATTCATAGGAGGTGACGTCAAAGGTACAGGTAGCAGAGTGAAAAACAGATTTCATGAAAAACTTTTCAAAAATTGTACACTGAAAGACAAAACCAACCGTGTGAAAAGGCAACCCAAAGAATGGGAGGAAATACTTGCAAATCATGTATCTGATGAGATTAGTATCCAGGATGCGGAGAGAACTTTTTTTAAAAAAGATTTTATTTACTCATTTGAGAGGTAGAGTTACAGACAGAGAGAGGGAGAGACAGAGAGAGAGGTCTTCCATCCTCTGGGTCACTCTCCAAATGGCTGCAATGGCCAGGGCTGGGCCGGTCCTAAGCCAGGAGCCCGGAGCTCCTTCCACACAGGTGGAGGCGCCACACAGGTGCGGGGGCCCAAGCACTTGGGCCATCTTCTGCTGCCTTCCCAGGCCACAGCAGGGAGCTGGATCAGAAGAGGAGTGGCCAGGACGTGAACCGGTGCCCATAGGGGATGCCGGCACTGCAGGTGGAGGATTAACCTACGGAGCCAAAGAGCTGGCTCCAGAGAGAACTTTAAAAACTCAACAACAAAATGACCAAGCCAATTAAAGAGCAGGCAAAGGCCTTCAATATTTCCCAAATATGATACACAAATGACCACTAAGTGCTTAGACACAGGCTCAGTCATCAGGACTTCAGTGACACTCCCTCTCCCGCCCATGCGGACAGCGGCCACCAGAAACAAGCAGTGACAGTGCCGGTGAGGATCTGGATGAAGCGGAGCCGCTGGGCGCAGCTGGTGGGGATGCAAAATGCTACAGCCGCGGTGGGACAGAGCGTGTGCTTCCTCAATGAAGACAACTTTCCCATAGGAGTGGCCAGTCCCAGATAAATGAAACACAGACTCAATGTCTGTGCACACTTGAGTCAGCAGCGCTCCCCACAACAGCTACGGTGTGGAAGCAGCCCAAGTGTCCCTCACCGAGGAGTGGACAAGCAGACGGCGAGGAACACGCAATGCAGCATTGCCAAACTTCAGAAAGGAGGGAGAGTCTGACTCTCGCGGCAGCACGGAGGACTCTCGGGAGGTTATGCTAAGTGTAGCCAACAAGCCAGTTACAAAAGGACAAATACCGTGGGATTCCACTTACAGAGTCAGAGAGAGAGGTCTTCCATCCCCTGGCTCACTCCCCAGATGGCTGCAATGGCAGGGGCTGGGCCAGGCTGGAGCTGGGAGCCAGAGCTTCTTCCAGGTCTCCCACGTGGGTGCAGGACCCAAGCACTTGGGCCATCTTCCACTGCCCTCCCGGGCCACAGCAGAGAGCTGGATCAGAAGTGGAGCAGCTGGGACTTGAACTGGGGCCCATATGGGATGCCGGCACTGCAGGCTGGGGCTTAACTAGCTGCACCACAGCGCTGGCCCAGGTCATTATTATTTAGTAGCAGCAGGGTTTCAGGTTCCCGGGGGCCGGCTTCGTGGCATAGTGCCTAACACCCCAAATGCAGCACTGGGCCCTGGTTTGAGTCCCAGCTCCTCCACATCCAGTCCACTTCCCTGCTAATGGACCGTGAAAAGCAGTGGAAGATGGCCCAAGTACTTGGTCCCTGCACCCACAGGGGAGACCCGGAAGAAGGTCCTGGCTCCTGGCTTCAGCCTGGCCCAGCACTGGCTGTTGCAGCCAACTGGTGGATGAACAAGAGGATGGAAGATTTCTCTCTCTCTCTCTCTCTCTCTCTCTGACTCTGATTTCCAAATGAATAAATAAATCTTTAGGAAAAAAAAACCCTTCAGTTTCACAAGATAAAGAGGGTTATGGGATAGATGGTGGTGATGGTTGTATTATAATAATACACAAATATCTTATGCATTTGTTAGTTACCACTGAGCTGTACACTTTAAAGGATTAAGATGACACATTTTATATCATGTGTATTTCTACACAATAAAAATGAGAAAAACCACACAGCCTCGGGTGGGCATTGGCCAGGCTGTGGGGATGCCCATGCCCACGTGGGAGTGCCACAGGCTGTGGGGACAGCCGTGTCCACGTGGGAGTACCTCAGGCCGTGGGGACAGCCGTGCCCACGTGGGTGCGCCTGGGTTTCAGTCCTGGCTCTGGCTAACTCAGTGTCTTCAACGCAGGCCCTGGAGCAGCAGGCGATGACTCCAGGGGGTGGTTTCAGGACATCCGTGAGAGACCCGGGTTGAATTCCCAGCTCCTGGCTCTGGCTTGGCTCAGTCCTGGCTTTGAGGGCATCCCCAGGGAGAGAGCCAGCAGGTGGCAACTCCCTCTGGGTCTGTGACTTTGCCTCTTTAATAAATAAATAAATACTTTTAAAAATCTTAAGACTAAGATATTACTAAGAATATTATTCTTTTTTTTAAAAAAATATTTATTTATTTATTTGAAAGGCAGAGTTAGAGAGCAAGAGGGTCACTCCCCAAATGGCAGCAACGGCCAGAGCTGAGCCAATCTGAAGCCAGGAGCTTCCTCCAGGTCTCCCACATGAGTGCAGGGCCCAAGCACTTGGGCCATCTTCCACTGCTTTCCCAGGTCATCAGCAGGGAGCTGGGTCGGAAGCGGAGCAGCCAGGACTCCAGTGGCGCCCACGTGGGATGCCAGCACACGGCTTTACCCACTACTCCACGGCGCCGGGTGCGGTGAGAGTTCGTTCTGCCTAGGTGTTTCAGGGAATCACACAGAAGACAAACCGCACCCGTACCGAGCCACCCGCTGTGTCGCACCGTTCTTCCCCAAAGACACTGGCTCCTGCTACTCACCAGTGCGACCTCATTTGGAAACTGGGTCTTCGCTGAGAATCAAGTTAGGATGAGGTCACGGGACACACCCTAACAAAACATGATGGTGTCGCTATAGAAACGAAGTTTGGGGTCAGCCCTGTGGCACAGCAGGGTAAGACACACTTGGGACACTGGCAAACAAGAGAGCTGGCTGCAGTCACAGCTGGCCTTCCAAGTCAGCTCCCTGCTACTGCTCCCGGGAGGGCAGCGGAAGATGACCCCAGCCCTTGGGCCCCCTGCCGCCCACATGGGAGACCTGGGGAGAGCCCCTGGCTTGGCTTGGCCCAGCCTGGGTTGTTGCAGCCACTTAGGGAGTGAACCAGCAGCTAGATCTCTCCCTCTTTCTCTCTCTGCCTTTCAAATAATGAAATCCTAGGCTCTAGCCCCTAGGCTCTAGCTGGAAGCCCCGTGGCCCCATGGCCACTGGCGTCAGCTCCACCCCCACCCTAATGGGATTCACTGCGCCGTGGATCTGGGGCCCCCAGAGCCGTGACTGTGTATTTCTGCTTGCAGGGCCCCTTTCTGGGACAGCAGCTGTGGGACAGGAACACAGTGCCTGCTCTGAATTCGCTTTCTCACTTGCTCTAGTTCAGTAAATTCCAAAGTCCTTCTTGGGTCAGTCCTGCGCCCTCCGTCCGCCAAGCTGCAGGAGGCGCACTTGGTCCCTGTCCTGAAGGAGCAGTGGGGACAGAAAGGAAGACACCAACCTGCCAGTCACCGGAGAGACACACGCCCGAATCGCGAGGTTTGTGACGTGTTTCGTTACAGGTTCAGCAAAGAGACGTGCGCGTGGACTGAGGAGTTGGGCAAGGTGAGAGCTGGACCGGGATTTAAAAGAAATTATTTCTTTGGTTAAAATGTATTTGGGAGGGAGAAAAAGGAGGAGGAGGAAAAAGAGAAAGAGGGGAGGGAGAGAGAGAGAGAGAGAGATGTCTCTTCCACTTACTGGTTCAATGCTCAAACGCCTGCAACAGCCAGGAACCAGGCCAAAGCCAGGAGCCAGGAACTCCTGCTGGGTCTCCCATGTGGGAGGCAGGGACCCAAGCCATGAGCCATCACCTGCCGCCTCTCAGGGTGCTGGAATTGCAAGCAGAACTGGGATAGAACCCGTGCAGGTGCACGGACAGCGCGGGGCACCGTTGGGACAGAGAGCAGGCCACTCCGGGAACACCCCTCCACCTGGCTGAGCTCTCCCGAGCTGCGTCACCTACGATTCCGCCTCCCACCTGTGTCACGCACTTCTATGCCACCGGGGACCCCTGCTCATCCTGCAAGACCCTGGGACACGGTCACCTCCTCCACAAACTGACCTCTCCCCGTGAGCCAACGGCACCGCACAGGCCCGGGCGGTGACGCCCACGCTCATGCAGCCTGCTGTTGCTGTGGGATGGCGCCTGCTGCGTGTTCCCCAAACGGGCTCAGTTTTGTCCTGGGCACTCAGAGCATCCCTCCCAAGCCGCTCCCATCCAGCCGGGCTGTGCGGCAAACTCTCGCCAATGCACGTGGCAGAGTACTGAGTGCTACCTCCAGGCCTGGCTCTGCCGGACCCCTGGGCCCCATCTCTCTCGGGTCCATCTGCTGGTTCAGTCCTCAAATGACTGCAAAAGGCAGCGCAGGGCCAGGCCAAAGCCAGGGGCCAGGAACCCGTCCGGGGCTCCCAGGTGGGTGGCGGACGCCCAGTGCTTGGGCTGTCTGGCTGCTTTCCCAGGAGCAGCAGCAGGAAGCCGGATCCGAAGCTAAGCAGCCAGGCCCCCAGCCGGTTCGCAGCTGGGGATGCCCGCGTGGCAGGCAGTGGACTCACCACTGGCTGTGCCACAAGCCCGCCACGAGGCCAAGCAAAGGAACTGGTGCCAGCTCCGGACACCCTAGACACCAGCCCGTGTGCCGCCTTGGCATTCAAGACCAGCCGCGAGCTGGGTGAGCCCTGGGCTCTTCCAGGTGTCCAAGGCACAGCAGCCCCCCCCCCCCCCCCCCGCTGACGCCCGCTTGTGCAGTCGCCTGGCTGCCTCCCACCTGTTGGCCCACCCTCCCTCTGCGCGGATGCGCCACCAGCAGCCACACGCAGCCTCTGCCCACTGGTCTCCGCCACGCACGCGGGCAGGCAGGGCGCTGCGGCTGCGGGCGTCCCAGCGCATCCCCCGCAGCCCGGGGCTGCCAGGAGCCGGTCTGCCTCAAGGTGTGGGCCCGCACGCGGCGCTGCGGCGAGGGAGGGGGAGGGGGAGAGGGCCGACGCCCCCAGCAGTGCCTCCCCGCAGCCCCCGCACCGCCGTTCCCGACGCGTTTCTGGTGTAGGCTTCTTCCTGGTGACGCCAGGACCCAGCGCCGCCGCCGGCCGTTTCTGTGGTTACCTGTCCTGGGGGCCTGGGGGCGGGGGTCGCGGCAGGTTCCCCCGCACTGGCTGGAGGGAGCATTGCCCGCCTCGCCCCGACACCCAGCAAGCCGCCCGGCCAGCACGGGATGTCGGCCAAGCCCCCTCCCCAGCAAAGGAGCCCGAAGCCCCCCCGCCCCCAGCCGGACCCTTCCCCGTGCGGGCTGCAGGCCAAGCGAGCCAGAGCCGCAGCCGGTCTCGCGCGGGGCGGCGGCGGGCACCTGCTCGCGGGACCCGGGCCGGTGCCGGGGGCCGGCGGCGGCTCCGGCGTCTTCCCCGGGGCAGGCCGCCCGGCTGCACTTCCTGCGGAGGCGGGCGGGCCCCTCCCCTCCCGGGGCCGCCTCCCGACCTCTCCTCGCCCGCAGGCCGGAGGCCAAGGGTCAGGGAGGCGGCACCGGCCGCAGCCCGCCCCGCCCCGCAGCCCCGGCGCGCCGGGGACCGGCCGAGCCCGGGCTGGGAGGGGAGCGGGCCGGGGGCCGTGCGGGGGGCGTGGCCGCGCGGGGGCGGGTCCGCAGGAAACTTGCGCGCCCGCCCCCGCCGCGCCCCGCCCCGGCCCCCGCCTGCGGGTCCCGCCTTCGCGTCCCTTCCTTCCCGGCGGCGGGCGGCGGACGCGGGCCGGCGGCGTCTCCACTCGCTCGCTCGCTGGCTGCCCGCTCCCTTTTGTCTTTGTGCGTGGCGATGAGCGCAGGGCCGGCGCGGCGGCTGCGGGCTCACGGACGCGGGCGCTCCTAGCTCCCTCCGGCCTCGGCGCTCGCCCCAGGCAGCGGCCCGCGGGGCCGAACTTGGGCTCGGGAAGCCTGCGGACCGCGTCCTGCGCAGGAGCCGGTAAGAAGGGGCGGCTGCGGGACTGCGGGCGCGTGAGCCGGCGCGCGCTGCGATCGGGCCCCCTCGGTGCGTGTGTGCGCGCGCGCGCGCGTGTGTACATGTGTGTGCGCACGCGTGTGTACGCGTGTGCGGCTGTGTGTGTGTGCGAGCGTTTCCCCGCGCCGTGGAGTTGGGGGTGCCCGCGGACCGAGGCGTCTCGGGAATGGCGTGTCCTCGTGGGCATCCGTGTGTGCGGTTGGGGGGGTGCACATTTCCGACTGCGTTTATGGAGATGCGTGGCGGGGCCGCTGTGGTGTGCGAGCGGCGCTGGGGTGGCGGGGTGGGCGTGGGCGGCCAGGCCCAGGGCGCCGGGCCCCCGGGCCCTGTCGGTCGGCGCAGTGCGGAGCTCGGGAGCCGGGGAGGACGGCGAGGCCGGCTCGGGCCTCGTGGGCCCCGGGGAGCCACCCCGCCGGGGCGCAGAACCGTACGGCCCGCGAGAGTCGCCGGTGCGCTGCGGCCGGGGTCGGGGCCCGCGCAGCTCCGAGCTGCGCCCTCCTCGCCCGGCCTCGCCTGCGCCGCGACCCGGGCCGGACCCGCTCCCTCTGCTTCTCTCTCGAATGGGGCAGCCTCCGCCTCGCGGTAGTGGTGCGCTCCGCAGACTGCGCTGAGCCGTGCACGTAGTAGGTCTGCGCCAGCCCGATCAGCCCCCCTCCTCCCCGCCGACCGTGGGCGCGGCCCCAGCGTCCCCTCCCTGCGCGTGTTTGTGCCTTTCTCCCGGCTCGAACTTCACGGCGGAGCGAGGAGATTCCAGAAAGTTTGAGCTGCGGGCGCGCCGCCTCTGGCGTGCAGGGGTGCGCGGTGCCCGCACCGCGACCCGCGTCCCCGAGCGCCGGCCCGGAGGCCGACGCCGGCGGGAGCCTCTCCAGCCTCTCTCGGTTCAACACGTGCTTCCTCCCGGGCTGCTGCGGCTCGTGGGACCCGGTGGTCCCGGGGTGAAGGGGGCGCGCTCCGCGGCCCCGGGTCTCCGGCTCTGCGGGTCTCCGGCGCGGTCCCCGCTCCCGCGCCCCGGCGGCGCGATTCCACCGAGAGGATGGCGTCCACCGGCCGCCGCCGCCCCCTCGCAGTCAGCTTGGTGTGAGAGGCGGGGGTGGTGGTGGTGGTGGTGGTGCGGGGTGGGGTCCGCAGGAGACCCTTGCTCCCAGTCCCACAGCCTCATTTACGAACGTTTGGCTGCGGGTAACGCGCGCGCACGTCGCGGTCCCTGCGGCCCACCCTTTGGGGAGAGCCCTGCACCACCCCCCTCACCGCGCGCCCGGCTGCTGCCACGAGCCCGAGCAGCGGTGGGGGGCTTCCCTCCGCCAATTCCGCGTCTTTCTCGCAGGCCCCTTCCAAAGAACAGGCCACCCTTAACCCAGGGCGCGTCTCCTGGGTGCCAGAGGCTCGAAAAGCCGAGCGCCGGCCTGGGGAGGGGGGAGCCGGCTTGGCGGCTTGGGGTCTGGGATGTGGTTGCCAGGACCCAGGAGCTCGGCCGGGGCCATAGGCGGCCTTGTGACACCGGGGCCAGAGCCTCTCGGCCTTGGGCCCTTGGGTTGGGTTCCAGCCGGGACGGAGCCCCCTCCCCCATCTTCCAGTGGGCAGCACAGGCTGAGCCACCTGTTT
Source organism: Sylvilagus bachmani (assembly GCA_015711505.1). NCBI lineage: Eukaryota > Metazoa > Chordata > Mammalia > Lagomorpha > Leporidae > Sylvilagus > Sylvilagus bachmani. The sequence continues at coordinate 7,123,163 of CM027408.1, forward strand.
GTGTGTCGTCGGGTGATCTTTATATCCTGCAGGAGAAAGGGGTCTTTGCTCTGAATTCTCCGTTTCTTTCCCGTACGATTCAATAGTATGTATGTGATGGATGTTTAAAAATCAGCCCGCTCACCCCAGAAGACGGGGTGGAAGAGGGCGCGTGTTTGGGGAAAAGCAGCGGGGGGAGGCTTAGCCCTGCATCTATTTCTGTTTCGCTTCTGAAAGCCCTCTGATTAGCGAGCCCTTGAGGTTCTGTTGGATCCGTACCAGAGGGAAGGCCCAGGGCCGCTGCCCAGCCAGCTGTCCACACTGAGTCTTGCCTGCTGCCCTGGTCAGGTGGAGGATGCGTGGCGAGGTGTGGTCCCCGTGGGAGCAGATGCGGGGGGGGGGGGGAGCCATTCCACCCGCAGGGCAGCCGGCCCTAGTCGGACCCGGAGAAGAGGGAGTCCCAGACTGCAGCCCAGGGCCCCTGCGAGAGCGTTCCGGGAGCAGTGGAAGACTGGGACAGATTCCTGCGGGATTTAGCTGCTTCTCCTTTTCTGGCCACAGGGCTGCCCAGAATTAGCAGCACAGGAGGCGGAGTGGGCTCCCTCGTGCACACCCCCCCACCAGGCCTGCGGCCTTCAGCCCGTTGGCTGGCGTCCAGCGTGGTCACCTGTCACTCCCTCTGTCCTGCTCCCGAGCTGACGGCGAGGCCATGCAGCAGCACCCCTTCCTGGTTAAGTCCCAGGGTCCCTCGCACGCCAGGGACCGTCCAGGGTGCTCGCAGGGAGCCCCAGAGTTTATTTGGCACCAAAGAGGAAGCTGCTTGGCAACCGAGTTTTTATCTAGACGCGGACCGTTGTGTGAGGGAGCCGTGCCATCCAGCAGGCCTGAAACTTGTCACTTGTCAATTGTGGAGAAGGCGCAGCCGCGGCGTGGGCGTGGGCAGGGAAGCACGCGTGATGCGGCACGAGCAGACGCCAGGAGGTCTGACTCCTGGCTGCCCGGTTCTCCCGCCATCTCACCGGGCTTCCCGGCCACACTCGGGCCCGTGGTCCTTTCCCTGTGGGTTGAGTTTCTGGTCTGGGGGCGGCTGGACAATTGCGGAAGGAGAAACCCAGATGGGTCGAGGGGGCTGACTCAGGGCCACTTGCCTTCGGGGGATAGAAGGTTTCCTTTGGGGGCCGGAGTCAGGTGCAGCGGTTAAGATGCCCGGTGGGGTGCCTCGGTTGAAGTCCCGACTCCTGATGCTGCCAGAGCAGATCCTGGGAGGCAGCAGGTGACAGCCCCAGCAGCCAGGCGCCTGCTACCCCTGGGGGACACCCAGATGGAGTCCCAGGCTCCTGGCTTCAGCCTGGCCCAGCTGCAGCTGCCATAGGCATTTGAGTAGGCATTTGAGGCAGTGGATGAAAGATTTCTCTTTCTTTCATTCAATAAAATAATACAGATTTCATGGAGTGTTTCACGTCGCTTTCCACCTTCCCGGGAGAATCCTTGGAGCCTGGTGGCCGGGTGCAGTGTAACTTAGGTAATCAGTACAGTGACAGGTGCAAGATTTCTTAGGGGCTGCCGACAGGGTGCCAGCCTAAAGATTTTCTTCTTTATCATCTGAGAAGCACAGTAAATCCTGTAGAAAGCCCTACCTTGGCCGTGTCGTTCCGAGTAAATTGAATTTCAGAGGCAGAGCCTCTGTCTCTGCATTTATGAGGCATGACTGACTACGGACGCCTTCTCGGAGGCCGCAGCCATCTTCCCACCTCGCGGGCCGGGAGCCGTGGGGCCGCTCGCCTTCATCTCCCACGCCAGTGCGCCCCGAGCTTGCTCGCCCAGTGTCTGTGATTCACAAGTGTGCCGTCTTCCCAGTAGTTGTGCGCGGTCCAGGCTGGCGGGAAGCCAGGAGCCCGGGGTGGAGGTGCCTGGCGGGCCTGCCTGTCTGCTTAGATGGCAGCTGTTCTCGCAGGGGCCAGTGAGGGGTCTCTGACCCTTGACTGAGAACTCCAGATTGGAGCGGTGTTAGGGCACCGCGGGTTAAGCCACTCCTGTGCGAGTAGCTGCTGAAGTCCCGGCTGCTCGCTGCTCATGCACCCGGGAAACAGCAGAGAGTGGCCCAAGTGCTTGGACCCCTGCCTGTAAGGGAGACCCGGATGGAGCGGCTGGTTCCTGGCTCCAGGCTCCGGCCTGGCCCAGTTCTGGCTGTTGCACCTGTTTGGGGAGTGAACCAGCAGATGGAAGAGTTCGCTGTCTCTCCCTCCCTCCCCGTCTTTCAGATTAATAGACGAATCTTTAGGAAAAGGAAAGAGTGTAGCTTGTTCAGTGTGGACCCCGTGAGGACCCCGGATCGGAGCCTCCCCTGGGTTTTCCTCCACCCACTTGTGCCCCCGAGCAGTCCCCTCCATTGCCTGCCGGACTCCCCAGACAGCCGCTCAGGGCGTCTCTAGGGCCTTGCCCAGGCCCACCTGTGCCAGGCTCTCTGTGGGCAGGTGGCGGCGCTGTCTGTGGGCGGGTGGGTGGGTCTGCGGGTTGCTGCCCGCTGGAGCGGAGCTGGGACCCTTCCCTTCCCCGGATCTGCATCTACTGCCTGTTTGTTACGGTGGAGACCTAGGAGCATCTGGGCTCCCTCCCGTCCCGGCCTCTCCCCCTGCAGCAGCCGATCCCGGGCACCTGTTCCTGCCTAGGAGCCTCTGGGCTGCCTCCCGTCCCGGCCTCTCCCCCTGCAGCAGCCGAGCCGGGCACCTGTTCCTGCCGGCAGCTCACTGTGGGAACGCAGATCTCACGTCTCCCGCTCCCCCGCCTCCACCCGCGCCAGGTTCCAGGTTCACAAGTGCTCCTTGAGCCCTTGGCGCGGGCCTTGCTCCCAGGCTGTGCTCCGGGAGGGCCCGGCGTGTGGGGCGGTCACTGAACAAGCCTGGGGGGTGTGAGTGCCTGGGACGGGAGCTCCTGCTGCCAGCTGGGGGGCCAGGGCCTTCCCCACGACACGCCATCTGACTTCTGGGAGGCGGTGGGGCTTGCTTTTCTGTCTCTCCCAGGCTGCTTCAGCTGCACTTGACACCTGCGTCGTGACATGATCCGTATACAATAAGGGGCGCCTGCTTTGAGTATCGCTCTGTGGTTTCTGCAGAGTGTACAGAGCCGTGTGGAGCCGTCGCCCCAGGAAGAGTCCTCCTGCCTAGCCGTGGTCACTTTGTGTCGCCGGCTCCCAGCTCTGGCCACCACCCTCCTCCATCCATTTCCTGGCTTCATGGACTTGCCTTTTCTTCCTCTGTGTCGTTTGGTGGGTTTGGCCCGAGGGGTCTGCTGTGATGTCTTCCTGGGGTCTGGCCGTTAGAGCTGACTTCTCTCAGTGCCTGGCGGGGTGGGCCGGGAGCATGCCCATCACCCCAGTGAGAAGCCTGCGCCCAGCGCAGCTGCGGTGTAGCCATGGGTGTCAGCCAGACACTCCCCCCCCCACTCCTGAGTATTCCGCAGAGTGTTGGAATTTGGAATGCGGGGTGTGTGTCGTGTCCGTGTGTGGGTCCTTGCCCCATGCATTTCCTTGTTCAACATGGAGGCTTATGGCACAAACTCATTTTAAATTGTTTTACTTAAAAGGATTTCTCAATTCATTGGGAGGCAGAGCGACAGATGCAGAGAGCACGCTCCTGTCTGCTGGTTCGCTCCTCGCTCCTCAGATGCCCACAACAGCTGGAGCTGGGCCAGGCCAAAGCCAGGAGCTGGGAGCCAGGCCAGGTCTCCCACGTGGGTGGCAGAGACCCAGGGACTTGAGCCGGTACTGGCTACGCCCCTGGATGTTCATTGGTGGGAAGCTGGAATTGGGAAGTCTGATAGGGGCCTCGTGGGTCTCTTATCAGGTGCTTAAATCACCAGGTCTAAGCCTGCCCTCAAACACATCTTTCTTAAAGGTTTATTTATTTATTTGAAAGTCAGAGTTCCACAGAGAGAGGAGAGGCAGAGAGAGAGAGAGAGAGAGAGAGAGAGAGAGAGAGGGGAGAGGCAGAGAGAGAGAGAGAGAGAGAGAGAGAAGTCTTCTGTTCGCTGGTTCACTCCCCAGATGGTCGCAGCGGCTGGAGCTGTGCCTATTCAAAGCCAGGAGCCAGGAGCTTCCTTTGGTCTCCCACGCAGGTGCAAGGGCCCAAGGACTTGGCCATCCAGAGAGCTGGATCAGAAGCGGAGCAGCCAGGACTTGAACTGGTGCCCGTAAGGGATGCCGGCACCACAGGCGGTGGCTTTACCTGCTACGCCACAGCGCCAGTCCTATCAAACGTATTTTTTAAATGAAAACTGGAAGCAGCCTGGAGCAAATGAGCAGCCCCCAAAGCCATCAGCAAAAGTAGAAGAGCTCATAATTAAACCGGGGGGGGGGGGTGTCTCTTCCTTTCCTGCCCTTAATAATACAGCCTTCTGCCACCTCCTGGGCTGCTGTTGTCTTTCTAGGAAGTACAAGGTCTCTTCAGGGTGGGAGTGCTTCATGGCCACAGCCTCTGCCCAGACCAGGCGGAACAGCCCATGAGCGCATGTGGACGGCTCTCCTGGGCGGTGGAGGGCTCCCCTGGGCGGTGGAGGGCTCCCCTGGGCGGTGGAGGGCTCAAGTGCACTCGGATGCCCTGTGTGTTTCTGAATTTCTCTCCTTGCACTTGTTCCTGGAGAAGGAACAAGTCAGAGGAGGAGACGCTGCTGGGCAGGTGCACAAACCCAGGCACAGAGGTCGCCGTCTCGGGTCCTGGTGGTCTCTCTCCTGCTGAGGGAGGAACTCGCCCGCTGGGCGGTGTGACTGGGGGGCAGGCAGACCGGGGTCTGAGTCGCGGTGTCTGCTCTGTGTCTGAGGCCGAGGTTGCTCATGTACCACAAAGGGTCTTAGGCCCCTCTTGGACAATCGGGGGGACCACAGATGCGAGCCTGGCAGGGATAGCGGTGGCCGCTGCTCCTGTCTGTGCGAACTTGGATGGTCTCACGGCCTCTGCTGCTGAGGCTCCTCTTCAAGTGCAAGGTCAAGTGCTGCAATCCGAGCCTGTGGGTGCTGGTGAGGGGCTCCCGCACGGGGCCCAGTGTTCTGGGGGGCTCTGGGGAGCTGCTGTTCTGGGTTGTCCCGGCCTCACACCCTTCGACAAGCACCTCAGGGTCCCTGATGCACCCCCGATGGCTCTGAACTTGGGGACTCCACCGAGGGGCCTGCAGGTTGTTCCTCTGCTCCCCGCCCCAAAGGTGCCTGGGGAGCATCTCGGGATGCGAGTGGGGGGCGGCGGCCTGAGGGGCCCCAGCAGCCTGGCAGGATGGGCCCCCTGTGCTCCTTCCTGTTCCGTGTACGGTGCTCAGCTCTCTGCACTGCACAGACGTCTCCAGAAAGCAGAGTTGGTGCCAGCCCCGCCCCGACCTGTTTGCTGCCTGCCGTTGTCCCTGTTGACTGTGTGTGGTGGCAAGGACACTCCTGGCAGAGTGAGAGCCCCCGCCCCCCAGCCTCGGCTGAGCAGGGCTGTGGGCTGCAGGACTGGGATCCCCTCCCCACAGCTCTCTCCCCTGCAAGCAGTGGCAGTGGCAAGATGCTCGTAATTAGAGACCCTTAGAGGGGCCGGAGCTGTGGCGTAGTGAGTAAAGCCACCACCTGCAGCACTGGCATCCCATATGGGCGCCAGTTCAAGTCCCGGCTGCTCCACTTCCAATCCAGCTCTCTGCTATGGCCTGGGAAAGCAGTAGAAAATGGCCCAAGTGCTTGGGCCCCTGCACCCACGTGGGAGACCCGGAAGAAGCTCCTGGCTCCTTGTTTTGAATAGGTGCAGCTCCAGCCATTGTGGCCAATTGGGGAGTGAACCAGCAGATGGAAGACCTTTCTCTCTCTCTCTCTGCGTCTCCTCTCTCTGTGTAACGCTGACTTTCAAATAAATAAATAAATAAATCTGAAAAAGAGTCAGAGGGGGCCCTCTCATCGCCTCTCGATCCTCATTAAAAGCCCTTAGAGAAATCCCACACCTGCAGTGTGGCCTGGGCAGTCCAGCGATGGCTTAGCCTCCAGGAGCGGGACCCACAATGTGGCAGCCACCGTGGCATCTGTGGGCGTCTGTCTTCTTCCCAGTAAGCAAAGGTAGTGACAGGTGGCCCGCGGGGCCTGGGCCCGGGCGCTCAGTGGCTGCTCTCATCCTGGTGGGGAACTCGCGCTCTTGTTTCTGAAGAGAGTTGTTGGCCGTTGTCCCGTGGAGGGCTGTTGCCTAGCGGAAACAGCGAGGCCTGGCTGCTGGCTCCCTGAGCTGGCTGCCTGTGTGTCATCGGCAAGGAGGTCCACGTCTGCTGGCCAGGGCCCCCCGAGTAGCGCTCACCCACAGCTCCTCCTCTCTGTGGCTGTCCTGGGCCATCGTCACTGTCACCATCTTCATCGCCACCACCACCACGGCCAGCATCATCATTCCTCCTCCTCCTCCTCGTCACCACCATTACCACCACCATCCTCACCATTCCCCGTCACCATCGTCACCACTGTTGGCATCACCATTAACACCACTGTGACCGTCACCATCGCCGTCAGCGTCACCATCGCCGTCAGCGTCACCATCACCATCAGCGTCACCATCGCCGTCAGCGTCACCATCGCCGTCATCTCCATCACCATCCGGAACCTCAGCCTTCTCAGCCTCTGGGCCACTGTGTCCTGCAGCCCATTCCCGCCAAAGTTAGCCGTTCTCGGTGGGCCTCCTGGTGCTGGGTGGGCGGTCCCCAGGGGAGTTAGGACGGGGCGCTCGGTGTGGGGGGTGGAGTGATTCTGCGGGGGTGTCCTAGGGAATCACTGCTCTGGAAGGTTCTGGAACAGTCTCGCCTCCTCTTTCAGGCCCAGGTGTAACCCGGTGGCACCTGTTCCGTGGGGCCTGCTTTGCCCCCCGGAGTGCAGATTAAGGCTTCCTGGTTGGGAATCCTGCACGCCCACCTCTTCCAGGGTGGGCTTGTCCTCGGTGACCCCTCTTGGCCCCAAGCCTGGAGCACCGTGGATGCCCAGGTGTGAGATGGAGCCCCCTGCCCCCGGCTTGCTCACCTGCCGTTGGTGGGTGGGTGGAATTGTTTCACATCAGAACCCTTCTTGCTGGGGGGGGGGGTCGGGGCACCAAGGCTGTTTCCCATGCTTGTCCCTCATTGGCTGGTTTGTTTTGGGCATTTTTTTTGACTCAAGGCGGGGCTGGGCTGGCCCATCTGGCATCCTGGCTTGGTGTCTGGCTTTGACTCTGATCGTGATCATGGGCTCCATCACTGTGGAAGGGGCCTCACCTCTGCCGCCGGTGCTGCGGATCAGGGCAGCTGGCCGTGCAGACCGACATGGAGCCCAGCCCGCTGGGCGGCGGAAAACCAGGCAGGCGTTCGGCAGAGCCTCTGTAGGAAGCAGCCTTTAACACAGAAGACACGGGGCCCGCAGGGGCAGGTCTGTGAGCACAGACAGGAAGAGGCTGGGCGGAAGTCAGAGGGGACTCTGGGTGGGCTCGCCTGGCCCTCTCGCCCTTCAGCCCGTTCGAGGGTGCCCTGTTACCTGCAGTGAGGAAGGTGGGTGGGGCGGGGTGGATTAAGTTGCTGCTTGGGGCGCACGCACCCCTCTCGGGCTGCGACTCGATTCCCAGCTCCCCCGTTTCCCATCTGGCTTCCTGCAGAGCACCCAGGAGAGCAGCGGGTGAGGACCCAAGTTCCCGCCACCCACAAGGGAGTCCCACGTAGGGCTCCGGGCTCCTGCTCTGGTCTGGCTCAGCCCTGCGTGTTGTGGACATTTAGGGAGTGAATCAGGATGGAAGATGTGTGTGTGTGAGTATGAGTGTGAGTGTGTGAGTGTGTGTAAGTGTGTGTGTCCCTCTCTCTGCCTTTCGAATAAGTAAGTGAGTCTTCAACAAAAGAAATCAGACAGGGGCTGGTGGCTCCAGGGGCGGATCTCAGTGGGGCCACTGCTGGCCGTGGCTGAGCTCGGTTCGCAGGCACCAGACCGGCTGCCTGACTTGGAGGCTGCCTGCTGTAGCGAGGCGAACCAGGGCCGGGATGTAGCCCTGCTCGTTCTAATGACGCGCTGATGCTCTTGCAGGGCTCGGAGTGCTGATGAGCCACTGCACTCCTTGTTCTGACTAATTGTGAATTAGAGAAAGTCAGAATTGCGAGTGTGGTCGAGGGCTAGTCAGTAGCTTGCTGTTCAGACGGGAAGTGTATGTAGTTTGCAAACCGCCGGCCAGATTTTGCCTCAAATTGCTCGCTTTAATGAACCTCCAGGAATGTTTTGAGACTCGCACGTCCGTGGTGGCAGGGTAGGAGGTCTTTGCTAAAAGGGGCCGGCAGTGAGTAATTTAGCTGTTTCTCCTAATTAGGGGCTGGGGTTGTGCAAACAATTTCACTTCGGCTCTGTTTGGGAGGGTGGGCGGGAAGGGACTTAACCCAAACCATCAGCAGTGGCTCTTGTTCTACTTCCCTGCATCCCAAAACCTCGCCAAGGGGCATGTATATTTCTGCAATTAGAGAGAAAAAAAAAGCTTTTAAAAATGTTTATTTTTAAAGCATTTTTATCTGAAAGGCAGAGAGGGAGAGAGAGAGAGGTCTTCCATTCAATGGTTCATTCCCCAAATGCCCGCAACAGCCAGGGTTGGGCCAGGCTGAAGCCAGGAGCCCAGGACTCCGTCCAGATCCCCCATGGCGGTGGCAGGGGTCCAACTACTGGAGCCATCACCTGCTGCCCCCCAGGGTGCACATTAGGAGGAAGCTGGACCGGAAGCAGAGGCAGGACTCGAACCCGCGTGCTCCAGACATGGGTGTCTCAGGTGGAACCTTCACCTCTGTACAGGACGAGGACACCCACCTGGACAAAGGTTCTGAGAGGGGCTCCCACACCCGTGCCTGGTCTCCCTTCCTGATTAGCTTAGCGGACTTTGTGTCTGCAGTCAGACTGCATGGAACCGTAACTTGCACACTCGCGATGATTCGAGTTAATGGCAATTTATCAGAGTACATCATTCGATTGTGTTAATTGCATCTGAATCCGATACTAAGCAGATCTATTAACTGGATATCAAGACAAAATGTTCTTAGTCTGCCAAGCAATTCACCACTGCAGCGTGGCCGAGTGTCGCGTTTGTTTACGGTCTTGGATGGGGGCTGCCTTTTGTTTGCCTGAACTTGGGCGTGGTGGTCTCTGCCCTTACGGCTCCCTTTCTGAAAGTAACTTTCGCTGTTCCTCCCCCCGCCCCCGCCCCGGATAATGCACCTGCTGGCCTCCAGCGCCTGCACGCAGGGGTCTCCTGGCCGTGCCCCTGCCCGAGCCGGGGTGGACGGCGGGAGCTGGGCCTGCGTTTCCGTGGCATCTGTCCAAGGCCTTGGTAGGCGGTTATTCCCCTCCGCTTCCCAGAGGTTTAATCTGTCTGAGTCCAGGATATTGAGTCAGCAGCGGAAAGTCATGAAGACGAGGCCAGCACCAGAGGAGCTGGCTAATATGGAAGATGGATTTCAGGGTGGACGCGGGAGAGATGCGGGGGGCTGGGCGTGACGCCGCGGCCGCCCGCATTCCTCCAATGCGTGAGGAATCCGCCGTGGACGGTGGTGCTGCGGGCTCAGCCCCTGCACCGCCTTTCCCAGGGCTCGCTATCGGGCGAATCGCGTCTTCAGAGTCCACCGTACGTCTTTCCCGGCCGGAGGAGGACGGTGGAGGTGTGCACACCGCTCCTTCACGTCTCTCTCACGTCATTTCGGGATCTTTGGCTGTAAAGAAACCAAATCGAAAGACATCAGAGTTTGTGTTTCCTGAACTCTGGCTCCTCCGGTTATTCCAGGATCCGGCGCCCCGGCAGGGAGCCTGCTCGCCTGTCGCTGGAGACAGGTAGGTTGCCATGGAGACCAGGTGTGTTGCTGCGGTTTCCTGGGTACCTTCATGGCCTGGGGAGGGGCCCGTGCGATCCTTGTAAACAAGGCTCAGGCGTCCTGGTCGACTTCTGTCCTGATCGCTGGCCTAATCCCCCCCCCCCCCCGCTCTTCCTGCCGAGACCCCCACCCCCACCCAAAGCATCGTACACCCTGCTCCAGGGTGAATGGCGGCCACCCCTTAACATCCCACGCGTGGGTGCAGCAGTTTCCTGCTGGGGCCCTGGGGCCCCGTGGGCAGCCACAGTGGCAGAGGCCCTGACCCTGTGGCCGTGACCCCACACCATGTGAAGCCGAGCGGGTCTCTGGGCTGATCCTCCCTCAGCCTCTGCCCAGGTGCAGGGTCAGGAACTCTGCCACCGCTGTGTGGACCAGTGGGCTCGAGCCTGGGGGTGGGGTGCGGGGATTCACGTCACACACCGGAGGCGCCTCACCCGGCAGGACCTCACGCCCTCCCGTCCAGTGAGTGGTCTTGATGGTTGGCTGGGGAATGGTGGTCGCCTTTCCCGGGTCCTGTCCTGTCTTGTCCGTTTGCTTTCTGCCTCCCTCCATGCACCGGCATAGAGCAGCCCGCGGCGTTGCAGGCGGAAGGCCCTCCTGGGGGTCATCAGCCACTGCTCTGCCCCGTCCTGGGGTCTGTGGTCAGCCAGGGCCCGCTGTGGCCCCCGCCTGCTGTCCTGCCTGGCACCTGCTTGTTCACCGGTGGGAACCGCGGCCAGAGGAGGCTGCCCGCAGGTGTGGCGACAGCACCAGAGCCAGCTTCAGTGTGCAGCTGCCGACTGGACGGCCAGCTCGGTGGGAGGGTGCGGCGGTCTGAGAAGTGAACCTCCTGGGCATTTGCCGGAGCTCAGCTCCAGCCGGGTCCCCCTGGCTGTCCCGTGGGTGCCGGGACCACCCCGGGTTTGCTGTGAAGTGGGCGTGCCGGCACCTCCCGGGCAGGACTGCCGTAGCGATTGCCTATGCCCCACAAAGGGCTCTGCCCGCACACTCCCCACCCGACTCCCTGCGCCTCCGGGTGACACCCGGTCTCCCTGTGGGTCTTCTCGGCTCCCTGTGGACATCCAGCTTCCCAGGCTCCTGCTCGTCTCCTGCCCTGGGTCAGCCACGGTTGTCGCTTTCTTCCCGCGAGACGCCAGAGGAGATGGGAAGGCCTTCCAGCCTCGCGGCCCGTCCGCCTTCCCTCTGCCGGGTGATGCTGCACCAGCCAGCCCTGACCCAGAGCCGATCAGTCGATCGCAGATTCGGCGTGGAGCTCCCCTTCAGCCTGCTCCTGTGTTGGGCACGGGGCCGAGGGCGGGCGGGAACACGTGGGTTTGCCTTGTTCCCCTGTGCCCTCGTCTTGACTCCCAGCTCTGGCACGGGAGGAGGCAAGCGCTGGCCTCGGACGGCCCATCTGCCTGCGCCTCGGCTCAGAGCCTCGCTCCTGACCGCCTGGTCCAGGGAGCCTCCTGGGCGTTTCTGGGGCAGCGCTGCCCGGGCTCCGGGGGTCTGGCCATCTGCGAGGTACTGATGCTGGCCTGTTGCCTCCAAGCGTCACCCTCCCTCCGGGTGGGGACTGCCCTGGGGTGGGATCCCTGTGTCCAGTCCTCTGTGTCAAAGGACATTTCCACACAGGGGCCGGCACTGCCCCCTCGGCAGAGCTCACATTCGTTACTTCCGTCCTCCATTCGCTCCCAGAATGCCTGTGCCTGCCAGGCTGTGCCGAGAGGCCACCCAGGCAGAGAGCCTGGTGCAGGCAGGGCTTGGGTTCCTAGCTGGGACCACGCGGCAGGGAACCGGGCGAGCAGGTTGCGCCACGTGATGGAGGAATCCTTGGAAGGCAGCGAGGTTGCTGGAAAACACATCGGCGAGCAGGTTGGGGATGTCGGAATAGGGGCTGAGGGAGAGGTGGGAGGTGGATTTTTTTTTAAAGACAAACGAATTTTTGAAAAAAAGCGTTTTCTTAAGTTTCGTGAATCAGCCTTTTGGGTAACAGACCTGCGGCTTGCTGACGACAGAGAGATGAGTTTCGCAGTCAGTGTGCTCCATGGATTGCAAATAATTCAAAAATTAAGTTGTAATTGGGATACTGTGGAAATCACCGTTGAGATGTGCAGCTTGGTTGTTCCGTGTGTCACAGAGCTGAGCGCCTGTTGCTGTCCCCGATCCCAGGAAGCCCCAGAGCTGCCGAAGCCACTCGGGTCTCCGTCGGGCCCAGGCCTGGGAGACTGATAATTCGCTTTCTGCTTCTGTGGATGTGCCTCTCCGGGGCCCTGCACGTGGACGGAGTCTGACCACGTGTGGCCTTCCATGCCTGGCTGGCTTTCCTGAGCACAGTGTCCCGTGGCCGCCCCCTGTGGTGGCGGATGGTCACGCTCCTGTCGCATCGGGATGCCTGGAACAAGAGTTGTAAAATAATTCACCTGCTGACAAACATTTGAGTTTTCATTTTATTTCTTTTAAAGATTTATGTGAATGGCAGAGTTAGAGGAAGAGAGAGAGAGAGAGAGAGAGAGAGAGAGAGAGAGAGAGAGGGAGAGGGATATCTTCCATCCACTGATTCACTCCCCAAGGCTGCAATGGCTGGGGCTGGGCCAGGCTGAAGCCGGGAGCCAGAAGCTTCACCTGTGTCTCCCACACGGGTGCAGGGGCCCAAGGACTTGAGCCTTCTTCTGCTGCTTTTCTAGGCACGTTAGCAAGGAGCTGGATCCAAAGTAGAGCAGCCGGGACTCGAACCTGCACCCGTATGGGATGCCAGCATCTCAGGCAGAAGCTTAACCCACTGTACCACAGCACCGGCCCCTGGACAGCAGCTCTAAGGCTGGGGAAGGAGCAGCCTCAGAGCGGCAGGTCAGGCTTGCCAAGGCTGACGTCCACCAGCAGGGAGAGGAGAGCCTCGCGCACCATGGCGCCGTGAACTTGGCCCGTGGCGTGCGAGATGCTTTTAAACAGGATGTCCAGAGCAAGCCTGAAGCAGGGCACCTTGGAGCCAAGACTGGAAGGAAGTGAGGGAGGGGCCGGCGCCGTGGAAGCCGGGGGGGGGGGCCACGGGGAGCAGTGCAGTGGCCTCTCTGCCGTGAGCTGGGAGACACAAGTCCCCGGGTGTCCCCTCCTGGCCGGGCGAGCCCAGTGAGGTTGGCCCAAAACAAGATGTTCAAGGCCGCTGGAGAGGACTTCTCTTTCCAGGTGGAGAGCCAGAGTCCTGAGTGGAGGACTTGGCCCCACCGTCTTCCTGCCTGGAAAGCTGATGCAGTTTCTGGAAGTAGGGCAGCCGTCCCCCGGGCACGAGGCTGCAGTTCATCTGCTAAGAATGGCAGAGCCCAGGCGCGCGGCTCCTACATGGCCTTGTTCTGCAGCGCAAAGGCAAACACCCTGGCCCAGCCCCAGCCCTCCAAGCCGCTGCCTGTTAGGTTTGATGTCCGCAGGTCAGGTGGGTCCAGCAGAGGAGAAAGATACCGTTCACCAGCCCCTTGGGGAAGACCCCTGCCCACCTCCACCCCCAGCGAGCCTGGGAGGCTGCCAGCCCGTCTGAGCTGGTCCCCAGGGTGGAGATCTCCCAGGTGGCTTGGGCTTTCTAGCAGGTGCGCCCGGGCCCGATGCCCACGCGGTCTCCACGCAAGCCCTCTCCCGTGGACACTGGCTCCCTCGCTTGCTGAGCGCCGTGACTGCTGGGCTCGGAACCAGCAGCTCCATCGTCAGTGGCGCTGCCTGACTTCTCACCCACTGCTGGCTCTGAGGCTGCCGGCGTCTTGTCTCCTGCCAGCCTCTGGCCCTCTCACTCTGGGAGGCCCGGTCCACCTGCTCCTGCTCCTGGGAACCCCGCCTCTCCCCCCTGCACCTGGCAAGGAGCCACCCACCCAGACAGAGCTGCCCAGGTGGCCGACACCTTCCTCGTGGGCTTCCCGGGGCACCTGGAGCCCTGCATCAGTGCTGGAGCTCATCCTGGGGGTGTGGTTCCTTCCGAGAGAGCAGAGACCAGACGGGGCCCCTGTGTCTCTCTGTTCAGGTCTTGCCCCTGGCCTGTCCCTGGCCCTTGCTGTAGAGGGACGATACCGGTTGGCGAGGGTGGTGAGTGATGAGACAGTGGCAGGTGTAGGGCCCGGGCGAGGCCTTCCGCCTGGACCGCTCACACTGGCGCCATCAGCAACAGCCTCTGCTGTGCCTACGTTAGCCAGGCACCGGCCGAGGGGACCAGACCTGCCCTAAGTGCTTTATGCGTATTAACTCGGTAATGAGACCAGCACAAGTCCATCCACTCAACAGATATTTCTGAGTCCCTGTTGCGTGCCAGGATTCTCCCTGCCGCTGGGGACACATCAGCAGGAAAAAAATAAAGGATGAGAACTGGAAGAGACAGCCTGTGCTTCCCCAGACGCCTCTGCCATGGCTGCTCCACGGACGCCCTGGTCACGTCTCACTTCTAACCGTGGCACACGAACCAGCCCGGAGGATGAACTTGAGCTTCCACGGACATCTCGGCTCAGGAGGAAGTAAGCAAATTCAGCAGCAGGACCCTAGGAAGGCCGGCTTAAGGGGCTGGCGCTGTGACGCGGTGGCCGAAGCCGCCGCTGGCGATGTTGACATCCCTGGTCCAGGTCCCAGCTAACGCGCCTGGGAAGGCGGCGGAAGACGGCCCAAGTGGTTGGGTCTCTGCCACCCACATGGGAGACCCGGATGGAGTTCCAGGCTCCTGGCTTTGGCCTGGTCCAGCCCTGTTGGTGCAGCCATTTGGGGAGTGAAACAGCAGATGGAAGGTATCTCTGTCTTTGTCTCTCTCTGTCTTTGTCTCTCTGTCTGTCTGTCTCTCTGTCTTTGTCTCTCTCTCTCTGTCTTTGTCTCTCTCTTTGTCGCTCCGCCTTCAAATAAATAAATACATCTTTAAAAAAGGAAGTGAATCAGAACTGTCCCCAATGGTGGAAGATGGAAGTGAACTCCATCATCCCCTGGTCCCACTGCTCAGGACTCACCCTGCTGTTAAAAGGGTGAAATCCCGACATTTTGTGAAAGTGAATTCAGTGCAAATAGGGTTTCGTTGTCATGTTAATTTTGAGCTCTGGATCAATCAGAGGTGGTGGAAATGCCAAAGTCGTTACCATGACAACGGGGCCTCCTCTGGACCCGATCTGCTGGTGACAAACCCTGGCTTGGGCCTGGCTGTGTCTCAGGGTGGGAGTGGAGCTTTCTGGGGTCAGGCCTGGGGTCGGGCGGCCCCTGCACTGGAGCCGCGCCCCCAGGTCAGCCTGAGCTGCTTGTCAGTGACCTTGGCCAGGAAGGTCACTGCCCTGTCTGCCTCAGTTTCCACGCCCCAGGGACAGCCGGGGCCCTGGGCCGTGGGCCGTGGGCCGATGTGGCCATCAGCCCTGCTCCCAGCCGCCCCGCTTCCTTGCTGCTGTTGCGGGTTCTGGCGTGCCCATTGCATTCCAGCCTGCATTTGGCGGGGGAGTCAGAACGGTGAGAAAAAGGGGCCATCACATGCCTCCCGCTCTCCCCTGCTGGGCCCCGGCCAGGGGACACCTCCCAGATGCTGGTCGTGTTGGGAGTGGGGTTTGCGCCCTGAGTGTTCCCACTGCGTCCACCCCCTCACCCACAGCTGGCGTCTCCCAGCCCAGCCTCTGAGCCCCTCGGTAGTTTACAGGCGAGAATATCGGGGTCCAGGGGGTGACCTGGCGGGCCTGTGGGCTGCTTTCCTGGGCAGGACGAGGCCCAGACCCTGTCTCCCCCGGCCCTGTAGGGACTCTGGAGTGCTGCTGCCCAGCCGTGGGCCAGTTTTCTTGCTGTGTGAGACCGGCTGGCCTTTTCTACCCTGCGGACTGGGGAATGTGGGGAGAAGACGACGCCGTGGGGGTTTCAGCACGGTGTTGGAAGTAGATGCTGCCCCGTCGGTCGGTGTGTTCAGAGCCGGCACCTGTGGCCGGGCCTGGTGAAGGCCTGGTGTTTGCCACGGGCCTGTCCTCCTCCCGCAGTGGCCTGGCCCTGTCTCAGGGCCTGGTGGCCCGTCAGGTGCTCCCTGGGCGGGGTTAACCCAGGAGGACTGCATGGAAGGGCAGCTTTGCCCCTGCTCTCACGGGGGTGTGAGATGCACCCAGCCTTGCTGCAGCGTCCCGGGGTTTCTGCAGAAGAGGGCAGAGGGGGTCTCCCTGCCTCAGGGGGCCTCTGGCCTAGGGGCTGTGAGTGGGTGCTGCCCAGCTGGCCCCCCGCTCCTAGGGTTTGCAGGGCCGGTGCTGGAGCCCTGTGGTGGGTCCTGCTCTCCACGCCTGGGCGGCCACTGTCTGGAGTGGGGGTGGGTGTGCGGTATTAGGGGAGGGCTTGGCCGGCCCGCCTTCCTGTACCCTGAGTTTCTGGCTCAGTTTCTGGCTCCTAGCCCTAGTCGGACAAGGCTGCCTCTCTGGCCAGCGTGCTGGGTCAGGCGCGGGCCAGGAATGGGTGTGTGGAGCTGGCAGGAGCCAGCTTTGTCCAGGTTTGTCCAGTCTCTCTGCTGCACGCTGTCTTCCTCGGGCGTTAGGGAGTCTAGGATGTACTGGGGAGAAACACGTACAGGGGTCTTCCCAGTTGGGGTGCCAGATTCTGTCCCGGTTGCCCTCTTCCAGGCCAGCTCTCTGCTGTGGCCCGGGAGTGCAGTGGAGGATGGCCCAAGTGCTTGGGCCCTGCACCCCACAGGAGACCAGGAGAAGCATCTGGCTCCTGCCTTCGGATTGGTGCAGTGCCAGCTGTAGCGGCCATTTGGGGGGTGAACCAATGGATGGAAGACCTTTCTCTCTGTCTCTTTCTCTCTCTCTCACTGTCTAACTCTGCCTTTCAAAAAAAAATTTAAAAAGAAAAAAAACCCAAACTCCGGTTCCTTATAGCGCACATTTTCTGTGAGCTCTCTGAAGACCCCTGTGCGACATTCGAGTTAGCACCTTTGTTTCATGAACGAAGAGGATCCATTAATTTTTTTTTCTCCCCAGTCTGATTTTATTTTGAGACCAGGACAGGACCAGCTGGCTGCGGTCTTTGTGGGAATGTGTAGTCATCTCTTCAGCCAGGGCCTCGGGGCTTCGCTTTTGGCGGGAGCGCGGTTTATTCCGGAGTGAATGGAGTTCTTTAGAGCCACACCGAGCGGACCCAACTCGGCGGGAAGCTTTTCTGCAGACGGTGCTAACGCTCCTGCTCACTCTGTGTGTGGTGGGAGTGGGCGACCGTGGCTCACACCGGGCCACAAGGGCCACAACGTCTCCCCTCCTGGCTTGTGTGTCAGAGGTTTCGGGGACAGCCCAGGGCCCCCGCTGGCCGTGACCGTGGCCCTGAGGGACAGCCCAGGGCCCCTGCTGGCCGTGACCGTGGCCCTGAGGGACAGCCCAGGGCCCCTGCTGGCCGTGACCGTGACCCTGAGGGACAGCCCAGGGGCCCCGCTGGCCGTGACCGTGGCCCTGAGGGACAGCCAAGGGCCCCTGCTGGCCGTGACCATGGCCCTGAGGGACAGCCCAGGGCCCCTGCTGGCCGTGACCATGGCCCTGCCTCCCTGACAGCCCAGGCTCTCGCCACAGAAGGCGGGTGATGGCAAGGATCCCAGTTGGCAGAAGGGGATGCTGAGGCTTGGAGAGGCCACGTGACTCAGCTGAGGGCCAGCAGCCTCCGCTCCACACACCCTGTGCTGGACCTTGGGGGAGTCGCACGCCCCCGCCGGGCAGGGCCTCCCTGACATCTGTTGGCCTTGGCCATACTCAACTTGGTGAGTCTGGGAGGGTGTTTCCAGATCCCAGCGTCGGGATTGGTTGGCTGTGTCAAGGTGGCCCTCCCCCGTGGTGGGTGGCGCTTGTCCAGTCCGCCGAGGGCCTGCATGGGACAAGAAGGTGAAGATGGTGTGGTTTGGGACTGGTGTCTGTCCTCACCACCCCTTCTCGGAGGGTGAGAGTTTGTTGGGTCTCAGTGAAGGACCTCATTTGTATGCTAATCACCTCTCCCGTGTCCACGTCCAGGGGCATTCTAGGGGCATGCTGACGCCCTGGGCATTTGGACTTTGCTGGGGTTCGGGGCGGGGTTGTGTGGTGGTGCAGCAGGTGCGCTGCCATGTGGGAGCCGGCGTCTGGACTGCTCGGTGCGGATCCAGGTCCCTGCTCACGCTCCTGGGGGTGAGTTCCTGGGTTCCTGCCGCCCACACGGAGACGGGCAGCTCCCCCTCGGCTTTGGCTGTGGCCGTTGTGGGTATTTGGAGAGCGAACCAGTAGGTGGAATAGCTATCTCTCTTACTGCCCCTCCCATCACTCTGCCTTTCAGATAAAACAGGTCCTTTTTAGACATTGTGCGCTTTGGGGAACACAGTTGGGCCCATAGCACGGGGGTGACAGTGTCGCCTGGCGAGGCAGTGAGAGGATCAGTGTAAACGATGAGGGTCGGGGTTTCGGCATTCCCAGAGGAGGCAGCCCGCGATGCCGAGAGGACAGGTAACTCTTCTTGGTGCCTTTTACCAGCCGCGCCTGGCTCTGTCCACACAGTGACCCACTCAGCGCCCACACTGGTCACCCCCAAGCCGGAGTTTGGCGGTGTGGCCCCTGGCCACCTGGGTGAGAATGCAGGTTTCTGGGCCCGCCGAGGCTGGGAGCTGGGTGCACGCATCTGTGCGCACTGGCTGTGCTTGGAGAGCCCTGCCCGGCCGGCTGGTTCTGCCTCTTGCACTCCCGTCTTCCTGCTCTCTTGCCCTCATCCGTCTCCCACGGCCACGGCCAGGGCCACAGCCCTCCCGCTTCCCTGGCTGACCCGATCTCCCCCTCCATGCCTGGGATCTGTCCTGGCTGCAGGAGTGGTCCCTCTCTCTGCGTGTCTTGGGGAATCGGGGGCAGGCTGCAGTGCGGAGCGCCTGGGGCGGTCAGGGCCGAGGGCCCCACTTAGCTCAGTTCCTTCCCCGCATCCTCTCTCCCCTGCCACCTGCACGGCCCTGCCTCCCGCGTCCCCTCTGCCTCCCAAGGGGACTCTGAGTTCCCCAGGCCCAGGCTGGCCCCCCCTTGTTGCTGCCCTTTGTCTCGCGGGCACCCGGCACGCTCGGGAAGTCTTTGCTGGTTGGTGGACGTGAGTGTGGGGCTGTCGGGTTGGACACTGTCTGGAGCTTCTCGTGGGGCGTCCTGGCCGGCGGCAGAGCCGAGGGGACGCCCAGCTGTGTCCACGCTGTCCCGCCCAGCGCAGGGAGCAGTGGGGGCTGTCGGTCGGCGGGGAACCTCCAGGCTCTACGCTCCTCTGCTTGCGCTGGGTGGAGGGGCCGCCCCTTCTGACGACAGGGGCATAGTGGCCCCTAACCTCTGAGCCCGTGCCTGTGCTAGTGAGGTGTCAGCTGTTGTCACGAGTCCTTGTCACCTGTCATTTCGCGGTGGCGCCCGTGTCACCTGTTGTCATCTCACACGGGAGCCCGGCACTCTCTGTCAGCTGCCCTCTGATTCTCTGCGGCCGGGCTGTGGCTCCTGGGCCTCAGCTGCCCCAGGCCAGCAGGGACTGGGCTTCCGCTGAGGGCGGCCTGGCGGAGGCCTGGGGTCACTAAGGGGGGTGCCTGGCTCTGCGCCCCACCCCCTTTCATCCTGTTCACATTCTGGGGAAACACGAAGCCAGGTGATCTCAAAGACCCTTCTGTGGCTTCTGAATTAAACTCTCTCAAGTGCAGGGCTATCCCTGAGAGCTGCCTCTGGGCTGTCGCTGGGGTGGCGCTGGCCCTGGCAGCCCTCATAGCCCGCGTGTGTATGGGGGCGGGGATGGACCCCCGGCTCTGAGACAGGGAGGACTGATGTCTGACCCTGGGGTGGCCCGAGCGGGCACCTGCTACAGGTTGCCCTGGGGGAGGAGGGGCAGGGGGAGCCGGGCACCTGTTGCAGGCCCATCAGACACAGCCCAGCCTGGGGCTGCAGCGGGCTCCTTCCTACAGGGGGGCGTGGCCCCACGGCCAGGGGATGTTGGAGCAGAGGGACACGGGGCAGGGGCCGTGTCCTGGGGTCACCAGCGAGGGAGGGGCGATGCCCCCTGCGCTGTGGGGGAACCTGGGGAGACGCAGCCTGGCACCCGCGGCCGCGTGCTTCCGGCTCAGTGGCAGGCAGCCCAGGCCCACACCCGGGTTTGAGTGACTTGTCCCCAGGACGTGGGGACAAGCCGGGGTTTGTGGGTTAACCTTGTCACGAGGTTAGCGTGAAGCCAGGACTGTGTCCCGTCTCAGGGACCGAGGATGGCCCCTGGACCCTCAGGGACATGGCCCCTTCATTCACAGTCACGTCGTCCGCGTTGTCTCCCCTCCCCCGTCCTGGCCCTCCTCCCTGGGAGATGGCAGAAGGCGTGGGCTCCCAGAGGGGAGGTGGCCTGGCCGGGTCCCAGAGCTTGCGGCCAAGTGGGGACTGCAGCCTGGGTGGCTGCGCACTCCCCACGTGGGCCCAGCTGGCCTCCTCCCCCTCCCGCCAGGAGAGCGGAGCACACCCGGGCTCATCCTGGCTCACCTGGCTCATCCCGCCCCGCTGCTGTCCCAGGCCATAGCAGAGAGCTGGATTGGAAGTGGAGCAGCCGGGACTTGAACTGGCGCCCATATGGGATGCTGGTGAAGCAGGCAGTGGCTTTACCCGCTATGCCACAGTGCCGGCCTCAGTATTGTAGCTCTTAAATTTTTATTTATTTATTGTTTTTCATTTGAGAGGCAGCGAGACAGAGGAGGAGCGTTTCCATCGGCTGGTTCATTCCCAGATTCCTGCGACGGCCGGGGCCGGGCCGTGCGTGGGGTTGAGTCAGTGGCTGGGGCCCAGCTGCTGGGTGTTGAATCCGGGCGCTCCCAGGTGGGATGCAGCTGTGTCAGCCAGCATCCGAACCGCCAGGCCGGAGCCCCCCTGGGCTGCAGGCTTCGAGACAGAGCAGCTGAGAACCTGGGCGAGCGGCTGCGCTGGGGAAAGAGGGGGCTCGTCTCCCAGGACTGCAGGCACGCCTGGGGGGTCCTGGACGGCACAGGGGCTGGGGAGGGGACTGAGGAACATGATTGGAGACGAGGGTGGGAGGACCCTGGGGAAGCCAACTTAGCAGGATTCTTGCTGGGATCAGGAGACCGAGGGCAGGAGGGGGCTGTGACGGAGGCCCAGTGCAGCGGAGCCTGGCTGGGGACGGGGACGGAGCCTGGCTGGGGACGGTCAGCAGGGCTTCCGGCCCAGCCCCCTGCTAATGTGCCTGGAGAGGCTGCAGATGGTGACCCAAGTGGAGGGGTCCCAGCCAGGCGCCCTTCCTTCGTGGTGGGAGCTGTGCCGGTGCTCGGGCACCCGGCCTGACTCCTTGCGACCCCTCTGGGGGGGTTGGCCCAAGTCGAAGGCCAAGAGAGCCAGCCTCCCTCAGCAGAGGAAGTGGGCTTGGGGGTGGCTGCAGCCTTCAGGTCCCCCTGCCTGGTGCACCCTCCACATGGCCATGGGACGTGGGCCAGGCTCACCCAGGTGAGCTCCCCGTGGCTTCACCGCCCCAGCAGACAAGGGCCCAGGGGGTCCTCGGGGCTCTCATAGCCGGCAGGTTTGGTGCCCAAACATGGCCATTTTGGAGGTGAGCCTGACTTTCTTTTTAAAGAAATTAAATGTTTTGACTCAACGATTCTGTGTCATTTCAGTAAGATTGGGAAATGCAGAAAAGCAAATAGAACAGTCCTGATCACTGGCCTCCCCGAACCCTCACAGCTTTCCCAGCAGCCCCTCCACCCACGCGCAGGTGTCCCTGGAGTCGGGAACAGGTGGCCGGCATCCTCCCCTGCCAGGAAAACGGCGGGGCCGCGCCTGCGGGTGCCCGTGGCAGAAACGTGGGTGCATTTGAGCAAAAAATAACACCGGTGTTGTGTTTGACTTGATTGATGGTTCTTGAAAAAGCAGGAAGGCGTCGGCGGTCCCGCCTGAGCCCACCCCACCCGTCCGCTCCGCCCTGCACCCAGGGAAACCGCGTCCACGTCGGCACACGTGTGTGCATGCTCACCACACGCGTGCCTGGCGTCCGCAAGCAGGGGACGTTCTCGCCCGCGCTCTGCTTACTCTCCTGTCGCCTGTCCACATCTGCACACAGGTGGGGGGCGTGGCCTTTTCCCTCCCTTTCCTGAGCGGCCATCCCCGTGCGCCGCGTGGCCTCCAGCTCCGTGACAGCCGTGGCACTTCTGTTTGCTCACCGTTACGATGAACGCCGTGCCAGCTGTTGGCTCCTTGTGCACACAGCAGGCGGCCCCCAGCGACCTGGCTCCTGGCTCCTGCACCCTGGGCTCTGCAGGACTGTGGCTTCCGTCCTGGCGGCCTCTCTCTGTTCCCTCTCTTGGATCCCTTGCCCGGTGCCCTGTTGGGAGGTGGCCCTGTGGAGAGGGATTGGGCCTGCCAGAGGCCGGGTGAGCGAGCTTTCCAGTGCCTGCGTTCCTGACACAAAGAAAGCCTGGGATAACAAGAAGTGTGCATGGGGAGGGTGACTGGTGGGCGGCAGTGGGGCGTTGGTGCAGGCGCACCCCGAGAATTCTGTGGGTGTCCGCCGTAGCCAGCGGTGGGGTTGAGGGGCCCTTCCATCTCCCAGCTGTTGCCAGTTTTCATTCTCCTCTCGGGGCCAGCGAGTTCACTCCATCCCCACACCCCGCCGAGCTGCACGCCCACTGCCCCCAGTTCCGGCGAAGCTGTCCTTGCAGCCCCCGAGGGCACTTCTCAAAAGTTGGTGGAAGGGGCCGGCGCTGTGGCGCAGCAGGCTAAAGCCCTGGCCTGCAGCACCTGCATCCCATATGGACGCTGGTTCGAGTCCCGGCTGCTCCTCTTCTGATCCAGCTCTCTGCTGTGGCCTGGGATAGCAGTGGAAAATCGGGGAATGAACCAGCAGGTGGAAGACCTCCCTCTCTTTCTCTCTCTCTCTCTCTGTAACTGTGCCTTTCAAATAAATAAATAACTTTTAAAAAAGTAAATACAATTGATAGAAAATGGAATTAAAATATAAGTTTATTTTGATGCAAGAAAATAAAAATTGAAATCCAGGCATATGGGGGGGGTCTTTAGAAAGCTCCTGGAAAATGCATATTATGAAAAAAAAGCATGGATTTCAAAAATTTTTAAGATTTATTTATCTGAAAGAGTTACACACAGAGAGAAGGAGAGGCAGAGAGAGAGAGAGAGAGAGAGAGAGAGGTCTTCCATCCAATGGTTCATTCCCCAGTTGGCTGCAACGGCTGGAGCTGCTCCAGTCTGAAGCCAGGAGCCAGGAGCTTCTTTATGATCTCCCACGTGGGTGCAGGGGCCCAAGGACTTGGCCATCTTCTACTGCTTTCCCAGACCACAGCAGAGAGCTGGATCAGAAGTGGAGTAGCTGGGACTAGAACCGGTGCCTGTATGGGATGCCAGCACTGCAGGCGGTGGCTTTACACGCTACGCCATGGCGCTGGCCCCAAATAAAATTGTGTTTTAATTCCATTTTCCCTCCTGATGTCGGCTGCTCTAAGTTAACTGCGTGGTTCCGTCCCCATTTCCTTCTGGGTGGGTTATCTTTTCCTCGCTGACTTCAGGGTTTTCGTAAGCTCTGGGGACGCATCCTTCGTGGCGCGGTGTTACACCTGCTCTCTTCAGCCGGCAGTGTGTTGAGAATGTGTTGCTGTACCAGCGTCCGCTCGCTTGTGTTCGCGTTCTGCTGGGGCGTGTGGTTCGCTCGTTTGCTGGACATTGAGGTCGCTCTGCTGCTTCCTCCCCCGCGTGGCACGACCCTCACCTTTAGGCCACGACGTTGCTCTGTGCTGTTGTCCCCTGGGCGTCACGGCAGAGCAGGGAGAGCAGGACGGTGACTCTCAGAAGTGGGCGTTGACCTGCAGCCCGTCTATTCCCCACACGTTTCTTGGCTAGAAGGAACCAGGTGGCCAGAGCTGATGGCCGTGGGGCGGGACGTGCAGCCCTCCCAGGGAGGGGCGGCGGGGGTGGGGAGCTCTCCCACGCCTGCACTTCCCGGTCCTGCGGCTGTGCCTCATCAGTCTCCGAAGTGGACGTGTGGGGCTAGGGATATGCGCGTTTGTAATGTTCTCGGCACGCACCGTATCAGCTGGCTTTTCTCCATTACTGCATGAGAGTTAGAGGTGATCGGACCTGGGCCGTCAATAAGCTGCCACGCCGGCATCACGTGTCAGAGCACCATCAGGACCAGAGTCCCGGCTGCCCCACTTCCGATCCGGCTCCCTGCTGTGGCCTGGGAAAGCAGCGGGAGACGGCCCAGGTCCTTGGCCCCTGCACCCGCGTGGGAGACCCAGTTGGAGCTCCAGGTTCCCGGCTTTGGCCTGGGTCAGTTCTGGGCGTTGTGCTATTTGGGGAGTGAACATGGGTAGAAGATCTCTCTCTCTGTCTCTCTCTGTCTCTCTCTCTGTCGCTCCCTTTCTCTCTCTGGAGCTCTGCCTTTCAAATAAATAAATCTTCACAAAAATAACTAGTGCTGATGAACGCATTTAAAGGGGGAAAGTACGATCACGTGGGAACTCCAGCTCCGCCATGCTATAACAACCCGTCCAGCCGGATGGCCTCCCAGTCACTACCTGTGTCATTTGCCTGTCCCAGCGCCTGCGAGGGTGGGAGTTGCAGGTGTCCCTGCGGTGCCTGAGGCTCAGAGAGGGTGACTTGCTTGCTCAGGGTTGCACAGCACTGATGAAAGAGAGGCCCTGAGCCTGATGGAGCCCGGACTCGTCCCCCTTCCCTCGGCCTTTGGGGGTTGTGGCCACGCTTTCCCGTTAGCCCCTTCGTTTCCCCCCATCCACTTCCTGATCTCGTGCCACACTCGTGGTGTGGTCCCCTGCTGGCTGGGTGGCCCCGGCTGCACCCCCGGAGTTCCCGGAGCCGGCCCTGGGAGGCCCAGTTGCCCACCGCCTCGGCTTAATCCGCATTAAGGTATCGCTGACCATCACTGGACTTGGGGGGGATTTGCTATTTTTAGGGAGAGTCGGGACGCCTTGCAAATCCTGTTAGCCAGCGCCGCTGAAGGGACACGCGGCTTAGAGCGGGGGCTGGAAGGCTGTGTGTGTGCCTCTCGGTGGTGGGCATGTCCAGAGCGGGCGGACACGCGTGCTGGGTGGCCTGATGGCCGTCCAAGGGCTGCGAGCCGCGGGCTGGGTCAGAGCCGTGATTCCCGCCCCTCGGGGCAGAGGGCCGCTGAGCTGGGCGCCGTCCCCGTGCCTCGTGTTTCTTGGGGGCTGGGGGGCAGGGGCTGTCCCTGCAGTTGGTGGTTCAGTGTCTCTTAGCCCACAGCTTACCCACTAAGGCTCTTCCTTCCCACCCTTTGTGCTTGTCTTGGGGACCCTGAGCGGGCGGCTGAGCCCGGAGTGCCGGTCATGTAGAGGGGCGCAGCCACCAGGAGGCTGGGAGCCGAGGGCAGCCGTGCCGGGGGCGGTGGAGTCGGGGAGAGAGGGACGCGTTCGGGCGTGGCCGGCTGGTGTCTTGGTGAGGCGGTTCCACGGTCCCTCCCGTGACGAGACACAGAATCCGCGCGCGAGCAGGAGCTCCACTTCCAGTGTGGGCCCCACACTCACGCGAAGGTTTTGGCACGTGATCTCTGTAGCCCCAGGGTGGGAAGGACCCCACGACCAGTGGGCCGCAGACTGTGGCACCCGTGCCGTGCAGCCGTCACAGAACCATCAAGTTCTCGCTCCTGCGGATGTGTGATAACTTGGGATGAACCGCTTGTCACGGCCCGGAGGCAGCGTTTGGTGGCGGTGGGCTGGACGCCGGCCGGCCGGGCTGACCTCACTGTCCAGGCGCTTCGGGCCTTCTCTGTGGCCAGGATCCGTGTCCTTAGAAATTCCTTGAGACGCGGAAGCTGCAGAGAACCACAGATCCCTAGAGACTGCCAGAGGGAGAGAGGGAGGGAGGGAGGGAGAGAGACGCAGGGAGCGAGCGTGCAATGCAGCGGGAGAGCTGGCGCTGGCTGGCCCAGGGCGTGGCCATGGGCCTGCCTTAAGGACGGTCTCTTTCCGTGGCCGGTGCTGTGCCGTTGCTGCTGCCCACGTGGGCACCGCTGTGTGTCCTGACCGCTGCACTAACGTGGGAAACCTGCAAGAGCCCCCGGCTCCTGACTTCAGCCTGGCCCAGCCCTGGCTGTTACGGCCATTTGGGGAGTGAACCAGCAGAGGGAAGATTCCTCTCTCTCTCTCTCTCTCTCTGCCTTTCAACTAATAAATAAGGCTTTGGTTTTTTTAAAAAAAAGGAAATCTCTTTTCTTAAAAAAATTTGTTTTTAACCTTCCTATTTACTGTGGGAAAAATTTAGTTGTTGATCCGTAAGTTTAAAGGTCACAGGTGTAATGATTATGGTCACAGGTGCAGAGGTCAGATTCATGGGTGCAGAGGTCAGAGTCACAGGTGCAGAGGTCAGAGTCACAGGTGCAGAGGTCAGAGTCACGGGTACAGAGGTC
Organism: Sylvilagus bachmani; assembly: GCA_015711505.1. Lineage (NCBI taxonomy): Eukaryota > Metazoa > Chordata > Mammalia > Lagomorpha > Leporidae > Sylvilagus > Sylvilagus bachmani. Next base: position 7,149,326 of record CM027408.1, read on the forward strand.
ACGGCCATGGGTGCAGAGGTCACGGCCACAGGTGCAGAGGTCAGAGTCACAGGTGCAGAGGTCAGAGTCACGGGTACAGAGGTCAGTCGTGGGTGTGGTCCTTCGTGTGAGTGTGCCCCGGGCACTGTCAGGTGCAGCGTGGCCAAGGAGCAAGGCTCAGCTCCCGTGGCTCTCCTCTCAGACGCAGTCTGTTCCCAGGCAGAGCCAGCTGCCCCATAGGAGGTGTCCGGGACATTTCTGCCATGTGGGACTCGCCGTGTCCATCTGCCCCATGGCTGGGACCCGGGGTGCCCTGTATGCAGCTGTTTGCGTCCCTCCCCTTCATGCCCCCTGCTCCCGTCGTGGACAGGCCACGTGGCAGAAGCACAGGCGTGGGACGTGGCTCACCCCGGTGTGCAGCCTGGCCTGAGACTCAGCTTCTGCCTTGCTGGTGGCTATCCGTGGCCCCAGTCGGCCACATTGAGGACTGAACCCCATGGCCGTGGACATGTGAGCAGAGTCTGGCTCCTCCCCCAGCTCGAGGCTGCTGGCTGCTCTCTGCTGCAGGGGCAGCGCTGAGCACATGTCCAGGTGAGACTAGCAGCTCCGATGTCCATCTGGTGTGGCTGGCACTGGCCACGTTGTCACCATATCAAAGTCACTGCCGCGTTGCTTGGTGGACAGCCCAGAGTCTACTCCTCCAGGACCCCAGCAGTCCTGGGGGATCTCCTGGGATTTCATCTCGGGCCAGGTCAGAGCAGGAGCCATGTGGTCGGAGTTGGGGGAGATGTGGAAGGGAAGGGTTTGGCTGGGACTGTGGGTGGCAGAGCTGAAGACATTCCGGGAAATTCTTTCTTTCTTTCTTTCTTTCTTTCTTTCTTTCTTTCTTTCTTTCTTTCTTTCTTTCTTTCTTTCTTTCTTTCTTTCTTT
>CM027408.1:7150734-7323239 GCA_015711505.1 Sylvilagus bachmani
GGAGGAGGAGGAGCTGGGGCTGGAGGAGGAGAGGCTGGGGCGGGAGGAGGAGCTGGAGTGGGAGGAGGAGCTGGAGTGGGAGGAGGAGCTGGAGTGGGAGGAGGAGGAGCTGGGGTGGGAGGAGGAGGAACTGGGGCGGGAGGAGGAGGAGCTGGGGCTGGAGGAGGAGGAGCTGGGGCTGGAGGAGGAGAGGCTGGGGCGGGAGGAGGAGCTGGAGTGGGAGGAGGAGCTGGAGTGGGAGGAGGAGCTGGAGTGGGAGGAGGAGGAGCTGGGGTGGGAGGAGGAGGAACTGGGGCGGGAGGAGGAGGAGCTGGGGCTGGAGGAGGAGAGGCTGGGGCAGGAGGAGGAGCTGGAGCGGGAGAAGCCAGCTCTCTGCAGGGCTGACCTGGCCCCGCACCCCCTGGGGACCCCCCGTGCTCAGGCCACTGAGCTGTCACAGAAACGGCGAGGAAGGCCCCTTATTAAAAACAGAACCAGTGTGCGCGCGGCAGGACAGGCCACGCAGGTGACCCAGCGCTGCGCAGAGCCCCTCCGTGGCTTAGATCTCAGAGCCTCGGTGGCTCCTGCTCGGGGACCAGGGCGTGTTCCCTCCGCCAGCCGTCCACAAGGGTGCACGGTGGCTCCGAGCCGAGGACTAATTATGTCCCGGAGCCTGCGTCCCGGGCCCTGCCCGGGCAGGCGCGTGCCAGCCGGGGCCCCAGGACGAGGAGCCGGGCAGCCCCTTGGCGACGCGGGGCCAGCCTCTGTGCTGCCCGTGTCTCTGGGGCTCCAAGCCGCTTCTTGGATGTCGCTCTCGGAGCCCTTGCAGAGCGGTGGAGAGAAGCCAACGGGGCGTCTGCAGCCGCAGTCCACCATCTGGCGGCTCAGAAATATTTTATCATCAAATGAGTAAGCCTGGCTTCTTGCACTGCACGCACACGCACACGCACACACAGCCCTCGCCCCTCGGCTCCCAGCGTGCACGCGTGTGCACGTGTGTGTGTCCGTGCGTGTGCGTGTGCGTGTGCGTGGCTCGGGGAGCAGCAGAGCAGCTTCCCACAGCAGTGGGAATTCCGTCCCCTCACCCTCTGCCCTCGCTCGTGGGGTGGCCGTGGGCAGCTTCAAGTCTTGCGTCCTCGGCTCCCGTGTGGGGGTCACGGTGCCGCCACGCAGCCTGCTGGAGGCTCAGAAGGCGGCCGGGCGTGCGTGTGTCTGGCTGTGTGCTGCGTATCACCTTTTCAAAATTTTTTAAAGATTTATTTATTTGAAAGGCAGAGTTACAGAGAGAGAGAATCTTCCCTCTGCTGGCTCACTCCCCAAATGGTCACAATGGCCAGGCCAAAGCCAGGAGCCTCTTCCGGGTCTCCCACGTGGGTGCAGGGGCCCAAGCACTTGGGGCATCCTCCACTGCTTTCCCAGGACATTAGTGGAGAGCTGGATCAGAAGAGGAGCAGCTGGGACTGGAACCGGTGTCCATATGGGATGGCGGTACTTGCATGTGGCACAGGCGTGGTCACCAGAGAACACGCAGAAAACATGATGAAACTGGAAAACAAATTGATCATTTATACCACTCAGCGTCTCCACCGAGGGGGCAGCCACAGAAAACCCATTGCCACAGTGTGGGCGGTTCCCTGAGAGGCCTGGGCACCCTGGTGGCCTACCCAGGACACACTGTGAATGCAGATCAGGGTATGAGTCTCTGGGCCCGTCTGCATGTGTGTGTGCGAGGGAGAGGAGGGAGGAGCCAAGGTGTGTGTGCACAGAGGTACGATGCTTGGGGTCCTCAAGTGGCCCCCCCTGGCCAGAGCCAGCCCGGTGGCTTCCCAGGCAGGACGCTGGGGGCGGGCAGTCAGAGGACAGTGGCTGGTGACATCGGCGGTGTCTCTAGAGCTGTGGGCAGGTGGCCAGGCCGTGCCAGCTGCAGGTCTGGGAGATCCTGGAGATGCAGAGGGAGCAGCCCCCGCCCAGGTCTGGGGGGAGGGGGAGGGGCGGGCCCCTCCCAGCCCCCTGTTGGGACCAGCGCTGGAGCCTCCCCCAGGACCTCAGTGTCTGGGGTGCCCCCCCCTTTGAGTCAGGAAGCCATTCTGCCTGAGGAGCCATTTACATAAAGCGGATTTCAAAGGGTCAGTGGTTCCCTCCCCGGAGGGACATTGCGCTCCCTGGTAAACCTCGTGCCACCCTTGTCCTCCATCTTCAGCGGTCTCTGTCAGCCCCGGGCCCCGGCCTGGCCAAGCCATTCTCCAAGTTCCGCAGACCGATGGCAGGCAGCCTCCCACCAAGGGCCCCTGCGGAGGCCGCCCGCTGTCCAGGCAGAGTCGCCCATCCGTTCGTGGTCTGGTCACTCTGGCCACCCCGCCCTTCCCAGCACCGCACGGTGTCTGCATGGGGGTGGTGCCCTCCAGAGCTGGCCGCTGGCACAGTCTGACATGACAGTGGTCATCACCCCAGGCCCCTGCCCCCTGTCGCCGCCCCAGGTTCTGGGACCCCATGAGGGGTGTCAGGCCCCCCACTCCGTCCCTGGGTCCTCTGCTGGCTCCCGTCCACCCCGGGACAGGACACCTGGCCTACCCCATCTCCGTGGCACTGCGGCTCTCTTTATTCTGTGTCTGGGGGAGGCTGGGATCCCCCGGGGTCTGCTTCGCGCCTCTGAGCTGCACAGCGGAGCCTGGCACAAGCACAGGGCCGAGTCTGCCTCCTGCTCAGCCCCCACCCCGCCCCGTCCCTTCCTCTCACGTCCACGTTCACTGGGGCCGATGGGTCACCCCGCTTCTGTCGGCAGAAGCCGTGCCCGAGGCCGGCCCGTTCTAAAGAACAGGGCACAAGGTGCCAGGGCCTGGCGCTGCCTCTGCTGGGCTCTGGCCAGGTCCCCGCCCCCACCGCGGCCACATCACTGCGTAGCAGATGGCATCGAGGTGGGGGTGCCTGTGAGAGGCAGAGAGAGCACGTGGAGACAGGAAGCCTGAGAGGTGCGGGGTCAGGCTCTTCGCTGTCCCCTGTCCCTGGCCGGGCTGCGCTCACTCTGGGAGACCCACACTTAGCCCTTTAGAACCTGGTACCCACAGTGGCCTGCCACCTCCCAGGGCCCCCACTACTAAGGTCCAGACCTCTCACATTGGCATGCTGGGGGCCATGTTCACCACATGCAAGCCCTCGGGGACAAACTCAAACCCTATCAAAGCCACAGAGTTGGGTCGAGCGGGCTGTGTCTCAAACACTGGCAACAGTGGTTACGAGAACGGCGGTGCCCCGACTGGGACCCCAGGTCTACAGGAGAGGAGCAGTGGCCGGCGGACCCTCTTCGGCTTACCTTTGTGCCTTCACACAGTGATCAGACAGCTGTGCTGGGACTGTAAACGCAAGGTCAAGTTCAGGTGCAGGGAGTGAGGGAGACGCGCGCCTCTCGGCCACTGGCCACTGCGTTTGCACACATCAGAGCAGTGGTGTCTCTGGCCTCCGCCCAGGAGCTCTGGATCTGCGTGGTGCTGCCGTCACGTGTCGGGCCCTGTCCAGAGCTCGTCTCTCTCCCTAGGTTCCCGGTGCCGACACACAGCCCCACAAAGGTGTCCATCTGGATTCAGCCCGAGGAAGGCAGCCTCTTCCCACCGACTCGCAGGGAGAGCAGCCCCGCTGCGTGCCGGCCGCCGGCCGCAGTGGTTTTGCGTCTCCTCTGTTGGCTGCCTTTGCTTTGGGCTGCTTTCTTGGCCCCGGGCAGCGTGGCATCCCTGCGTTTATTAATGGAATCCGATCTTACAAGAGAAAGTGTCTTATGCTGCCATCCAGACTCACTCAGAACATCTTAGAAATACTGAACAATGAGACACAAAGCGGCGATGCACCTGCCAGGTAGCCACTGTTAGCATCTGAGCGTCCAGAGGACGCTGTCTTTTCTGGTCCCTGTCCCAGTGTGGAGTTGGCAATTGAAACACAGGTCACGGGGACCGGTGTGCTTAGCCTATTGAGCCACCACATGCGACGCCGGCATCCCGTACGAGTGCCAGTCCCAGCTGCTCCACTTCTGGGCCAGCTCCCTGCTAATGCAGCTCAGAAAGCAGTGGAGAACGGCCCAAGTGCTTGGGCCCCTGCACCCTCGTGGGAGACCCGGATGGAGTCCAAGCTCCTGGCTTTGGCCTGGCCCAGCCCTGGCCGTTGCTGCCATTTGGGGAGTGAGCCAGTGGATGGAAGATCTGTCCGTAACTCTGCCTTTCAAGTAAATAAATAAATCCATAATGAAAATAGGGGTCATAAAAGTGGTGTAGACATAGTGAGCACTTTGTTTTGACGTAAACCATTTCATTTTGATATAAACATCCATGCCCATAGCTCCTGATTCAGAGGCTGGACCTTTGTCGTTGTGGGGCCCTGGGTGGTATCCTGCATTATTTTATGCATCGTCACACTTGAAGCACATTCTTCGGAGAGTCTGTTTTTTTTTTATTTCTTTTATTTATTTGAAAGACACAGTTACCAAGAGAAGTAGAGACCCAGAGGTAGGGGGGTCTTCCATCTGCTGGTTCACTCCCCAAATGGCTGCAGTGGCCGGAGCTGAACCAGTCCAAAGCCAAGAGCCAGGAGCTTCTCCCAGGTCTCCTAGGTGGGTGCGGATCCCAAGCACTTGGGCCATCCTCCACTGCTCTCCCCGGTGCCTCGGCAGGAATGTTGGAATGGAAGAGGAGCAGCCGGGACACAAACCGGTGCCTGTATTGGATTCCGGTGCTGCAGGCCGGGGTTCTAACCCGCTGGGCCACAGTGCCGGCCCCTGGGAGGGTCTGTTTCTATGCAGGGAAGCAGGAGCCGAGAGCCGAGCACTTGGCTGTCCTCATATCCTGATGCTCTGTCCGGGCCTGAGCACCAGCCGTCTTCCCAAAATGCTTGACTCTCTGTTGTAGAAGCAGCTGCTCTCTAACTCCTATTCCAAGTTTGCATAGAACTTACTTGGGTGGCAGGATTACCTATGTGCCACTGGGAAGCAGGTTTGAGAGCAAACAAGAGTTGGTGATTCAGAGAGCAGCCGGCTAAGGGCCAGCAGGCTCTCTGCCTCCTGGAGGGGGCGGAGCGTGGGAAGTGGGTGGAGCATGGGAAGGGGCGGGGCATGGGAAGGGGCGGGGCTGCTCTGTAGTCCAGGGGCAGGCTGAGGGCCATGGTTAAGGAGTTAGTTTTCTTCCTGTCTTCTTCCTATTTATGCTCATATTAAATGTTTTATTTATTTTCCCTTTATCTGAAAGAGAGGGAGAGAGGGATACATCTTCCACCTGGTTGTTCCCTGCCCAGGAGCTGGGAACACGGTATAGAAGAATGAGCTGCATTTCTGTACACTCGCCATGAAGAACCTGGAAGTGCGATAGCACAAAACCAGAATGGAGGCTCGCGAAGTCAGAAGTGACGTGTGGGAGGTGCTCTGCACAGCACGCCGCATGTCTTGAAAGGAATGGAGGGAAACTGGAGTAGGAGGAGGCCAGCTCGGCAGGCATCGGAGGGCCTTGTTGAGATGGCGTCATCCCAAGCCAGTCAACAGCAAAGCCCCCGAGGAACTCCAGCTGGCTGCTTCGCAGAAATTGACAAGCTGATTCCAAAATTCATGTGAAACCCAAGGGACCGGAAGAGCCAAAACACTTGACAGAGAACTGGGGCCAGCACCCCAGACTGTCAGTTCGAGTCCCGGCTGCCCCACTTCCAACCCAGCTCCCTGCTAATGCACTTGGGAAAGCAGCAGAGGGAGGCCCAGGTACTAGGGCCCCTGCACCCACATGGGAGACCTGGAAGAAGCTTCTAGCTCCTGGCTCCGGATCGGCCCAGCTCCGGCTGTTGCGGCCATATGGAGAGTGAACCAGCGGATGGAAGAACCCTTTCTCTCTCTCTCTCTCTCTCTCTCTCTCTCTCTCTGCCTCCCCCTCTGTGTAAAATGAGTAGAGGACTTGAATAGACATTTCTCCAGGAGATGGACAGGTGTCCCATAAGTGGATGACAAGACAGTCGCCATCAGGAGAGAAATACACCTGAAGCCCACAATGAAAGGGCGTCTCACATCCACGAAGATGGCTGCAATTAAAAAGACAGATAAATGCAAGTGTAGACGAGGATGTTGGTAGGGATGAGAGAGGGCAGCTGCTTTGGAAACAGCCTGGCACTTGCTTGAAGTTTGGATATACAGTCACGGGGCCAGCGCTGTGGCGTAGTGGGTAAAGCCACCGTCTGCAGTGCTGGAATTCCAGATGGGCACAAGTTCGAGTCCTGGCTGCTCCACTTCAGATACAGCTCTGTGCTATGGCCTGGGAAAACAGTGGAAGATGGCCCAAGTCCTTGGGCTCCTGCACCCATGTGGGAGACCTGGAAGAAGCTCCTGGCTCCTGGCTTTGGATTGGCCTAGTTCTGGCCATTGTGGCCATCTGGGGAGTGAACCATTGGATGCAAGATCTCTCTCTCTCTCGCTCTCTCTCTCTCTCTCTGCTTCTGCCTCTCTGTAACTCTGTTTTTCAAAATAAATAAATAAATCATCTTTAAAAAAAATACAGCCACCACATGAACACCTGGGTGGGTGTGTTTATTGCAGTGTTATTTATAACATGTCCGTCTGCTGATGGATGCGCAGAGTGTGTGTGAACACGCGGTGGAGTGTTATTTGGTCATCCGAGGGAGTGGAGTACAGCATGGGTCAGCGGGGCGAGTGAAATGAGCCGTGAAAGGCCACGTGTGGCGTGTGTCCATTCCGTGAAATGCAGGGTATGCAGGCGCGTAGAGATAGCAGGTGGACTGGTGGTCGCCCAGGGGAGAACCCGGAAGTGGGTGTTGGCGGGCCTGGGCTGTTACCTGGGGGATATTAAATGGGTCTCCAGCCGGGGCAGTGCCTGGTGCGGTGGTTGAGACGTTGCTGGGGACATGTGCGTCCCAGATCCGAGCGTCTGGGTCCGCATCCTGGTCCTGCTCCCGATCCCCACTTCCTGCTGATGTCCCTGGCCAGCAGCACCCTTGGCTCAAGTAGCTGGACCCCGCCGCCCCCGGGGAGCCTCGGAGCCACTTCCCGGCTTCTGCTGCCGCCTGGCCCAGCCCCCACCGTTGCAGGCATCCGGGACGTGAGCCAGCGGATGGGAGAGCTGTCTGGCTGTCTGGCTGTCCGTTTTCTCCTCTGCCACCCACCCACCCCCAGCCCTCCTTCAACAGAACGCTCTAAAAGTGATTTGCACAACTCTCCGTGGCCACCGAGCTCTGAGCACACTCCAGGCACGTGGCTGGTGTGTGAACTGTATCTCAGTAAAGCTGCTGTCAACAACAGCAAGACACAGACACCTCCCCCACCCCCTTGCCCATCGACGCTTTCTTCCAGAAGGTTCTCGCTGCATTGCCCTGCTCTCGGCCCGCTTGGGACCTTCCCTTGTGCCGCTTTGCAGGAAGCAGAAGATGCTCCAGCCCTGCCCACCCCTCGCCGAGGTTGTCCCATTCCAGCCCTGGACCCCCGAGCCCTGCCCACCCCTCGCCGAGGTTGTCCCATTCCAGCCCTGGACCCCCGAGCCCAGCCCACCCCTCGTGAGGCTCTCCTGTTCCAGCCCGAGACCGCCTTCTTGATGGGCTGATTTCCTGGCAGGAGCCGTCCTGTTCTGAGTTAATTACCCTGGAAGCAGGTGACTTCATCCCCAGCAGTGGTTACATCAGCAGAGGCCCAGCGAGCGGGGGCGGGTCCGGGCGCGCCCTCCAGGACGTCAGGGCTTGGGCTGCGCGTTGCGGCTGCTCCTCCTCACAGGTGTCTCGGACCCGGGGCTCACCAGCTCGGGGCCCGGTGTTCCCCTAGCAGGGGGGCTGTTGGAGTCTCGCTGAGGTCTGCCCAGGGTCCCTGCCCAGGCCCCCAGCCCTCCAGCCTCTGCATTCTCTGTAGCAGAATGAGAAGAATCTTCCGGTCTCTCTGGCCAGCCAGCAGACTCCCTCCAGGTGGGCGCTGTTCTTGTCGTTGGAAGCGAGTTTGGAGCGGGTTGGGTGCTTAGAACTTTAGGACGTGTGCTGGTCACAGAGAGAAGCGCTCGTGAGAACCACGTGCTGCCGGCTCTGGAGAGAAAGCACGATTGGGTTTTAGCTGATCAGGTTAAGCTGAGGGCACGGCTAATCCCTGGTGCCCGGGGCCGGCAGGCACTTGATGGGGATGAAGTTCTCGGCCTTGCCGTGGTTGGTGGGGGTGGGAGGGCCTTGGAGAGGCCTTGGGAAGAGCACGGTTTTCCGCATCTGTGAAATGGGAGTATTTCGGCCCTGCTGGCGTCAGATCTGTCTGGGAACCAGCAGAGGCCTGTGTGTGTCTGCTGTGGGGCTGTTGGCTACTGGGACGACCCCACGGACGCTCTAGCACTAAAAATGATGAGCTCAGAAGGACGCACTCAGAGTGAATCCCGGTGACGTCCTCTCTGCTCTGGCCCGGGGCCAGCGCTGGTGTGGGGACGCTGGCCCAGGCCCCGTGGCTCCTGGGGGCAGGTCTGCCCTTTAGAGAAAGTAGGACTGAAGTGATTGGCCATTCAAGTGGCTCCGATTCTGGGCCTGTTTCTGTTTTCAAGCTTTTATTATAAACAGATTCAGACCTACTGGGCAGTGTCTGGGGTGGTCCGCATTGGGCCTGAAGGGGAGGAGCTGTGGCACACCCAGGATGGACGGAGGTGCCACACGGGCTCCCCAGCCACATCCCACCCAGCTCCCTCCCGGGTTTGCAAATACAGCTTCGTCGGTGGGACCGTGTGCATTTCACTTGCCATTGTCTGTGGCCCCTGTCGAACTGTCAGCAGAGTCGAAGGGTTCCGTGTTGTCCTGCAGAGCCCCAGACGTTTGATTCTGGGCCTTTATGGAGGAGAAATGTTCTGGAATGTTCTGGAATGTGGCACACTGCGTCCCTGGGTCTGGGCACTTTGTGAGGGGTTTCCCTGTGAGCCCCACGCTCGGATCCTGGCCACTGCAGTTCTGCGGCGCGGTCACTGTCCCCAGCAGCAGTGGGCCCAGCGCTGTGTGGTCTTGCTGCTTCTCGGCTCGATCACCTGGAGCCGGGACCCGTTCTTCCTCACCAACTTCTGGGGCTCAGTGGGAGTCTGTTCCCCTCCCCGTGACCACCGCACCTCTGCCTGGTTTCTACCTTTGTGTTATCTTCACCTGAAAGAGTGACGGGCAGGGTGGGGCAGGGGAGAGAGGGGGAAAGAGATACCATGACCTTCCATCTGCTGGTTCACTCCCCCACATGCCCACAATGGCCAGGGCTGGGTCAGGCCCTGCAGGCCGCCTGCGTGGGTGGCAGTGGCCCGAGTGCGTGGCCATCCTCTGCTCTCCTGGTGCGTCAGCAGGGAAGGGTAGGAGGCGGAACAGCCGGGACCCAGCCGTCACTCGGGTATGGCACGCGGGGGGCCACACTGCTGGGGCCCCACAGGTGCTTCGAGCCACCTTCTCAGCCTGCGAAGCAGCTTCCTGGGGCTCTCGGGGCCTGCGTCTCCCCGTGCCTGCAGGAGGACACTCGGCTGTCCCCTTGGACAGAGAAGTAAACTGGAGCTGTGTTGGGTGCTGCAGAGATGGGGGCGAGGGAGCCCAGGTCTGCGTGAGGGAGCTCCCAGCCTAGCGGGAGGAAGCAGGCAGAGTGGGCGTGTGTAGAGGCATCTTCCTGGGGCCAGCAGCACGGAGAGGACATCAGAGTTGGGCTTTGAAGGGCGCAGAAGAGTTTTCCACGGTGGCCACAGGTACAACAGATCCCTGAGAAGGCACGGGGAGGACGTGAGCCTTCCCAGGAGGCTGACCCTGACCCTGACCCTGCTGGCCAGGGCTGAACGGCAGGGGACGAGGAGCTGGTTTGCAAAGAGTTCAAGGTTAAGTTCTCTGCACATGGCCACATGTTTCCTGTACAGGTCGGAGCTGCCTGTGACTCCACGAGGGTCTCAGAATGGCGCCCCCTGCCTCTTCCTCAGGCCGGGATCCCTGGTCTCCTCCCTGGGCGCCACCTGCCTTGCGACTCACGGAGCGCGGTGGCTGTGCGTCAGATCAGGAAGACGCTCGTGAGAGAACCGGAGAACTTGCAGACTTCCTGGGCAGCGTGCTCACAGCTCCGGGGCCAGTGGGGAGAGGAGAGGGAAGAGGCGGATGGACAGAGGCGGGGAGGAAGCGGAGGAGGGCCTGAACTTGGCCTGTCCCTGTCCCTGGGGAGCAGCAGTCCCTGGTCTGGCCACATGGGCCGGGGTGCCCTGGCCACGTCTTCAGCCTTGCTGTCTGTGAAGGGGTGGGCTCTGTTCTGTTTGTCGCAGGTCCCAGGTATACTCGTCGGACGCAGGGACCGCCTGCGACTGCCTTCTCCATTCAGACTCCGTCATCCACGGGACTCCCGAGGGCTGCAAAAGGAGGCGGTCCAGGCTGTGACGTCCTGGGTGTGGTCTCTGCTCCTGTGAAGTCCTGGGCGTGGTCCCTGCTCCTGGCAGGCCTTGCTCAGTCACTTGTGGCTGACACCTCCTCCTCCACACCCCCCCTTCCCCGTGGAAGGAAGAAAACATATTCCGCTCCCACGCAGGTGCACGGGGCCACCCCGTGCTCACCGACGGGCAGTAGTCCCGTCCGCATCGCTGCCGACAGGTGCTCGCTGTGCCAGGCCTCTCTTCATTCATTCGCTCAGTCACTTGCTCCTCTGCTTCCGGCAGCAGCCCTGGAGACCTAGACCGATGCCTGAGGACCCCCAGCTCCTGAGCCACCAAACCTGGTGCCTGCCTGGAAGGGGAGGCGGGGCGGGTCTGCGGTGAGCCCTCACCCCAGCGTGGAGATGCTAAGGGATCAGGGAGGGAGTGGCTTTGAACTTGGCTAGGACGCTCTTGCCCTGCTGGGCTTCTGGGCTGCCCTGCCCGGCTCCCTCCAGGTCCAGCCCTGTGCTGGGCTCCCACGCGGCCTCCCTGCAGGCTGCCCCGACCCAGGCACCCTGGGGGGCTCGCACCATCCCCGCCACCACCCTTCCCCAGCAGAGTCTAGTGGGGCGGCCATGTCTGCAGAGCTCCAGGCCAGGGTGATGCCCCCTCCCCAGAGCAGCCGCCTCCTGTTGAGAGGGCGTGGCCAAGGTGTCAGCACACAGCCGGGGCCACGCCCCCTGGCCTAACCTAGGTTGTCACCTAGCTCAGGTTTAAATTCATTTTACTTTTATTTAAGAGGTAGGGGGACGAGAGAGAGAGAGAGAGAGAGAGAGACACACACACACACACACACACACCAAGACTCAAACCCGGGTGTCCAGCCGGTGTGCTAACCGCCACGGGTTTTGCAGTGCGTGGTTTGCCGTGTTCTCACGAGCGTTCCCTTCTCTTCCTGACGTGCTGCACCACGCGCTCTGTGGCGCTGCTGTGGCCGGTGCCCACACACTGCCCCAGGTGGCCGGTGCCGAGTGGACCCTGCAGGGCGGCTGTGACCGGCTTCCCAGCGCTGGTGCCCAAGCTGTCGCTGGCGAGAGCAGCGGCCTCTCGCGTCCGTGTTAGGCTCTCCCCGTCCTGGGACGTCATGGCCGTTCCTCCCCACGAGTGTTCCAGAGCCTTGTTTGTGCCTCCTGTTTTCCCACTGCAGTTTGGAGAGGAAACTCAGGACTCATGTGTTCCCTCGCTGCACGCCAGCCCCGGCGGTAGCAGCAGAGCTGGCTTCCTGTTACGAAACAGCAGCGCGTTCTGCAGGTGGAAAACAGAGGTGTGTTGTGCCGGGGAGGAGTGAGCGCTGAGCCACAGCTCGCTGGGGAGGGCCGGCCTCCCCCCACCTGCTGTCCCCCGCACTGTCCCTCCTCCCACCTGCTGTCCCCCATCCCTCCCCCACCCACTGTCCTCCCCCCACCTGCTGTCCTCCCCACTGTCCCTCCCCCCACCTGCTGTCTCCCTCTGCTGTCCCTCCCCACCTGCTGTCCCTCTCCCACTGCCCCCCCCCACCTGCTATCTCCCCACCCGGCTGGCCACCCCCTTGCTATCTACCCCCACCTGGGCCCTGACCGCGGGGGAGCCCCCGCAAACAAGAGAACCCATAGTTGTCACTTCCCCACTGACCCCGTGTGACTCCCACCATTGCCCAGAGGGCGGCGGCCGCAGTCCCAGGCCGGCTCCCCACTCTGAGTGCGGCGCTGCTGCAGCAGGGTGACGTCAGCCAGTGCTCACAGGTGCATCCATGCTCACGGGGCCCTTCCCAGGAGGGCTCTGGCTCCCTGCTGCTTGCCAGCGGGGGCACGTGTCTCACCACCCGCTAGGTTTGGTGTGCCGACGGAGCAGCACCGTCAGTCGCCTGTTCCCCATCCCACGGCCCACCCGCCACTGTGTGTGTGGCCCCCGGCAAGAGCTTTGCTGCAGGAAGCTGAGGGCTGGTGTCAGTCCCCCCTCCCCCGTACCGCAGGGGTGGGGTGCACAGGTCGGGGAGGGGATTCCAGCATCCCCAGCCCCAGGGAGGGCGCGGGGAGTGGTCTAGGGGTCTGGCGGCCCTGTTGTTCAAGGCTCCTGTCAGTGAGTGAGTGGACACAAGGGAAAAGTGGATTCTGGAAGGAAAAGCAGAAAGCAAACCGAATCGGAGCAGAAATCCCGGTTCCTGGTGCGAGGCTGTCCCCTCCCCTCCCCGGCCCTGCCTCGCGCTCTCGCCACTGTTCCTTCCCGCGCACCTGTGCACGGCTCAGTTCCTGCTGCCTGACTGTAGTCTGTCCTTGGACCCCCAGGCGCGGGGCTGGTGAGCCGCGGCTGGGCTGCTCTCGCGGGCTCCTCGTCCAGCCTGCTGGCTGCAGCCTCTTTCTGTGAGACGAGGTCAGGGCCGGTGAGGCTGCCCTGGAAAAACTCCGTGTGGCCGCTCCCGGGCGTGCCCACACCGGTCCGCGGCTCCTGGGAGGGGTGCGGGTCCTTGGGCTGAACTGGTCAGTGCTGCACGGGGCTGGAGGAGGGGGCGGGAGCAGAGCGAGGGCGCGAGCTGTCATTGCCGACCTGCCGTCCACGCGCAGTGTGCCAGTCAGTGCTTGCGCTGTGCTCGGGCTGGAGTTCCCACCTGTTGCCTTTAATCGCCTTCGAGTTATTGGAAGGGAGAAATCCCAGAGGAGGGTCTTTGATAAATTCCAGCTGCCTGGGCTAAACCAGCCATGTGGGGGGACTTGGGCGGCCAGGTCGTTACACTGATTCCCTAAGTCACGTCCATCGTGTTCAGCATCAGACTTGACACCTTGGTTGTGTTACTGTGTTACATCAGAGGGCTAGGGTAAACTCTCTCTCTCTCTCTCTCTCTCTCTCTCTCTCTCTCTCTCTCTGATTTATTTATTTATTTGAAAGGCAGAGAGACAGAGGAGAGAGATCTTCCATCCGCTGGTTCACTCCCCTACATGACCGCAACACCCAGGGCTGGGCCAGGCCAAAGCCAGGAACCAGGAGCTTCACCCAGGTCTCCCCCATGGGGGGCAGGGGCCTGAGGACTTGGCCGCCACCACCTGCTGCCTCCCAGCATGCACATTGGCAGGAAGCTGGAGCCGGGCGTGGAGGCGGGATCGAAGCCAGGCTCAGGGACCCGGGCGCCAGCCTTCCAGTGGCGTCTTAGCTCCGGTGCCGAATGCCTCTCCTCCCCTGCTCTCTCTTGATGGCACTTCCATGGCTCTTAAAGCTTCCTCCGTGTCAGGCGGTTTGATTCTCACAGTGACCCGGTGAGGGAGGGTCAGGGTGTGTGTGCCCGCGGTCACGGAGCTAGGAGTGGTGGGCAGGCCCCCGTGCCGGCCACTTGGGTCTGCTGCTGTGGCCAGCGCTCAGCCAGGGCGTCTGTGGAGCTGGCTGGGGCCAGCATCCGCGGCACACAGGTGGCCAGAACTGGTGGCTGGGGGCAGAGGTGGCGGGTGTGCAGTCCTGGGCCATCTGGGGGAGGGTGACCACAAGCAGAGCCTCAGATGGCCAAGTCCCAGCCCCCGAGAGGGGCCAGGCCGCGGGCTGTGCTGTGCGCTATTTCTGTGAACAGATGTCCTGGGAGAGCCAAGGACGCGCGGGGCAGTGGGGAGAGGACAGGAGAGGGCCAGGCCTGGAACGCTCTATTCAGATGCTCCCATGCCTCCAGGGAGTGCAGGAACCAGGGCTTGGCTGGGCTGCTCAGCTGGGGGTCCTGTTTCTGCTGCTTCAGGAGGGCGTGGGGCGGGGGCTGAGGCCATGCAGGACGCACACTTGGATTCTGGGGGGATGGCTGGGCACGGGGTCCTCCAGGGGACAGAGGTGCTGGGTGAGGAGGAGGGGGTGGGATGAGCCCTGTGCAGAGGGCTCGGGGACAGCATGGCTGGAACCCCAGGCCCAGCGAGGGAAGGCGGCTTGCCCAGAGCCACACAGCGCCGCCAGCAGTCTGAAGAGCCGTTCTCAGTCTGCCTCATGCTTGGCTTTGTTTCTCAAGGAGGCTTTGAGCTGGGGCAGCACTTGCTCATCCTTCATAAACCCAGGAGGGAGTGACTCCTCAGGTCACCGTGACACCAGGGCACACAGGGAAAGCACGTGGTGGCCCGAGGCCTGCTCTCCAGCTCCCTGTTCCTGCTGGCTGCTGGCAGTGACGTGGGCGGACTGGTGAGCCTGGCGGCAGCCCCAGGTGTTTCTAGAAGCTTCTAGAAGGGACTTGCAGGATGTGTCTAGCACATTCCTTCTACAGTCATGTTCTGGGAGGACATTGGGCCCAGCTGGCTCTGACCCACGTGGCTCACAGCCTGGTCCCATCCCCCACTCCCCCCACCGGGAGCTGGCACACAGCCTGGTCCTGTCCCACCACCCCCCACTCCCGGGAGCTGGCAGACCGACAAGTGTAGGTTCCAGGGGCCTCCCAGATAGATGGCGCAGAATCTGCAGGGTGGGGCCGGGAATGTGCTCCTAAAACACGCTCCCGCGCTGGCCCTGGGGTCAGCTGCCCTGGCGCCCTGGCAGGTGGGGAGCAGCAGGGGCGGTGCAGGGGGCCGTCTCTGAGCGGGTCCACCAGGCCTGACTTCCAGCTGGTGCTCGCTGAGTGGTGCCTTCGGTGGGCACGCAGAGCGATGCAGCCATCGCCGTCAGCCAGGGCTGCCCCGGGGGCCGGCTGCGTTCCCCTTAGCAGGACGGGGTGGCCCAGGGCCCTGAGTGCAGGCCTGGGGGTGACACCCCCGGCTTTCCCCGCTACAGATACTGGGAGAGGCCAGCGAGGGCCGTGGCCTGGAAGGCCATGTTCAGGGCGCCAGAGGCTGTAGGATGTGTGGGGGGGGGGGGCACCAGGATGCGCATCAGCTAAGTCCTGGGGAGGAGCCCCCAGGGCTGGACCCCCCCCCCAGCTTCCTGTCGGCAGCATCCATGGAGCCTCCCTCCCCACCCTGACTTCAGCTCTCAGGGTCCTGCCGCTCCAGGGCCCTTTGTGTGTCCCTGTCACCCAGGTGCAGCAGGTGTGGCCCTGATCCCCGCCCCCAAGCCTGGGCAGGACCCCGAGTGTGCACCCCACACCCCTACGGGCATTGCCTGCCCGCTGTCTCCCAGCCCTGGTGGTCCCCTGCCTCGCGTCCAGGTGGCGACCTTGGACGGGACCACAGGAGGAGCGGGCTCCTGCTCACCCTGGGGGGCGTCCTCACCTGCACCTGCCCCCAGGTGTGTGGGGGTGGGGCTGTGGGGCTGGTTCCTGGGAGCAGACGGACCTTGCACGGTGCAGGAGGGGGCGTCTGTGTTAGGGCAGGCAGCGCGGGGTGGAGGTGGAGCTGGATGAGGGCCAGGGGGCGTTCCCGGAGACGCAACCAGGATCGTCACTTCCCTTCCCAGATCCTGGGCCTTCGCCAGCACCCCGCCTGCACTAGGGTGTGCCCCCACCACCCTGTGTCCCCGCCCCCGATATGTTGTCACAGCAGCTGCTCCTGTTTGTCTTTGTTTTGGGCAGAGGGGGTGCCCACTTCACAGATGAGCGACCCCAGAGGGCGACCCAACCCGGGTGCAGGGCCTGCCTGGTGGCTGGGAGTGGCCTCGCCTGGCTGATGTCACCTAGCCCTCAAGCTGGCTCGAGCAGAGACCAGGGCTGGGGACGTCCCGTGACGTAGCAAACACACAGCATTTGCTGTCAGCAAAGATCCAGGGGCATGTCCGTCCTGGCAGTGGAGAGCCGCCCACACCCCTGCCCGGCCGCTCCCCATCCCACCCAGCCCCAGGCTCCCGGGGCCCTGGCTGCTTGCACCGTGTCTGCCTTGGTTCCCTCTCCTGTCGTCTCCACCTCCCCAGGCTTGTCTGTGAGGACTTCCTGCCTCCCCGAGGCCCCAGAACAAACCCAGGGCAGGCCCCAGCCCTGGCACGACTGGGCTCCACGCCCGAGGGTGCAGGAGCCAGAGTTTGTCTTGCACGGCGCCCTCACTTCTGGGCGTGCCGTGTCAGCCGGGATTTCCTGGGGGGGGGGGGACAGTCTGGGTGCCGGGTCGCTCTGGGCTCTGGGCGTGAGGATGGGGACGGGGCCATCACAGGGTGACTGTGGCCCCGCCCGTGCTCACCCCGCTGGGCCAGGGCCACCCTTCGGGAGCCCCGAGACACCGCCTCTGGGGGCCCAGAGGTTTCCGCAGGTGTGTTTCCAGCTGTTGTCGCTTCCCGGGGACTTCTTCCCCTGCACGCTGGAGGCCACTTGATACGGGATATTGTTTCCATGGGGTGTTTGGTTGGCTTTTCCGAAGCTCAGGTTTCAGGATCCTCATTGTAGGAAATTCTTGAATTTCAGAGAGGAACCCGTGAGGCAGAGCGCTCACACTCCCAGCAGTCCCCACGGTCCCCACGTTGGCTTAGGGGGGGATTTAGGCCCCAAGTCAAAAAACGTGCCCTTGTGGCACAAGTCACCTTGCCTTACCCCAGTGCCTACTACCCATGGCAAACCCGGACACTGATGTCCCAGGAGCCCCGGGCTGTAGGGGGTGGTGGACAGGGCCCCGTGGGGAGTGGCCGTCTGCTCCTGGTCACTGGGGGCCCTCCCAGCCCTGGACCTCCATGGGGGGCCGGGGTCCTCATCCCTCCTGGATCCTAACCTTGCCCACCCTGGGACTGTGTGCCTGGCGCTGGCATGGGCATACACCTGTTGCACATGTCTGCCCATGCGTGTGCCGTGTGGTTTGGTGCATGTGTGTATGCATGGGTGTGAGTGTGCATTTGTGTGTGTGCACGTGTGCACGCCCACATGTGTGCATCTGCGTTCACTAGGCTGCGGCTCCCACCTCCCTGTGTCCCCAGAGCCCAGCCCTGGCCTGGCTGCTCAGTGGGGCTTTGACTGTCACCTGTGGCTCCTGGGGGTCTTTGCTGCCTGCCCCCACCTGGCTGTCCCTCCTTGAGCCCGGCAGCTCGTCCCCCGCCAAGAACTGTCCCTGTGTCGTCCATCCCCTGCCTGACCACCGGCCTGGGGCAGAGGGCTTGCGGGGGCGAGTGCGCTTCCCCCGCGTCCCCCACCGCCTGCACCAGCGGCCCTGGAAGGACGTTTCGGGAATTGAATTACCAGCGGCTCAGTGCTGGTGGAATCCAGGAATAGATTATCTGATTGTATCTGTTGGAAGTCATTGCCACAACCGGCTTCATTTTCTTAGCCGACAGCTGAACCGAGGGGGAGGCGACAGCAGGGAATGCCGTCATTACTCGATTTTCCCAAAAGCGCATCTCAGAGCTGGCGGCAGCCTGTGGCCTCCCCCTGCACTGGGGGAGCCTGAGACGCCTTGCTGCCTCTGGCCGGGCCCAGGCGGGCACCACATCCTGCCAGACACACGACTGTACCCCGGCCCCTAGGGGAGGAGCCACCTGTCCCCAGGGAGCCACTCACGGACTGTACTGTTGGGTGCAGCTGCGGGAACCTGGGGACCCCCTCCTCCAGCCTGGGGTCCTGGGAAGGTGGTCGCCCTCCCTGGGGCCCGTAGAGCAGAGCGAGGGGTCGCACAGATGGGCACTGATGGGGCTCCAGGGCAGCCCAGGTGTTATGTGGGGGAACCGAGGTAGGGGTGGGGGGAATCCCTGAGGTCTTCTTGGAGGAGGCGGCAGCTAAGCCAGTCCATTGGAAACTGTCATCAGTTCTTTGTTAGTCAAATAGTAATGCGTATGCGTGTGCTCTGAGTGAGGGAACAGACCTGGCCCCGTTAGGCAACCCCGGCGTGTCCTTGAGCACGCCCCACTACTTGAAATGTACTCCTTAGTGTTTTGGAAAAAGCCACTTACTCCTTCCAAATATAGCCGATCTCCGCATGCGCCGCCTCCCTGGGCCACTTACCTCCAGGAAATGCACTGGGTCAGGCCCCCAGGGTGCTGGGGATCAGATGCTGTGTGGGGCCTGTGTGTTCCCACGTGGGGCCTGCGTGTTCCTACGGGAGCCTGGGCGGCCCCTTCCCCTTGTGAGTGACATCCTTCCGTTTCAGTCGGAGTCCCGGCCCTGAGGGCGTGAGGGGGCCCCCAGGCCGGGATGTGCGGGTCAGGGAGCAGCCTGTGTCTGCCCACGGGTGCCCATGGGTGCCTGTGGAGCCCAGCGGCGGGGAGGCTCAGGGCCTGACCCTGGCCTGTCGGTGACGCTGTCCCCGCGTCCTGGGCAGCACAGGGGTGCGGAGTGGGGTGTGGGCCGGAAGAGGCCGCCTGGCGCCGTGGCAGGGTCCAGCTCGTGGGACTGACTGCGGCTGTGGGCCGGCCCTCCAGCGAGGCTGCCCGCGGCCGGGACGCCTGGACACGCGGCGCAGGCTCTGGGCGAGATGGCAGCCAGCACTGGCCTCGTGCAGGGCGCCGGAGCTGCCGGGTGCATGCGGGACTCGGCCGTGGTGAAGCCCCCGGGACGCATGTGCCTTGGGCGGAGCCCCGCGCTGGGGCTGCTGGGGGTGGGGTGGGGCGGGGTGTGTGCTGTGTGTGGCCCCTTGTTGCGGGGTTGTGAGAGGAGGGAAGTGGGCACGCCCGAGCCCTGTGCACCCGGCCACTGCTCGGGAAGAGGCCTCCGTAGCTTCTGTAGTCTGCCTCGTTCCTGGGGTTCTCCGTGTGCCCTGATCGCACCCCGGGAGCTTACCTGGGTCAGTGGCCTCCCAGCGTCTCAGGATCCCAAGGCAAGGACAGGCGGTCCCCTTGCTCCTGCCCCCCCCCCCCATCTTCCCCGTCGGCTTCTTGCCGCTGCACTCCCATCTCCCTCCTGGGGGCGGGCTGCCCCTCCTGGCGGCTTATTTATGCATCCGTCTCGCAGAGGGAGCCCAGCTCCACCCCCCCAAGGGCCTTGTCTACGTGCGGGGTTTGGATCCAGGGCCCAGGAGAATGTCTTGTGCAGGCCCGCCCCTCAGTGGGGCCCTGTGGGGTTGCCTTGGTGATGAACTTGGTCCCTATTGCACTTGAGTTCCGGGAGCCCCAGCCTGGCCACGTCCTGGCCCCAGGGCTGCTGACGGGGCTTCCGCTCGCCTCCGACTCCTTCCATCCTTCAGGGTCCTGGCCGTGGCTGCGTGGATGAGGTCAGTGCCAGACCCCCGGGGCAGCAGGCCACAGGGTTTTGGCAATGTGAGTTATGTCACCATGTGTCGGAAAGCCGGCCGTCGGCGGGGTCGGAAGCCGTGCCTCGCCCTGAGGGCCCGCGCTCTTCGTGCCTTTCCTGTGCAGTGCAGGCTTCTCCGTCACCAGGCTGGCTGTGGCCGTGGCCGTGGCCATGGAGGGGAGCCCGCAGCTGGCCAGGAGCAGGATTTGCAGGGCCGAGCTGGGCTCCTGCCCTCCGGGAGCGCCCAGGTGCACTCAATGCACCTGCCGCCCCTAGGGGCAAGTGTTGAGCCCGTGTGAGCAGTGTCGGGTGGGATGGGAGAGGTGGCTTGGACCATGTGGTTCTGAGAAGGCCCCTTGGAGTGGCCTGAGCTGGTGTCAGCGCTGGGGAGGGGGCGGATGCCTGAACCCAGTCACTTCCCCTGTGGCCGCGCTGGCAGCCATCTTTATTCGTTGTCACTAGTCCATGGGGCAGGGGCTTCTTGGCCGTCTTCACATAGGGCGTGGGTGCCCTACCATAGCAGGGAGGGAGGGAGGCCAGCAGGGGGCTGCGAGCTGGAGGACACCCCCCGCCCCCGCCAGCCACCCAGGCGGCCCCTGGGAGCAGCTGAGCCTGCTTTGCTGGGGAAGAAATACTGGGAAACCATGGGAGAGGGACGAGGGCAGGGGAGGGACAGTGTCCACCCAGGGTCCCAGCCCTGACTCCCCCGGGGCGGCTCCTGTGGTGTAGACAGTTTCACGGGTGTGGTCTCTCCTACCTGCTGTCTCGTCCACGCAGCAGCCCTGTTATTCTATGGAGCTCGGCCAGGTTGGAGGGGACAGGAGCTTCTCCTGCCCCGGTGCTCAGCCGGGGTCCCGGGGCTGGGCTGGGGGCGGGGGCGGGGGTGGGGGGCCTGGGGCGGGCCCTGTCTGTGTCAGCCACTGGGGCAGGGGGGTGCACCCTACCGTCACTCCTGCATCACAGCAAAGCATTTGACCTAGAACCCCGAAGGCAGCCGCCATGTGGCTGAGGTGAGCGCGTGAGGTCAGAGCCCCCTGGTGCGAGCCCTCCCCCTCCCCCCGGTGTCCTCTTGGCCGCCGAGGGACCTGGGAAAGCTGCGTGCCTTCCAGGCTTGTTTCTTGGCCGTGGGACTGGGACAGGGCTGTGCTCCCTTGTGCAAGCTGGGGAGGTAAATGAAGCCGGACTCAGCCCAAGAGGGCGCCTAGGCATGGCTGGCGCCCCCCGGCCATGCAGTACCCCCCCGCCCCGTCCCCCGTCCTTGGTTTCTATCTGGAAAACAAATGATGGATTTGCTGGAAAAATTCAGGAGAGGCAATGGAGAGAGAAAACATTTGATTTTAGCCGTAGCCACTTATTAACGTGTAGTTTCTTCTTTTATTTTAAATGAGAGAGAGTGTGTGTGACACACTCCCATCCACTGTCACTCCCCAAACGCCAGGAGCAGCCAGCACAGGGCCAGGGCAAAGCCAGGGGCCAGGAGCTCAATGCAGGTCTCCCAGCTGGGAGGCAGGGACCCAGCCCCTGGACCCCAACCCCAGAGCCTTCGCCTGCTGCCTCCCCGGGTCTGCGTTAGCAGGAGGCTGGGGTCAGGCTCCGCCCCCCCCCCCCCCCCCATCGTACGCAGGTGCTCCTATGTGAGAGGTGTCTCAACTGCTGGCCCAGTGCCCGCCCAACGCAGAGTTGTGAAAGAATCCCATTCTTGTGCTGAGATTGTCTGTACACAGCTGTGTACATTGATCAAAACTCACCGAACCGTTGGCCTAAAAAAGGGGGAATTTCATTGTAAGTAAAACTGTACCTTGGGGCTGGTATTGGGGCAGGGGGTTAAGCCATCACCTACAGCGCCAGCATCCCATATGAGCACTGACTCGAGTCCCGGCTGCTCCTCTTCCCATCCAGCTCCCTGCTGTGGCCTGGGAAAGCAGTAGAGGATGGCGCAAGTCCTTGGGCCCCTGCACCCACGTGGGAGACCCTGGCTCCTGGCTTCAGATCAGCTCAGCTCTGGCTGTTATAGCCAACTGGGGAGTGAACCAGCGGGTGAAAGACTGACCTCTCTCTTTCTCTGCCTCTCCTCTCTCTGTGTAACTCTGACTTTTAAATAAATAAATCAATCTTTAAAAAAAAAAAAAAAAAGCCTCGTCGGCTCGTGGCCTGATTGCCAAGGCCTTGGCGGAGTCCCTCCCTGGCGCGTGCTTATTTGTTCCAGCAGTGTCCTGCTGTCCCGTATTTAGGCTGTGTCCTTCTAGAAAGCACCGCTGGATTTTCAGTCACTTGGAAAGGAGAGAGAGAGAGAGAGGTTTTCCAGCCACTGGTTCACGTCCCGAATGCCTGTAGCACCAGGGCTGAAGCTGGGAGCCAGGAACCCCACCCAGGTCTCCCGCGCGGCTGGCAGCACCCAGTCACTGCTGCCCCCAGGGTCTGCTCTCCCAGGAAGCTGGAGTCGGGACTTGGAGCGGGGTCTCCACCTGGGCGCTGGCGTGGGAGGGGGCGGCTGAGCAAGGGGCGCACGGCCTGCCTGCACTGTTGTTTGTCACATTGTCCTGCAGGCTTCGTCCCAGCAGCGTGTGGGAGCGCAGCCGGCATGCTGGCTGCTCCCCGGCACTGTTAGCAGCCACTCACGTCTTGTGGCCGCACCGTCCCCGCCCCCGCCCTGTGGCCGTCTCTTCCCTGTGCTGTTCCACGCTCTCCAGCCGCATAGGCTGCTGCTCTGCAGTCCCTGGGGTCCACCCACACGTGGCTCACCGTATCCCGGCACTCGTCCTAGAAAACTCCTGGGGCCGGCGCTGTGGCACAGCGGGTTAAAACTCTGGCCCGAAGCGCCGGCAACTCATATGGGCGCCGGTTCTAGTCCCAGCTGCTCCTTTTCCAATCCAGCTCTCTGCTGTGGCCCGAGAGTGCAGTGGAGGTTGGCCCAAGTGCTTGGGCCCTGCACCCCATGGGAGACCAGGAGAAGCACCTGGCTCCTGTGGCATCCTGTTCTGCACATGGCCGCCTTCCTGCTGTGACGCGGGCGCTCTCGCCTCACCACCCCCAAAGGCCTCGCCTGACCCTGCTTTGGGAGTTGGGGCTTCACCGTGCAGACCTGGGGTGGGGGACACAGCCTCCCGTGCGCGAGGCCCCGGCCAAGGCTGCCGTCCGCGGGGCGCCCGTGGTGGTTGCTGGTGCTAACGGCTCCTAGGAGAGATGTGACGGATGCAGGAGAGAACGGAGCAGACGGAGTCCTAACACCTCAGGTCAGAGACGTCGCAGCAGACGGGGGCGTTTCTTCGGGACGGCGCCCGCATCTCATCCTGCTTTTCCATTTCACACCGTTTCCTGGCTCGTTAGAACTTGTCAACTTCACTTAGCACTCAGTCCAGCTTTCTCATGCGTGGAACGTCACACCTGGGCTCCGTGCACCTGCAGAGACATTAGGGTGCAGGTGGGAGGTGGGATGGCGCCACCCCGTGTTCTCCCTGCCAGGTGTCCTGGAGTCAGCGGTGGGCAGCCGCGAGGTGTCCCCTGGGCCGGTGTCAAATGCCCCTCGGCCCCCTCCCCCAGAGGATGAGTGGGGGAGGTGTTGCTGGTGGAAGCGACCTTGCAAGGCAGGTGTGGCGCACCGTGGTGGCAGCCACGAGGCTCTGGGGCTCCCAGACCTGGGGGTGCATGGCCCTGGCTCCCCTCCTCGGCAGAGACCTGTGGGCCACGGACTTCGGCTCTCCCAGGACCCCACCTGCCCCCTTCCCCCAAGAGGCGCTGTGGGGTTCCACGACCTCCGAGACGGTCGAGTGGGCAGACCCCAGAGGCCTCACTGGATGATGGCCGCCCTTCCACAGGTGCCACGTGGCTCCGCCCGAGGTAGGCCTGCGGCTCATCCGCCTCCTTGCCAGCTGTGACAATAGCAGAGCCACTGGGGACGCGGTCCTGGAGAGCTGTCCAACCCCACAGGCTCTGCTGGGTGGGGAAGAGGAGGCGTGTGCGGGCCAGGGGCTGGCTTTGCACACTCATGTTCATGCGGCTGGCACGTACCCATGCATGCGTGCCACGCCGCAGCCCCTGGCAGGATCAGAGCCGCCAGCCGGGTGGGCCCCCTTGCTGTGACCCAAGGCCTGGCAGGGACGGCCTCGTGAGGAGCTGGGCGCTGTGTAGCCGCCATGCCGCGTCTTCCCCTGGCCGCAGCGGCTTGGCAAGTCCAAGGGCAGATCTCGCTGCCCGTCAGAGCACACAGGGTCTGCTGGGGCTGGGGACGCGGCTGCTTTACCACATGGGAGGTGGACGGGAAGCCACGTGTGTGGGCCCGGGGCTTGCCACGCCGCCCGAGAGCGTGGGTTGCTGTTGGCATCTTCCGTCGTCCGCCCTGGGCTCTTGCCAGCCCGGCAGCCCTGCTGGCAGGAGCCTGTGGGCACCCAGCCCAAGGCCTCCCGGAGGAGACGCATGCAGGCCCCGGCAGCCAGGGCGCTGACCACAGCCACCACTGACCGTGGCGCGAGCCCAGAGTGCTGCCTCCCTGCCTGCGGTAGGAGCCCCCGGCAGAGCTCTTCCTCACAGCCCCCTCCCCACTTCCCTCCCACCCGACCCTGCAGGCACCTCCTCTGGGAAGCCTTCCCAGATCCTGTGTTGGGTGGAGGCTCCTCCGTGGGCCCTCCTGGCATCCTGCAGTCACCCTGTAGGGCGTGTGGCACTTAACCCGGGCACCACAGCCTGCACGGGGGCCAGAACTGCTCGTAGTGGCTGTTGGGGTCAGAAGCCCTTGGGGTGGGGCTCGGTCAAGCGAGTCTGGACTGCCTGGAAGGATGCGTGGTGAGAGTGCAGGTCCAGTTCGAATCCCGCCCACCTCCCCAGAGAGTTCAGGCGTGGGCTCTGCTGGGCGCTCGGTTGGCCACTGCTTCTGGGGGCCGGCCAGTGGAATGGGAAGGGTAGGAGGTAAGGTTGCGAGGCCCTGAACAGGGCGCCCCCTGGAGGTGTGTGTGTCTGAGCCGTCGGCTAGCCCTAATCCAGGAGGGACCCCCGGGGCTTAGCACCAAGAGAAAGGGGTCTCCTGCCGGGACCTCTCCACTGGGTGACCCAGCCAGGCCCCTACCTGCTGGGGCTAGGGCTCCGTGCAGAGCCGCGTGTTCTTTGTGTGGTGTAGAGAAGGACCTGTGGTCCCCTCACCACCTGGTGTCTCGGGCAGGGCAGGATGTGTGTGGCCACACCTCGTCACCGTCTCTGCACAGCTGGGGGACACCCTGATGCCCTGTGTCAACTCCATGCCACCAGACACGGTGCCGTGGGTGCAGCTGATCAGACCTGCAGGGAAGGTGTGTCCACGGCGATCTTCAAGTGAACGTGACTTAAAGTAAACGGCCGTTAGGGAATTGCCAGTCAAAACAACACCACTGCGCACCTGTCGGAATGGCCAGAACCCAGTGCACTGACGTCACAGCTCCTGGTGAGGATGCTGGAGCCACAGGAGCTGGCAATCCTTGCTGGTGGGGCTGCAAGGTGCATGGCCGCTTTGGAAGACAACGCGATGGTTATAGAACCAGGCAGGGTACAGCTGCGCCATCCGGCCAGAGCGGGAACTGCTCTTACCAAAACCTGTGCGTGCCACCCATAGCCACTTTCCCGATAACTGCCCAAACTTGGAAGCAACCAGTGTGCCCTTTCGTGAGCGAGTGGACAGGCTGTGGTCCATGCAGACGGTGGACTAGTCTTCAGTGCTAAAATAAATTGAGCTATCAAGCCGGGAGACGCCATGCAGGAAACGTGAATGCGTATTATCAAGTGAAGGGAGCCGGTCTGCAAAGGCCACATCCTGTGGGATTCTGCCTCCCTGGCGTTCTAGAAAGGACACGAGACAGTCAGAGGCTCCGTGGAGGGAGGGGAGGAGGTGTGGCACAGGGACACTGCCCCGCGTGATCCTGGGCTGCGGGGCCACGTGTGTGTGTGCGTGTGATTGTACATTTGTCAAAACCCGCGGGCTGTGTACCTTCAGGGCAAGTGTGGGTGTTTCCCACGGACGTGTGGATATGGCTGCCCGCATGGATGGGAACCAGCCTGCTGTGGTGGGAGGGGCCTCTCGGGGCAGGGGGAGGGGGACAGAAGCGCGTGGGAACCGGGTCCTTTCTACGCAGTTTTGCTGTGAACCCCTCTCTATAAAAAGTTCAGTAGTTAGGAAGAACAGAAGTAGCCACACGTGTGAAGCTGCATGGAGAGCCTCACGTGTGTTGGCCGGGGTAGGGGCTGCGGTAAACCAGCCCTCACCGTCCCTGGATGATACCGGGTGTAGACCGTGTGTATTCATGTTGACACGCATGCGCACGTATGTGCCTGCACACTTTTACTGCTGGCAGGTCTGACTGGCAAGCCTGCCCTGTGGTCAGACTCAGCTTCCTGGTACTTGCCCCCAGCCTTTCAAGCAAATGCCAGTCTCAGGCAGGTGCAGGATGAGCCCGACCTCCGCCCCCAGGCGCAGCTGGAAGAAAGGGTGTTTCGTCCCCCATGTCTGACAAGCCGCTTGGGCAGAGTGACAGCCTCCCACTCGCAGCCCTGGGGGACAGGTGCACGGGGAGACGGACTTGGACGAGGGGGCCTCCCGGCACTGTCGGCAGGTGTGTGGCTTCACTCTGTGGGTGCTGCCTGTGTGTTCCGGGCCAGGTCCTGTGCTGGCCACCTGGCGGGGCCCCTCCCCCGCGGGGCTATGCTCACCAATCACAAGTCCCAGAAGAGCTGCGAAATGATGTCGGGGCCAGTGCCAGGAGAGGAAGCCACAAGGTGCCAGGACACCGGCAGCTGGGAGCCTGGGGATCCCCTGGGAGGGCCCTGGAGCTGGGCCTGGCGGGGAGCAGCTCCCTGGGGGTGGGGTGGGGAGTGTTCTAGGCACAGGATGTGCTCCAAGAAACCCTCTGGTTGTGCCTCCCAGTTGAAGTGAGCAGGGCGGGACTGGACTCGCACGGTGCCTGCTGGGAGTAGGCTCTGCCGGGCGTTGGCGTGCAGGTGACTTGCCATCTTGCCCTGGGGCCCGGACAGGCCGAGACCCTGCCCTAGGCCTGGCCAGCTGCGATTGCACCCCAGGGGGCTGACTCCAGGCCCCCAGCGCCTCCTCCTGCAGGTGGGCGCTTGTGAAAGATACATACCCTGCGCGTCCCCGGAGGCTGGGTACAGACTGGAGCCCACAACTCCCAGAGACCCAGCTGGGCACTTGTGCAGGTGCATGGGCGGGGCCCGGGCTGGCCGTCTGTGTGCGTGCCGGCGGGGTCCTGCGCCTGCCTGGCTGAGCCGGGCCACTAATGGGACTCCTGGAGCCTTTTGGGCGGTGGCGGCGGTGGCGGCTCATTTGTGGGGAATGAATTATTTATGACTGTTTGCAGATGACTTCGTCCTTCGTCACAGGCACCGCAGCCAAGCTGCCGCGTGTTCTGGACGCCTGACGAAGTGGCTTCAGCAGGCGCGTGTGGCTGCACCCCCTGCCGTCCTGGACGCTGTGTCCAGGCTGCTGACGTGCAGGCTGCATTGAGGAGCGTGGTCCCACGCTGCCCACACGGGTCCCTCCCACTCCCTGCCCCAGAGCACCCGCAGGCTGGTTTGAGGGTCCTCTGGTGGGCGGGACGCTGATCTCAGTCCCACGGTGGGCTCAGCCAGCCTCAGCCCTGCCCCGAGGTCTCCGTGCGCCTGCCGCCATCTGTGCTGCCCGGGCTCCCAAGCTGATGCCCAGGTCCGTCGCTCAGGAGCCCACCGGGGCCCGTTAATGCTGAGCACGCCCTGTGAGCTGCCCGGTCCTCGCCTCCCAGCATGCCTTGCACCGGCTCCCTACTTGGAGCTGCGTGCCCACTGGTTCATTCATTTAACAGAGCTGGCCCTGCTCCAGCTGCCATGCAGGCCCTTAGCGACGGGGGAGCCAGGCCCCGCCTCTGATTGCAGTCGACAGGAGTCAGGTAGGCCGCAGCAGGCCCCCCGGGCTCCGGGACCTGGGTGAGGCAGGGTCTCTCACCACGTGGGGTGATGGGGCCCTCCAAGGCCAAGCCAGGGGTCTGGGCCCCGAGGCTGTAATTGGAGTGAGGGGGGCACCTGGAGCCCCTCTGCCCACCCACTGCCCTCCCTCCCTCGGGAGCAGCCTGTGCAGCTCTGTGGTGTTGGCTTAACTGTGGAACCACAGGGTGGGCCACAGTGAGTGGTTTCCCTTCCGTCTCCTGGTCTCCTGCTTCCTCCCTCCCAGCCGAGCCTTTTCCTGTCCCGAGAGCAGGGGTGGAGTCCCGTGGGGCCCTTTGGGGCGGCCAGCAGGGGTGGAGTCCCGCGCACACACGCAGAGGGCCCTGTGGGAGTGGCCGGCGCCCGGCTGCCTCTCTTCCCTGCCCTCCTGGGACCCTTGGGAGCCCCGTCTCCCTCCTCCTCTCCCCTCCTCCCCCCTCCCCCAGGGCCCAGGGTTCCCCTCCTCCCTTTCTCGGGCGCCTGGCATCGTTGTGTCTCTGTCTGGTTTTCCGAGTCCCGTAGTGGTGGTGCTTGGAGTAAAATGTGAAGCCCTCGGCCTGCCTGTGTCTCAGCGTCGGGGCCTGTGTGCCCTGTGCACGGGGCTTCCCCGAGGGTTTGCGTCCAGGCCCCCGCATCGTCTTGGCCTCAGCGTGTCCCCTCAGATGCGTGTGCTGACACTGAACTCCTGGCAGGGTGGTCTCAGGGACAGTGGGCGTGGAGTTAGTGTGTTTGTGAGTTGTGCATACAAACGTAAACCTCGACGCTGTGTTTGCCAGATTCGTCTGTCGGGGTCAGTGACGTTCATTCTCATTGCTCTGTGGGAATCTGTGGTTCCCCGTCTCACGTAGATGCACCCCGGGGCAGTGACCAGGGTGCACCTGCTACGGCGTGCTGGCTGCTGGACATACGTCCATGTTTCTGTTGGGGTTCGCCAGGAGCTGCGTCCCCGGTTCAGGTGTGCAGTCACCGGTGGAGAAGTGGCTGAACACGTAGCTTCCTGTGTGCCAAGTGCTCAACGCCCCGGTGGAAGCAGAAGACACAGCCCACCTCGCGGACATCCAGGTCCCTGGCGCAGGGCCACACGCGGCTCAGGCTCACGTTCGCTGTTTCTTGGGTGCCCTTTCCAGCCCTGCCTGCCGTGTGGCACCTGTGGTGTGGGTGTCCCAGCTGGACCCCTGGGCTTCCCCCCGGGAGCCCTGTGCCGGTTGGAGGTTGGCAGCCAGCTCCGTGCCCCTGCAGGAGGCGGGCTGCTCTGTACCCAGCTTCCTGCGTTGAGAGTGGGCGAAATCTCCTGTAGGGAGGCAGGCGTGAGTGTGGCAGCTCGTTACCCGGGGCCCGTGCTAGAATCCGCCACGCGCAAACCGCCGTCGCCTCGGAAATCGTGTTAATCCCCAAACCGTCTCTGACCTCAGACCTCATTATATTTTTTCCTCCCTAAGGGACTTTGCTTCCTGATTAAATTGGACTTCAGACTATATTAGAGTAATTTGTCATCTCTGAGCACACGCTGCCCTGGTGTGGATGGACAGTACAGGCCGTTATGCAGTTCCTGTGGTCTCAGCGCTGGTGTGGGGGGATTGTGCCGGGGCCACCGAGGGGAGACACGGCTCTGCCTACGCTGCCATCTGCTGTGTCCCCCCTCCCCGCCCCTGCTGAGCTGAGAGCTCCCACAGGGGTCTCCTTGTGGAGCGCACCTAAGTTCTCTGCAGTGCTGACACGCTGTTTGGGCACTGGTTCGAGTCCCGGCTGCTCCACTTCCAATCCAGCAGCTTAACCTGCTGCACCCTGACCCACGGCCGTTCAGTGTCTCAGCATCTCCTTCCCTTGGGGAGCAGGGGAAGGTCTTGGCTCCCTGTGGGAAAGCACTTAACCGGGCCGGTGTTGTGGTGTTGTGGCATAGCAGGTAAAGCCGCCATCTGTAGTGCCAGCATCCCATATGGGCGCAAGTTCGAATCCTGGCTATTCCACTTCTGATCCAGCTCTCTGCTATGGCCTGGGAAAGCAGTAGAAGATGGCCCAAGTGCTTGGGCCCCTGCACCCGCGTGGGAGACCCAGAGGAAGCTCCTGGCTCTGGCTTGGGATCAGCGCAGCTCTGGACTGTTGCGCCAGTTGGGGAGTGAACCAGCGGATGGAGGACCTCTCTCTCTCTCTCTCTCTCTCTCTCTCTCTCTCTCTTTCTGCCTCTCCTTCGTGCCGGTCCCAGCCGGCTGCATGGGCATTCCTCCGTGGTGGGCTTACAGCTGGAACTGTGGCCCCTCCCTCTTTTCTTCTGGGATTGCTTTGAGCATCCTGGGTCCTTCGTGTTTCCCTCTGAATTTTTTTTTTAAAGATTTATTTATTTATTTGAAAGTCAGAGTTACACAGAGAAGGAGAGGCAGAGAGAGAGAGAGAGAGAGAGAGAGAGGTCTTCCATCCACTGGTTCACTCCCTAATTGGCCGTGACGGCTGGAGCTGTGCCGATCTGAAGCCAGGAGCTTCTTCCCGGTCTCCCATTCAGGTGCAGGGCTCAAGCACTTGGCCATCCTCCGCTGCCCTCTCGGGCCACAGCAGAGAGCTGGACCGGAAGAGGAGCAACCGGGACTAGAACCAGCGCCCATATGGGATGCTGGCGCTTTAGGCCAGGGCGTTAACCTGTTGCGCCACAGCACCGGTCCCTCCCTATGAATTTTAAAGTCAGCTTTTCAGTTTCTACAAGGAAGTGAGCTTGGATTCTCTTGGGGCTGGCTTTGAACCTGCAGGTCACTTTAGGGGATATTTACGCTCTTAACAACCTTAAATCTTCCAGTTAATGAACGTCGGGCTTCTTTTCTGATTTTTTAAAAATTTTCCTTCATTTTTTTCCAAATGAAGTCCTGATGGCTTGGCCACTTGGAAGGTGCTTGACCTTGAGCGAGTACCTTGTTGCTCGGTACCTCAGTTTTCCTGTCTGTAAATTGGGGGTGTTCATTTCGCTTACTCCCTGAGATCCTTGCAAGGATTCCAACGCATCAGGCAAACACAGAAAAAGCTTTTGCGTGGGTGTGAGCTGTGATGTTATCACACCATGCCCAGGGAGCGAGGGGTCCCCAGTCTGTGTCTGGGGCAGGACAGAGAAGGGGAGTGAGTCCACCGGAGTTAGCCCAACGCTGGGTGTCTGGAGTGCGTGGCACAGCTGTGGAGGGTGGGGGTGGGGGTGGGGTGGTTGGGCACCCAGGAAGCTGACTCTGCAGGTGCCCCAGGTGCCCTGGGGCTGCTCCTACCGCACCCTGGCCCAGGGAGGCACCGTCAGGGCAGCTGGGCCACAAGGAGGAAGCTGGGGTGACGAGGGCCCATCTGCCGGTGCCATCCCAGACACAAGGGAGCCGCAGGGCTGGGGACCTGGAGGGGCTGCCCCGTGGGATTGGGCACTGTCGAGAGCTGGCCCCAGCCTGGCCTGGGTATGCTGGGTTCCCCTGAACTGGGGACGCCCTGCAGAATGCCAAGGGCCAGGCGTGGACACAACTTCGTCTGCAGAGGTCCAGGACACTCAGCCAGGGGGTGACGCTGGGACACGTGGCCCCTGACCCCACACTGGCAGCCCATAGAGCCACAGCCATGATCAGCACCGCACTGGCTTTGTGATAACCGTCACCCCCCGAGGGGTGGCCTGGACCTCTCAAAAGCTGGGGTCCCCCTGATGGGCACATGGGAGACAACCAGACGGACAGCGGTGGACTCCGGGCGGCGTGTCAGGTCCCGTGTGACCTGTTGGTCTTCTCTTCCAGGGGCATGGTCTAGTGGCCCGGCCAAGGACACGGAAGCAGCGCCCGGAGGTCCCGCCCCCTGCTCCATCTCAGCCTCTGCTTGGCCTCAGGTGAGTCCTGCGCAGGTGGGGCTGCGTGGGAAGTGGGGGCGGGAGCCGCCTGCTGCTCCCCAGCCCGGGTCCCAGGGTCACCCTGGTCCTTGTCGCCCCTCGGTGCTCGCGTCTGGGGGCTGTAAGTGCCGAGAATGAACCCCCAGGACGCACGAGAGGAGGAAGGAGGGGACATCTTGGCCTCGATGCTGCTTTTGGCTTCTGTACCCGGATCCGGAAGCTGGCTTCTCCCAGGCCTGCGGCCCCTCCCCAGCAGGCACCGTGCCAGGGCCGTGGACCCCTCCCCCAGCAGGCGCCGTGCCAGGGCTGTGGACCCCTCCCCCAGCAGGCGCCGTCCCAGGCCCGTGGACCCCCTACCCCAGCAGGCGCCGTGCTAGGGCCCTCAGCCCTCCCTGGCGCTCATCTGCCGCCCGCAGGGTGCGTGGGACCCCTCGGCTGGGTGGACACAGTCCCCCTCCCTTTCAGCCCTCCCATGAGTGTCCTGCAGGCGTGGGCCCAGCAGCGGCTCCTGCTCAGCCCTGACTCCGGGGGAAGTTGTGGCTGCCCACAGGCGCCTCCCCGGAGCAGCTCGGCCCTCGGCCCCTGCTGCCTCCCGCTGAGCCTCCACCCGAGACCCCTCCTTCCTGCTGGGGGAGCCTCCCGGCTCTCACTTCCCTTCCCACCATCTCAGCCTCAGCCTCTCCCCCTGCCACGCCCAGCCCTCTGTCCCAGGGCAGACCCCGCCCAGAGACCCCTGCCCCCGCCTGCTGCTCTGCTGCCCTGGCCCTCAGGGATGCCCGGCTGAACGTCCTGCCCCCACAGAAGACTGGCCGCGGGAGCCCCCTGGTGCATGTGCTGTCTCTATGGCCCCTCCCAGAGTGGCTCAGGGCCCTTGCCAGCCCGCCGTGCACCCATGCTCTGTGCGGGCTCTGGCTCCGGGCGAGGACCCCCGGGGCTGGCGTGGTCCCTGCGGGTGTGGCTCTGTGTTAGCCTCCCTTCCTTTGCTGGGTGGTGGTGGCCGCCAACACGCCTTCCGGGGAGGAAGGGACAGCAGTCCTCTGAGTGTCTGGGCCAGGCAGGGCCGTGTCCGCCTGGGTGCTGCCCTCGGGCGACTGTTTGGGTGGCTCATTACTATTCACTGCCCCCCCCCCCCCGCCTCTGCTGACCCTGGGTGCTGGGACCTCACTGCAACAGGTGGCCCATCAGGTTCATTGTCAAAGGCAAGAGGAGGAGGCAGCAGTGGGGGAGGACTTGAAGGGGGCGGGGATGACCTGCCCAGCCTCGCCCAGCCCCTAGGACCCTCATCACCGACTGCATCGATGGAGTCTGGGAGAAGCCATTGTCTAAGACCTGCAGGAGGTGCGGGGTTGCAACCTGTGCAAAGGGCCTGTGGTGTGTGTGGGGGGGGGGGGGCAGCCAGAGGGATGAGCAACCGGGGCCAGCACTTGCAGCACTGACCAGCGAGGAACGCAGGTGCGGGCAGAGTCTCGGGGCCGCCAAAGCACATCGCACCACAGACCTGTGGGGTCCTTTAAGAGTGAGCCCTCCACACAGGACTAAACCTTTGTTTGGATTTGTCTGGCAACCATCCTCCTGTAGGCTGCCAGACCAGGAGGAGCCAGAGATGTGGGGCCATGCATGAGAGCGTGACCCGGCTGGCCTCTGCTGGAGGCGACTGGTTTACCAGTTGACCCGTCTGCAGGCCCCAGGTGGGCGTCTCCTAGCACAGTCTGTGGGGGCACACAGTGGGCCCGGCGCAGGCGCCCTCCTGTGTGGTACATTGAGGGCTATTTTTAGGGCGACTTGGGATGACTTTGCATTATGACTTCCTGTGGGCGTCGCCTGTGGCCTCAACCCTCACGAGCATTGTGGGCGGTGTGCACACGCTTGAGCCTGCGGCATGTGCACACATACCTGCTTGTGCACACACACACGTGCGCACACACCGTGCTGTGGACAAGCACGACTTGGCTCTCTTATCTCGCCGGCTGTGGACTCGGTGGAGGGACAGGCGTCGCCTCCCCAGCCTCTGCCTCAGGCTAGGGCCTGTGTGAGATGCTGAATCAGAGTCCCGTGCTCCCCCCACGCAGGGGACGTAAAAGGCAGTGCCTCATTCGCTCCCCACCCTGAGCCAGGCGTGAGCCCTCGCTCTGGCCCAGACGCGGCGCCGGTCTCCCCATGCCGATCCTTCTCCCTCCCCAAGGCTCGTCCAGCTGGCCCAGGCCGGCAGCCCACAGCCTGGGGGCTGACCTGGATGCTACGTCTGTTCTCCCGTGCCCCCTCGAGCAGTCCTGGACTTGTCAGACCCCTGTGCCAGTTTTTCACTTGGAATCCATCGCTGGGAACGTAGAAGATGCTGATCCAGTGCTACTCTGCTGGGTGGCCTAGGGGCTCTTTCTCCAGAGCCCACAAGGAGGGCTCACTGGGCTGTGCTCAGGGGCCACAGAGCTGCCCTGTGGCCCCCAGATCCGCGTGGGGGGGGGGCTTCCTGGAAGGCGCGCCCACGGGGGGGGGCGGTCCTCCTCCCTCCCTCCCTCCATCCCTCCGTCCCTGGTTTCTTTCCTTGCTCTCATCAAACAATTGCTGTGTCTTCCTGTGTTCCAGGCGTGTGCTAATTGGTCACGGGGCTGTTCCCAGCCGCACCCTGGGTAAACGGAGCCCCGCCCCGTGTCCTTGGGGAAAGGGTCGGCAAAGGACATGGCCCAGCCTGGAAGCTCCAGGACAGGAGTCCGTGGGCCTGGCAGAGGGCTGCTGCCTCCCGTCTCGCCCCCTGCCCCAGCACCCAAGCTCTGTGCCTGGCAGGGGGAGGGGGCAGCCAGTCGGTGTCGGGGGAGGAAGGAGGGAATCCATGCCAACCCCAGCCACGTGGAGGGCGTCTTCCTTCCAGGAACCCTGGGGCTGCCCGGGCTTCCGCTTAGTAGGTGCTCAGCGAACACGCGTGGGTGACCCCTTCGGTGTGTGGGTGGTCACTGCCCGCAGCCCTGCAGGATCCGGTGCGGTGAGGAAGGCGTGACTGGTCCGCGATAAACACAGGCTCTGCCCAGAGATGGCCCGCCCCTCGCCGCTCCGCCTGGCATTTCAGCCCGCTGATGTCACTGGCTGGGAATGGCTTACTGTTTGTATTTCTTTCCAGAGACGTTAAGCATGAATCAAACGGTATACGAGACGATTCCTGGTTTTCTCCTGAGTTTTAAAAAAAAATATATATTAGGCAAGAGTTTTGGGAGCCATGTGCTGAGTTGTCAGGGAACACCAGGCAGGCTGTGAGCGTGGCGGCGGGCAGTGCATCCCAGGGTGGGCGTGGCCCTGTGGCCAGCCCGTTATGCACGGCTTCTGCTCACAGCCGCTCATCTGAGCGTGCTCCAGCCTCGTTCATTTGGGGCCCGTGGGTTGGAGAATCGGAACTGGTTTGCTTGAAGCAGTTGCGGGCAGAGTTGCAGCCCTCTGTGGTCTCCTGGGACAGAGCTGAGCAGGAGGATGCGCCCCACGCGTGGACCCCTCGCTGCCGGTCAGGGAGCAGAGCCCTTGGGTGCCCAGGCAGCCCCTGCTGGGGATGACCGTGGGCGCCTCCCTCATGCCGGGGCCTGGTGCATGGGCATCTGGGCCAGCCTAGCGCACAGCAGTGCAGTGAATGGGAAATGTGAACTGTATTGTTCTCCCTAAAAATAGGACATTCCTGGGAGTGAAAGCCTAGTCGTTCCAGCCTGCTGTATGGGGAGGGCACCCCTCAGGGCAGCCCGGTCCTGACTGTGTGCCCGCCCGCAGGGGGCAGGACAAGGGCTGAGGCCTTTGGACCGTCAGTGGGGGCAGGCACCCCGGTGGGGGGAAGCCTGTGTATGCATGGGGGCGTGTGTGTGTCATGGGGTGTGTGTATGTGGTGTTGAGTGTGTGTGTGTGCACACTGGCTGGTGGGTGTGTTCATGCTGATATGCACGGTATGTGTATGTGTGTGTGTACTGGCTGGTGTGTGTGTGTGTGTGTGTGAGCACGCGCACTGGTGGGTGTTCATGCTGATGTGCACAGTGTGTGAGTATGTGTACTGGCTGGGGGGGGGGGCTGGCTGGTGGGTGTGTTCATGCTGCTGTGCAGTTGGTGTGCACACGTATCCAAGGCCCTACCAGGACAGCCCCAGGGTGCACAGAGCTGACCTCCTAGCTCTTCGCAGGGCGTGGGCCCCCGGGAGAGCCCACTCTGCCTCCAGCAGCCGCTGTGCTCACTGACTCTCTCGAAAGGAGCCGACATCCCCTTCCCGTGGTCCACAGACCGGCCGGGGCATCCTGGCATGGGGGTGGGACCTCCAGCCTGCTGGGGCATCCACAGCCCGAGCTGGAGCCAGCTTGTGCCGTGGGCCCGTGCAGCTGCTGCGGGCCCCGCCCTGTGCGCCCAGACTCTGCTGCTGCTCCTCATTTTCCCTTTGAAACCCGGTGTTGGAGGGCACTGACCCTGCCCCGGCTGCACGCGAGACCCCAGGCGCTGCCAGCGGGCTGTGAGGACTGGGGGATGGGTTGGTTCGTGTTTGTTGGTTGGTTTGCAAAGATAGATTAAAACAGTTAAAGTCAGAGGGAGAGAGAGATTTTCCACCTGCTGGTTCACTCCTCAGGGCTGGGACAGACTGAAGCCAGGAGCCAGGGGCTCCATCCGGGTCTCCCCTGTGGGTGGCGGGGGCCCAAGGACTTCCACCACCATCACTGTCACCCACGGCGCCTGTTTGCAGGAAGCTAACAGGAGCGGAGGAGCCAGGGTGTGAACCAAGCTCAGATAGGAGACGTGGGCACCCGAGGCAGTGGCCTGGCCCATGGCACCACCACACCCGCCCCTGCTGGTCGTGCCAGCCAAGATGGGTGTGGCAGAAGGGGCCGTCCCTGGCTGCGCTCTGTCTAGAGCTGTCCCTGGGCTCCCCGAGGGTGCCCAGTGTTCCAGTCCGCGTCTACGCTGCCCGGTGTTCTCACGTCCTTGGGCGGCGATTTCCCTGTCCCCTCACAGCTGTGCAGTCAGATCCACGGGCAGGAAAACTCGAGGCCCCGGAAGTGAAGAGACAGCCGACCCCGGGTGGCTGGGAGGAGACCCGGCTGGGCCCCGTGCCGGCCGCACAGGCCCGCGTAGACACGGCCTCCGTCCTGACTGTGGCCCCTGGTGCTGGCAGCCTGGCCCCAGTTGGCAGGGGTGCAGGCAGAGGGCTGCTGCGGAGTGCTGAGACCGGGCGGTGTGACTTCCTGTGTGCAGCCCCGCCTCCAGGGCCCGGCTCTGCACCCCCCCTTCCCCGAGAGCTGCCCAGCCTGCCATGTCTCCACCAGGGTGTGCCGGGCGCTGGCCTCTGGCTGGGGGACGCTGAGTCACTGGCCACACAGGGCCAGCCTCACGGTCGCAGGCCTGCCCCCTTGTGCTCTGGGTGAGGGCTTTTGCTCACATCCTGGCCGGCAGCGTCGCTGTGCAATGAGGCTGGACTCTGCCCCCTGATGGGTGGCCACTTGGGGTCACCCGCAGCCGGCCACGGAGCTTACTCGGGGGTGACCGGGGCTGGTGAGCGAGCCCCTCCTTGGAATGTAGACGGCCAAGCCAGCGGGGCCTCCAACTCCGTGTAGAGGCTGCCAAGGGGGCGTCTCCGGCTTCAGTTGCCCTTCTTTGGGATGTGCCGTGGCCCCGAGAATAGGAAGTTGGGGGTTCACGTGCCTGCTGTGTGACTGCCTGGGCATGGGGTCCCCAGGGCCCTCAGGGTCCTTAGGGACGCTCACTGTTGGCAGTAAGCCCCCGCCCCGCCACTCCCCGCCCCTCCCACCCCTCCCCGCTGCTCCCCGCTGCTCCCCACCCCTCCCCGATGCTCCCCGGGCCCTCTCCCGCTGTGACGCCATCAGCACGCTGGCCTGCTCCAGCCATGCTGCCCAAGGGGTGCATGGGACACTGTCGCTGCTCCCCTGGGGGGGGTTGAGGGCTGCAGGCTGGGGGCGCTCTGCCTCCCCGCCCTGCTTCGTGCTGTCCCCTGCATCCACTCACCTTGGAAGCACGGAGCTCACACGTGATGGGCATAGGGGGCTTCTGCCTTCAGAACAACCGGGAGGGGGTTGTTTGGGCCCAGCCTGTGTGTCTGTCTCTGGTGACGCTGGCTGGCTCCAAAAGGGAGAACCACCCCCCCACCACCACCCAGTGCGTCCGCCTTCCCGTCCCCTGGCCTGCCCGCCTGCCTCCTGCCTCTCTCACTGGGCTCCAGGTCAAGGCACAGTCAGGCTGTTGAGTAGCTGGGGGGTGCGTGCCTGAGGGGAGGGGCAGCG
This sequence comes from Sylvilagus bachmani, assembly GCA_015711505.1. Lineage (NCBI taxonomy): Eukaryota > Metazoa > Chordata > Mammalia > Lagomorpha > Leporidae > Sylvilagus > Sylvilagus bachmani. The sequence goes on from CM027408.1 coordinate 7,188,112, forward strand.
AGCTTGGCGCCTCCAGTCCAGCACCCCAGGACCTCTGCTGCACCTGCCCCTGCGCCGGCAGATGGAGCGTCCCAGAAAACCAAGTCTGAACGCACCTCTCCGGACCTTCAGACCCGAGCAAGACAGCTTGTCCCCTCGGGTCCCTGTGTTCCACCCCGCAGCCCCGACGCTGGGGGAGTCTGTGATGTCAGAGCAGGAAAGAGCGGGGAAAAACCCACCCAGCCCCTCGCTTGTCCGTCGGCCACGGCATCTAACTTCTGATGCGGGACTGGTCACCCAGTGTGGCCGGAGGAGGCAGGCGGTCATTAAACATAAATGCGGTGTCAGGTGGTGGGGACTGCTGGGGCACGGGACAGAGCTTGGGACCAGGGCGTGAAGGTGGTGCTGTGAGGCGGGCTCCTCGGAGGAGGAGGCGGCCCCATGAGGCTGGTGGGAATGAACCCGGCAGATACTCAAGGGGAGGAAGAGCAGCAGGCTGCGGGATTCCTCCGTCCTGCCAAGGCCCTGAGGCCGGAAGGCCAGGCTGGACGCACGGGGCAGCCTCCCCTGTTGGGGTGACCGAGGTCCCCTCTGTCCTGAGAACTCAGGGTATCATGAGGGAGAGAGACAAGGATGTGGCCACAGTGAAGGTCCTGCTAGAATGCCGGGTGTCGGACCGCACAGCGGAGGGCAGTGTGGGTCTGGAGGCGTGGCCCCGAGGAGCAGCGGGCACGCTGGGGTTTGGTGGAGTTTGCCGGACAATGGGAGCCAGTGCACCGCACGGGCGGGCGAGCCAGTGCGTGGCCAGGTGCTCCCCAGTGGCATGTGGCTTGCAGACAAAGCAGCCCCAGCTTACAGATGGAGAAACTGAGGCACGCGTGGCCACAGCAGGGTGCAGCAGCAGGGGGTGGGGTCGGGAAGCTGGGAGGCGGGGTCTCAGAGCCGGGAGCCTGGGGAACCTGCCCAGTGCTGCCCTCTGGTGTCCACTGAGCCGCCTCTGCACAGCCCCGGGTTCGGCTGCCCCCTGCACCCTATGGGATGGATTGAGTCTGGCTGCTTAGAGGACAGTGCTCCAGGAGAAACACAGGGCCTGGGGCCAGCTGAGGAGGACACAGCCCAGTCACTGGCCCATGCTCCGGCCGCCCGCCACCTTCCTGTTCAGAACAGACTGTCATCCCGAGCCGGCCGAGCCGTGGATGCCTTGAAGTTCAAATTCACCAGCAACGCCCCTGCAGCCTCGTTGGGAGCCTGGGGCTTTGATCAGGAGTCCGCTTCTCCCGCCTCCCCCGTCTTCCCTGCCAGTGTCTCCAGGCACGCTTTGGAGATCGGCCCAATCAAGCGCTGTGCAGGAGGGGAGGAGACGCCGCCCGCCGCTCTCTGCGCGTGAGCTATGGTTAATGGGAAGTGCGCACCCTGGGCTCCCATGGGCCTCCCCGCGCTGCTGTTGGAACTCTGCTGAGAAGGCTTTCATTTGCAAGCTCTGCCGCCTGTGGGTTCCATATTTTCACAAGGCTCCCCAAGTGGCGTTTGCATTTGCTTTACAAGGTATCCCATTAAGAACAATGGCAGTAACTGAGACAGGTGTCCACCTTAGCTCCCTCCCCACTGTCTGTGGCCTTGAATGAAAATGTCGACAGTGACGCTCGCTCCCTCCCAGAAGGCTGTTGCCTATCTCCCAGAAGGCTGTTGCCTATCTGCTCCGAGCCCTGCCTGATTCCGAAGCCTTTGAAGCCAGGCAGGAGCCGGCTGTGCCCTCAGATAGGCTGACTCCCCCGGGGACCCCCGCCCCCACCCTGTCCTGCTCCAAGATGGAAGACAGGTCTGTGATAAATGGAGCCGGGGTGGCCGGCGCCGCCGAGCGGCGTGATTGGCGATGGCCACCTTTGCAGGAGGTCCTGCTTCCCAGACAGCTCCTCGACTCATTAATAACGGGTCAGCTCCGCCAGCCGCCCGTGCCCGTCCTCGGAGGGCTCAGACGGGGCTCTTTGTGCATGGATGTCATGAGGCCTTTGTTAATGCACGCCCAGCCCATCGCAGCGCGTGACAAGGCCAGGCCGGCGGTGGCTGTCTTTGGCATTCATGGGATCCATTTAGCGACTCCAGGGGAGTGGTGGTGGGAGGCCATCTTGTGATGCAGGAGCAGCTGGGAGCACCTGCTGGGAGCACTCGGGGCCCGGGGACGGGCACGGCACAGCCGGGGGGAGGCAGGCTCCACTCTGGCACCCCCGTCCACAGCCCACACGGCCCCAGGAGGCCTCTGCTGCAGATAACACCCTCTCCCCACAGCAGGGCCGAGTCAGACCCCACCTCCCCGCTCCTGCACCCCTGCCCCAGCCCCCTGGTCTTGGCCTGGTGCGGGGCTCGGGGGCCTCTGGTAGCCTTTGAAAGCTTCCTGGTCATTCTGGATGCCCAGGGCCCCCCTGGGGATGGGCCATTCCTCCTGGGAGCCCCACTCTGCCTGCCCGTCCTGTCCTGTCCTGTTGGCACCTGTGCCGTGAGCAGCCCCAGGAGCTGGGGCCCTGCCCTCGGCCCGCCCGCTGCACACCCAGCCCAGCCCCAGGTCCTCAGGACGAACTGGGCTCCCAGTTTCTCTGAGAACGAGCCTCCGGGGCCCTGTGCGGGTCTCGATCGCGGCCGGCCCCTGGGGTGGGGGCCGGCTGGGGGCTTTCTGCATTGGAGAGAGCGACATTCCTTTAAATTTCCCATTTTCTATTGGTCTGTTCCTGCTTCCCCCAGCCTGTGGCTGCCTTGTCCAGTCTTCCAGGGAGCCCCTTGGGTGTGGAGGTGCAGTGGCAGTCACGTGACTCCGGGGCCAGGGGCTGCACCCCCGCATTGGCCCCGGGCAGCACAACAGAAAGATGCGTTTCCTGGTCGCGTGCAGGGGGTGTGGCCTTGGGGAGGGGAGGGCTCTACTCCATGCAGTCACTTAGCCCGTCCTCCCTCCCATAGCCTTGCTCAGCTGGGCTTCTCCGGAGTTCAGCCCCAGTGCCCCGCGGCAGCCACTGCGGCGCCATCTGCAGGAGGACTGGGGACATGGGCACTCCAGGGAGGCGCTGTGGGCTGCGCTTCAGAGCAGGAAGTCTGGCCGGGACCTGCTGGAGGGTCTGGGCCGGCCGGGGCCCCCCCAGCTTCTCTGCACCCAGCTGCAGGCAGCAGACAGAGGGCAGAGCAGGGTGGTGGAGGGGCCCAACTGGAAGGGGTGGGCATCATTGTCCACATCCCATTGTCCACAGCGGTCACATGGCCCAGGGGCTGCAAAGGAGCCTGGGAAATGTAGTCCAGCCTGTGACCAGGAAGAAGGAGCAGGGAGAGGCGCAGAGGTGAGCTCAGGCCGGACAGCCTGTGACGTCACCACACCCAGTAGCGCTGGAGTGTGACCCTGTCCCCGCTGCCATGCTGGCCCCACACTGCTGGACTGTGCTGGGCAGGCGGCAGCAGGTGCAGCCTTCGAGCCCTGCTGAGCTGGGGGTTTGGGAGCTGGGTGGAGTGGCAGCGTCTCCACCTGGGGCCTGATGTGGCTGCATGGGGACAGGACGCGAGGGCGTCTTATGTCCTCTCACACTGGAGGTTCTCGGGCCCCAGGGCGCCGGCTGGCCTGCGCCTCCCTCCTCAGGCCCTCTCTCAAAGCCGTGGGGTGTGACTTCCCTCCGCCCTGCTCGGCCATCGTCACCATGCCCTGTGCACTTTTCGCTGTGTGTTGGCCTTGGGATTATGGCCGGGCCATGAACATGGCCTAGGATTTCTGTTTCTTGTTGGGGGTGGAGGTTCCCTTTCAGGAGACATTCTACCACGCTGGGGCCCCGGCACCCTCGGCCTCCACGTTCCCCTGTCCAGAGGAGGGGCTCAGATCAGCCGGCGTCAGGCGGTTGCACACGGCCCTTTCTTCTTCCCTTGAGATCGGATGAGAACAGACGCCAGGGGTACTCTGTCCGTGCTGGGTCCCTCACCCCCTCCCATCCTGCGGACTCCCAAGTGGGAGGAGGTCCCCTGGGGTTTGGCGTGGCCTCGGGCCTCTCTGATGCCAACACACTTGTATCCTCTCCCTCGCATCCCCAGAGGGGTCCTCCCGCCTCTCACCAGCCTTGTCAGAATCATCCCCCAAAGCAGGTGTGTGCAGATGTGTGTACGTGTGAATGCATGCAACTGTGTATGTGTGCAACTGTGTACACATGCAGGTGTGTGTATATGTCCAGGTATAGGTATGTGTGTGTGCAGGTGTGTGTACGTGGGCAGTTGTGTGTACATGTGCGGGTGTGTGTATGTGTATAGATGTGTGTACATGTGCAGGTGTGTGCATGTGTGGGTGAGTGTACATGTGCAGGTGTGTGCAGGTTTTTGTACGTGTGCAGGTGCATGTGTGTATCTAGGTGTTTGCATGCAGGTGTGTGTACATATGCAGATGTGTGTGTATGCAGGTGTGTGTGTCTAGGTGTGTGTATGTATGCAGGTGTGTGTACGTGTGCAGGTGTGTGTACGCGTGCAGGTGTGTGTTCACGTGCAGGTGTGTGTATGCAGGTGTGTGTGTGTCTAGGTGTGTGTATGTATGCAGGTATGTGTACGTGTGCAGGTGTGTACGCGTGCAGGTGTGTGTGTGCAGGTGTTTGCACACATGTGCACAGTGTCCATGCCGACAGCAAGAGCTCCCTGTGAGCTGGTGGAAACCCCTGCTCTTGCTCCTCCAGGCCCCGCCGGGGTGTGAGAAGGGGGCGCTGGGGCCCACGTGGGAGGAGCTGGGCAGGCCGGGGCTTCCCTCCGCACAGTGCACCCGCCCCTCCCCTCCCACACCTGGCGCTCCTGTCTGTGAACGTCCGTCGTTTCAGGCTGCGAGAGTGGCACTTCAGGGATGTGTGTGAGGACGGACACCCAAGTCCACTTGGGGGCAGATGGGGAGCTTCGCTCTGGGCGCAATTGGCTTTCAATGAGCTGAGATGATGCCAGCAGCAGTGACCCTGAGCCCGCAGGGTCCGAGTGCCGGGGCAGGATGCTGGTCGGGGCAGAAATGCCTGTCAGGCAGAGTAGGCGCCATGAGCCCACAGTGGTGGCCAGTGATGGCTGTGAGCCTGCCGCCTGCCCCGGGCCAGTCTCCCCGCCTGGACGGGGAGTCTGTCCTCGATCTAGCTTCTGGGGGCCATGAGGCCCTGTCCTTGTATGTCTGCCAGTGGGGTCCGATCTCCCCTGCTTTGAGGACATAGCCATGGTGGACGAGGGCCCATCCTAATGACCTCTTCCTAACTCAGGGTTGTCTGCAGGGACCCTGTTTTCAAATGAGGTCAGGTTCACGGGCACCGGGAGGGGACAGAATCCAGTCTGGAGGCTGGGTGTGCCGAGGACACGCAGCTGCCGCCGGGGGCGGGCGCTGGGCCCCGTGCCACCTTGGGGACCCAGCCCTGTCCACTCGGAGGGAGGCCTTCTGTGTGTGGTGCTGGCCTGGGGCCCTCAGAGGTGGCCCCGGGGCAGGCACGGGAGCAGTCACAGCGAGGCTGGAGGCCCTGGCCGCCTCCTAGTCACTTCTCTCGTGCCAGCCATCTTTGTGGTATTGATGTTGATTCTCACATCCGCCCTGGTCTTGTTACGTGGAAGTCCCCATGACCAAGTTCCCAGGTGGCTCCACCGCAGGTGCTGAGCCGACAGAGGGCTGGGTGGGGGTGGAGGTGGGGAGGGGCTCTCCTCAGCTCCTCCGAGGGTCAGGGGCTGGGGTGGGGGCTGGAGAGGCTGGCCTCAGTGGGCTGTGTCGCGAGGTGGCGCTCTGCGCCGGCTGCCCTGCACCCCACCTCTCCCCTCACTCTGCACCTTTGGCAGCAAACTGAGGGGCCGGTTGTGCCAAGATCCGTGCCTCCCACTTTGTAGACCCAACTTACAGACAGCAGGGGGTGGGGCAACTTCCAGGTGTTCCCTGGACCGGGGAGGAGCCGGGGAAGGGAGGACTCTGTGTCCTGCGGCTGGGCTGAGGACTGGAGGCTGGGGCGTGTGTATCTGTGTATCATCAGCATCTTAAAGTCGCAGGTTTGCAGTCAAGGCTGAGAGGCGCCGGCCCCGGCTGCTCCCTGAGCCCTTCCTGGGGCGGGGAGGGCTTCCGAGGCGCGGACCGATAAGTGCCCCTGTGTTTTTCTTCACAAATGCTGGCAGACTGTGTGCTGTTGTCGCCACGCAAAGATCCATCTGGAAGATGACTTCTTACCTGTGCCCAGTGCCGGGGCTCGGGGTCGTCGGGGTCACAGCCAGGGCTGCGTGGGTGGGTGTGTCCCGGCGTGGCATTGCTGTGTGTGGAAGCTGCCCTGTGCAGAGGCTGCACACGGGATGCTGGCTGTGTTAATTACGGCCGTAGAGATCGGTGAAAACAAAGTGCTCGCGTGTAAACCAATCCGGGGGGGGGGGCACTCCTGCCAGGCTTCGGGACGCCTCACGGGAGGCTGGAAACAGCACGTGGTCTCCCCTACAAGAGAAGAGCCATGCAGGACAAAGGCGGAGGTGGTGAGAGTGAGGTTTTTCCAGCCTCTGCTTCTTAGCCCCGGGGACGCTGGGTCCGTGCACCTTCTCCGTCTCGCCACTAGAGGGCGTCCGTGCGGCTCCCCTGTTGGCGTGGTCCCCAGCGTGCGCAAGCTCTGGGCTTGCAGCTCTGGCCCTGCGGGCAGCTGAGCGGTGGCTGCGTTGCAGGTGTAGCCGCCGCCGGGCGCCATGGGCAAGCAGAACAGCAAGCTGCGGCCCGAGGTGCTGCAGGACCTGCGGGAGAGCACGGAGTTCACCGACCACGAGCTGCAGGAGTGGTACAAGGGCTTCCTCAAGGACTGCCCCACCGGCCACCTGACCGTGGACGAGTTCAAGAAGATCTACGCCAACTTCTTCCCCTACGGCGACGCCTCCAAGTTCGCCGAGCACGTCTTCCGCACCTTCGACACCAACAGCGACGGCACCATCGACTTCCGGGAGTTCATCATCGCGCTGAGCGTGACCTCGCGGGGCAAGCTGGAGCAGAAGCTCAAGTGGGCCTTCAGCATGTACGACCTCGACGGCAACGGCTACATCAGCCGTGAGGAGATGCTGGAGATCGTGCAGGTGCGGCCGGGCGGGCGGGCGCCTGCTGCCTCGGGCGGGGGTTTCCCAGCGGCTGCCCTCCGAGCTGGGCCAGGTCAGCTGCTCTGGAGCCGGCGGTCCCAGCCCCACCCAGGGCGGAGACGACCCCTGACCCCTGCCCTCCCGTGCAGGCCATCTACAAGATGGTATCCTCCGTGATGAAGATGCCCGAGGATGAGTCGACCCCTGAGAAGCGGACGGACAAGATCTTCAGGCAGATGGACACCAACAACGACGGTAGGGGATGAGGGGTGTGTGCGTGCGTGCGTGTGCCCACGCGTGATTCCGTGTGTGCGTGTGTGTGATGTCATGCGCACATGTGTATACGATATTGCGTACATGTGTGATGCCATGTGCACGTGTGTGATACAGGTGTGTGTGATGTGCACACGTGTGCCTGTGTGATGCCATGTGCACGTGTGCATGTGTGTGATGCAAGTGTGTATGTGATGCTGTGTACATGTGTGCCTGTGTGATGTGTGTGCACGTGTGTGATGCCATGTGCAGTGTGAAGCTGTGTGGGTGTGCACACGTGTGTGTACATGTGTGATGCCATGTGCATGTGTGCATGTGTGATGCAAGTGTGTGATGCTGTGTACACATGTGCCTGTGTGATGTGTGTGCACGTGTGTGATGCCGTGTGCATGTGTGTGATGCAAGTGTGTGATGCTGTGTACACGTGTGCCTGTGTGATGTGTGTGCACGTGATGCCATGTGCATGTGTGCATGTGTGTGATGCAAGTGTGTATGTGATGCTATGTACATGTGTGTCTTGTATGATGCGTGTGCACGTGTGTGATGTGTGCACGTGTGTGATGCTGTGTGGGTGTGCGCACGTGTGGGTGTGCGTGTACATGTGTGTGATGCCATGTGCATGTGTGCACACACGTGCGGTGCTGTGGCTGGCACAGATGGGTTTGGGACACTCCCTGTCCCTTCTGCAGGCCCGCGGCCGGCTCTGTGCCCCTATCTGGGGTTCAGAGCCAGGGACACCTGTCAGGCACCTCCGAGTGGAGCCTCTCCCCTCAACCCAGGGACCCGTGTCCCCTATCTGCGAGGTTCCCCTGGGTGTGCTGGGGGGGGGGGGCGGGGGTCCTGGAAGCTGGGCCAGCCTGGCGCTCTCACTGTGAGCTGGGAGGCTCCCCGGGTGGCCCAGGAGTACTCTCAGGCTGCAGCATTGCTGCCCTGGCTGGGGACAGTGACCGTGAGGACACACATAGCTGGCCTAGGCCAGCAAGGGGAGGCCGCCATGGGACTCGGGTTTTGTGCCTCTCGTGGGCCGTGTGCAGGGCAGCCCGGAGCCAGGGCGGACCTGTTGTGAGGCACAGGGAGGCGGGACCCGAGGGACACAGCCGGCTGGGAGTGCCTGGGGTCGTGCTGTCACCAGTGCACATTGGAAGGCAGCAGACCATGGCTCAGGTCCTCGGGTCCGTGCCACCAACATGGAACCCTGGGCTCCTGGCTTCGGCCCGGCCCAGCCTCGTCTGCTGGGGGCATCGGGGAGTGAGCCGGCAGATGGAGACCTCCATGGAGGCTGGAGGCTCGGAGCTGCAGGCAGACAGCACGCATGGCAGCTGAGGGCCCGTGGCTGCCCCCGGAGTACCCACCCGGGTTGCCTGTGGGTTAGACCCGATACCATGCTCTTGCCGGACTAAGTGCCTGAGCACCTCTGCGAGTGTGGGCTGAGTGCTCCCCCAGGCCCGCTTGCCCCCGGGTGTGGGTGTCCTGAGGCTTTGCAGGGAGCCGCAGAGGGGCAGTGTGCAGCCTGGAGGCCGTCCAGCCTCCAGGAGAGTGGGACCCGCGGGGCCGTCCCTGACCCGAGCGCCGTGCCCGTGCCCCGTGGGCCCCCTGGCTAACCCCGGTGCCTCCCGATCCCGACTCTGTCCCGCAGGCAAACTGTCCCTGGAAGAGTTCATCAAAGGTGCCAAGAGCGACCCGTCCATCGTGCGCCTGCTGCAGTGTGACCCCAGCAGCGCTAGCCAGTTCTGAGGGAGGGGCCGCCGCACGCCGCCAGGGAGCCCGGCTCGCTCGCCGCTCCAGCTTCGCTTGCCAACGTGGCTGCCTCCGCCGTCACTCCCGCGCTGCCGGGACCGCGAGCACGGCTCTGGCCCGGCCTGCCGGCTGCACCTCCCTCCTCCGATGGCTCTCGCGGTGTCCCTCGCCTCCCGCCCCGCCCTGTCCCTTCCAGGGCTGCGATTCCGGGAGGGTTCCAGTGTTCTCAGCTCCAGGGCGCGTCCGGTGCACAGGCAGCGTGGACACAGGCAGGCAGGACTGGTCGTGACCGATTGAGGGCGCCCAGGCTCAAGGTCATGTCGCAGGTGCCTGGGGGCAAGGTGGGGGCGGGGACAGAGGGAGAGCAGATAGTGAGCCCCTCCCGTGCATGGCTGCGTCCACCCTGCTGGTCCTCCCACCAAAACCACTTGCACGCCTGTATGCCGCCGTCCCCCTTTTCGTCCCTAAGTTAGCCGTCTGGTGAAGTGAAGCGTCACGTGTAGGTCCGTATTTAATGCCTCCGGTGGCCTTTGACACGTGGTCCCCCTCGTGGCCTGTGACCCCTTGAGCCTGGTTGTTTCGTGGTGTGTATGCATCGTGCAGCTGCCCGTCGCGAAGGGAAATGCATGCCCAGAGCCATGGCGATGCCGCTGTCCCGTCACGAGCCCAAGCGTCCGTGTGTGGTCTGTCTTCCTCGTTGATTGGTCTGGCATTTCCAGCGTTCAAAATGATCAAATAAACGGATTCTCCGAGGTTTGGTGTCTGCCCCGTCCCGCCGTCCCCAGGACACGAGGGGGACTTGCAGGCGTCCCGCCCGCCCCTGGCCTCTCCCATGTGCCCAAGCTGTCGCTGCGTCTGCGACACCTGCTCTGCGGTGCCTCCCAGGAGGGGCTCGTGGAAAGAGGTGATTGTTGCCGGCATAGCCAATGGCCTTGCCCTCCTGCGCCCTTCGTCCGGGGTTTGGCCAGCAGGGTAGGGGAGTCTCGTTCCAAGGGAGGACAGGCGACATCCCGGCCTCGCGTCCTGGCCTCTCCATGGCTCTCCATCGCGGTGTGCCTCCATGGCGGGGCTGTTTGTCTCTGCCCCACCAGCCTCACTTCTCACTGGCTGGAGCCTGGCCAGGCCAGTGCGGATGAGCAGAGGTCCAGATGCCCGGCTCAGGCTGGCCAGGATGGTCCCCCGGACCGAGAGGGGGCACCACCTCCCCCAAAGGCGTGCGGCTGATGGGGCAGAATGCAGGTTCTTTGGCAGTGCCCTCCACACACACCCACTGGCTGTGGGCTCCTCTGGGCCTTGGGGAGCAGGACGGCCCAAGGTCATGGGTGCAGAGCAGGTGCACGGAGCCTGCCTCTCTGCGGGCCTCCAGGGACAGCAACTACTGTGTTGCTTTTGGTCATTGTCCTACCTTCAAGACGGACCTGTCTTTCAGTAGAAATGCTGAGGCCGTGTGCTGGACTTCGGGGAAGCCCCCACTGCAGGAGGCCCGTGACCCAGGGGTGCACTGGACTGACTCCAAAGAGGCAGCCCTGCTGGGCCTGGGAGAGTTGGACTTGAGATTCACCGTGGCACTGTGGGTAGGGCTCAGGGAGTCCCCCACGGCCGGGGACAGAGGCAGCCCCCAAAGGTGTTGGCTGTGTGCCAAGAAGCCCCGAGGGAAAAGACCCCAGCAGTGACCGCCGTCTGTCCGTGAGCCTCCTGCAGCCTCCTCTTTGTCCATGGCCACCGAGGCCCTCCACCTGCCCTGATCGTCCCCGAACCTGTGGCCTCGGGCCACCCCCTCTTCTTGCGCGTGTCCCGCCCTGCTGCTCCAGGGATCTCAGGCCTGCTGGCGTCCCGGGCAGGCCCACACGTTGGCCAGAATTCCTTGGAAGTGGCGCACGTGTCCCTTCCGTGGATGGCAATCCTCATGGTGTACGCACCTGGTCGGCTTGGTGTGCACACTCACACACTGCACAGCCTCCGAAGGGACCCCTGCCGTGTCGTCACCACCCACAGCTATCCAGGGAGATGCAGGGGCCATCCACGGGCCCCTGAACCAGCCTCCGAGGTGCTGCACTTCGAGTGCCCAGGCCTGACCCCCCGCAGGTCACTCCCACAGTGGACAAGGGGTCTGGCCTCCCCAGCAGGGCCAAAGGGCACTCCCCAGCCACGTGCTGGGTGCCGCACGGCTTCTCCCCTCCCCGCCCCCAGAGACGGGTGGGCCTGAGCAGGGTCCCCCAGACCTAGGTTTCTGGAGAGGACCCCCACCAATACAGGGGGGCGGGGAGCCCACTGGAGCAGGGCTCGGCCCGGGAACAGCGGCCCCTCAGGCCCAGCTCAGCCTCTCAGCTCCAGCTTGGGCCTTCCTCATGCCAGGCTGTCCTAGGTCAGTGGCCTGGGGGCTCGTGGCTCAGGGCTGCAGCTCCGGGTGGGCTGTGCCGGACCCAGGCCCAAGGCTGAGCAGGCAGAGGTGGGTTCAGGGTGCCTGGGGGTCGCTGGTGGGCTGGGAAGACTTCTGGCCCCATGGGCAGAGGCACTGTGGGAGTGAGGACAGGGCAGGCCCGTGGGAATGGGGATCCCTGGGTTGGACAGGAGGCGGGGCCCAGACCTGAAGGATCTGCCGGTCATAGAAACCCCAGCTGCCCCCGGCACCTCCACCTGGGTGCCCCTAGGCCTTCGCTGCCCCAGCAGCACCTGTGCGCTTTCACCAGGGGGTTCTGTGGCCCCTCAGCGCCCCCTGCTGGGCAGAGCACCGGCTCTGCAAACGGATAGGAAAGTTGGACCCAGGGGTACTGGGAGGGGGGGACCAGCCCCAAGCCCACCACAGCCTGCCAGGCCCCTGGGGCACGCGCAGGGCCCCTGGAGGTCAGGGGCAGCCAGTTGTGTCCGGCCCCCTGTGGGTCAGGTGCGGTGTGAGTGTGTGATCTGTGTGGTGTGCGTGTGCACACAGCTGTGCTGTATGGGGCAGTGCTGGGGAGCAGGGGACGGCTCAGATAACTCACCTGCCTTTGTGTGTGTATGTGTGTGTGTGTGTGTGTGTTTTTAAAATTTATTTTTTGAAAGGCAGAGTTACAGAGAGAGGGAGAGACGGAGAGAGAGAGAGGTCTGCCATCCGCTGGTTCTCTCCCCAAATGGCCACAACAGCCAGAACTGGGCCAATCCAAAGTCAGGAGGCGGGAGCTTCTTCCGGGTCTCCCACACGGGTGCAGGGGCCCAAGACTTGGGCCATCGTGTACTGCTTTTCCAGGCCATAGCAGAGAGCTGGATCAGAAGAGGAGCAGCTGGGACATGAACCAGCGCCCATATGGGAAGCCCGCACTGCAAGTGGAGGCTTAGCCCACTATACCACATTGCCGGCCCCAACCCACTTGTCATTTGCACAAGGGTCTGTGGAGGGTCTCAGTCGCACCCAGGCCCGCGCTGGGCGGGACCTTGTCTGTCTGCGTCTGTGCTGCTCACAGGACCAGCGCTGTCCTGCTCCTCCTAGGCCGCAGCACTTCATAGTGGTTGCCTTGGGTGGGTGAGGTGGGGCCACGGGCACCCAGACCCACCCACTCCTTCACCCCTAGCCCAAGAGGATGGGCCCCACATCTGGGGTCTCCGCCCTCTCCTGGCTGCCACCCTGGACTCCACACTCCCTGCCCTGGGCCCTTGCCATCCCTCCCTGCCGCTCGTGGCTTTGTCAGGTCACTCCAGTGTCCCCAGCAGAGCCCGGCCCGGCCCAGCTGCTCAGGGAGGAGTGAACAAACGATGGGAGCCCACTCGCTGCCCATGGTCTCAGCAGCCTCTGGACACAGCTGCCAGCCCAGGGACAAGTCCCAGATAGCCACAAACACACCAGGAGACCCCAGGCCTCGCCCTGTGCTCACCTGAGAGCAACGTGGCCCCAGAGCCAGGGTGTTGACCTTGACCTTGATCTTGCAGAGCGGCCAGCAGTGGAAGAGGCTGCCGTGCCCTGGAGCGGGTCAAGGATCCCTGGAGGCCGAGACCTTGACCTCTGGCTCTCAGGACTGGGCGAGGTCATGGGATGTGGGGCAGATGCCCTGGATGGGGCAGGTGCGACATTGGTGGCCTTGGGTGGGCTCTGCGTCGGGCCAGCCACTGATACCAGGGCTGATGCGCCGAGACACACGGTGCTGGGCTGGGGACGGGTAAGGCACCTCTGCAGGTGCAGACCCTAAACAGTGTCCACACAGCCCTCAGCCCACAGGAGGCCTCCTGTCCTGGCCCGGGCCCCCATGATGGTGGACAGGTGGGTGGGTAGCTGCACAGCGACTCAAACACGGGGTGCTGCTGCCCCCTGGTGGCCGTGATGCGAGAGCCAGGCAGGGCCCTGGTGTGTGGATCATGGAGGCCTGCTCACTGTGGTCCCCACAAGACCAGAGGCCAGTCTGGCACAGGGACCTAGTGGGTGGGCCTGCCAGGTAACTACGGGGCGCCCAGGTGCGCGTGAGCTTTACGCAGATGTCTGCGTACGTCCGTGAGAGATCTTACATTTTTACTCTGCTCACTGGGCAGCCTTGCTCATTAAGCCGTGGAGCTGAGCCTACACACGGCTCGGGGCGGGGGCCAGCCTCTGGCCCAGACAGCTGACACCATTGCGTTGGGGCAGTGCCGCACCTCAGGCGGGGTCAGCCAGCCAGCCTGGGAAAGGACCTGACTCCACCTCGATGGGGTCCGTGGCCACCTGGGGTCTCGTGGGTGTTTTTGTGCCGCACTCAGTCCCGCTCCACAGCGCCTCCCAGTGGAGGAGGAGGGGAGGCGCGGTGGGGCCTGTGGTTGGCCAGGGATGGGGCCTGGGCTCCCTGGGGCTGTCCAGTTCCAGGCTACAGCAGGAGTGCAGCTCAAGGCGCTGGAGCCACCAGTGCTCGGGCTGCCCGGCAGGGCTGGGGTTGGGAGAGGACAGGACGGCTCCGTGGAGTCAGGGTCGCCGCTCAGGACGTGGCCAGTGGAGGAGGCCCCTGCCCACTCGTGGGCTCCACCTCGCCTGTGAAAGGACGAGGCTGGGAGAGCCGAGCAAAGCCTTTTCTCCCCACGAGCTCTGACCTGGAAGCCAGGCGAAGCCACAGAGCCCGCCACCTGCCCCGCACCCTGCACCCCGCACCCGGGCTCCTCCCGACCCCGTGGCTGGCACGGAGCAGTTGGGGAGGGGGTCCATCTCACTTCCAGGGGCTTCTCCAGTCAGTGCAGGGAGTGGGACTGTGTGGAGGTGCATGGTCACCACAGGGGGCAGAAAAGCCGGCGGGGCCTGGGCCAGCCTGCAGGCATGAGTGGCTCTGTCCAGGGCTTCTGGCCTGCCCTGGGTTGCTGCCCGATGTCCCCGGGGGCAGTGCCGTGGCTCCAGCACCTGCAAGGCTGGACAGCGTCCCCCAAGGGAAGGAGGGGCTGGGCACCTGCGCCAGCCCCGTGTGCTCCCCGCCTCCTTTGGCCTCATGAGCTGGGGAGCGTGGGCCAGACGCTGGAGGTGGGGACAAGCCGAGTCCTGGAGCCACGGGACCTGCCCAAGCTGCCTTCTCTCAGCCCGTCCTTCCCCCAGGAGGCCTTCTGGGCAGCCCCTTAGAAACCTCCAGCGCACACTTGTCGGGGCCTGCGCGGGCGGAGGTCGGCCCCGCTGCTCCCAGGACGCCTGTTCCGGCTGCAGGCCACCGCTGAACCAGCTCCTCACATCGAAATGCTCTAGGTCCATGCCCATGGACACACACACACACACACACACACACACACACACACGTAGCACCCCTGCTGTATCGTGTATGCTCGACCGCTGTCGTTCCAGCTTGAACCTGGCCGCTGTCGTTCCAGCTTGAACCTGGCCGTCAGTCTGGACCCTTGGCCTGCCTCATCCTGTCCAGCTGCCTCGTTCCACTGCTCAGCGGCGTCCTCTTGTACACAAGGATTGCTCCTAACTTGTGCCGTTACAGACGCTGCCTCCATGAGCAGTCCCGTAAAGGCACTTAGAATCACTGGTGCCCGTCCCCCCGTCCTGCCCGCGAGCTGAGACCACATCTCCCCTCTGCCCCATCTGCTAGGTGGGGAGTCTCACGGCTCCAACATGCACTTCTCAGGTTGAAAACATCTGTGCTCACTGTGCGTCCCACGTCCCTGTGCCGGTATTACTGCTTTATTAGCGAGGCAGAGGGGTCTCCCATACGCCGGTCACTGCCCCAGCTGCCTCCAACAGCCGGGGCTGGGCCAGGCTGCAGCTAAGCGCAGTCTCTCCCATGTGGGAGGCGGCCAGCGCTGTGGGCAGGAAGCTGCAGTCGGGCAGAGGCCGGCGTCTCACCCGGCACCCCCCAGTGCCTATCGCTCCTGAAGCCCCCACCCAGGCTCCTCTAAAGATCAGCCCTCCCCACGTGTGGCGACGCTTGCCCGGCTGTCCCTTGCCTTCTTTCCAATGTGTCCTCATAGTCTTAGCACCGGGTCTGCTGTGTGTGAAACTTTGTATTCTGCTATAAAATGATCCCAGGTGGCTGCCCGTCTCCAACAGGACCCCAGTCCCACCGCCCGTGGCCCCTGCCGTGGGCACCTCTGTAGACCCCTGCAGCTCCAGGAGGGACGTTCGCCGCAGGCCTCGGTGGGGTTTGTCCACTCTAGAACGCGAGTGTGTCTGGTACGGCAGCCATGGCACCGCCTGGGGCGGCTGCTCCCGTCAGAGCCGGCCGTGGGTCCGGCTTCCCCAGAATACACCCTGGGAGGGACCAGGGATGGCTCAGGTGCTTGGGTCCCTACCACCCAGAGACCCAGACTGGTCCTGGACCCTGGACCCTGGTTTTCGCCTGGTCCAGCCCCAGCTGTTGCAGCATTAGGAGTTAGCCAGGAAACACGGGATCTTACTTCTGAAGAAATGAACTCCCAGGTCTAAAATGCCCTGCACTTGCACGTGACCAGACGGTGCTGCCTCGAGTAGACACCACGGCACGCTGCGTTGTCACTGCCGGGGGAGCCCGCAGCCGCACCGCCTGGTGTGCGTCCTGGCTACTCCACTGCCCGCCCAGCTTCCTGCTGACATTCTGGGAGGCAGCAGCTAACGGCTCGAGCACTCGGGTCCCTGCTGCCCACACGGAGCTCCTGGCCCTGGGGTGGGCATGGAGAGTAAGATCTGTCTCTCCCTCTTCTGTCACTCTGCCTTTCCAATCAATCTTAGAACAAAGACATTCAGAAACATCACGGTGCAAACTACGCGAGCGCCTGGGACACAGCCCGGCCCGTTTGGCTGCCCAACTCCAGCACCCAAGGGCCCGCCTGGGCCCTGGGGCAAGCCCGGCTTAGCAGGGCTTGGGCACCCAGCCCACAGCGGCTGCACCACGCTGTGGCTGAGAGGGGCTGCAGACCACAGGGCAGTGCGTGGGCCTCCCGACTGCCTGCAGGTGTCTGGCCCAGCTGGCCGAGGAGGGCTTGTTTCCAGCTACCCCGGAGGGGACACCTCGGCTCCCTTCTTTCCAACCCGAAACTCAGCTGCCACCAAGTGACTGTGACTTTCTTCCTTTGAAAATGCAAGACCAGCCTCCGCGATCCAGGCGTGGCGGCGAGCTCAGATTTCTCGGCAGAGCAGGCAGGTACTCGATCCCGATCCACCGTGGTTTCTTTTGTTTGTTTTGACAGGCAGAGTGGACAGTGAGAGAGAGAGAGAGAAACGTCTTCCTTTGCCGTTGGTTCACTGTCGAATGGCTGCCGCTGCGGCCGGCGCATCACACTGATCCGAAGCCAGGAGCCAGGTGCTTCTCCTGGTCTCCCATGGGGTGCAGGGCCCAAGCACTTGGGCCATCCTCCACTGCACTCCCGGGCCACAGCAGAGAGCTGGCCTGGAAGAGGGGCAACCGGCACAGAATCCGGCGCCCCAACCGGGACTAGAACCCGGAGTACCGGCGCAGCAGGCGGAGGATTAGCCTAGTGAGCCGCGGCGCCAGCCCTCCGCCGTGGTTTCTAACAGGTGGGCCGCGGGGCTGGGGAGCTGTTACCCCAACAGACTCACCGGAGCAGGCCAGGCTGCTGGCTGCAGCCTTCCTCCTCCTCTTGCCCCCAACCCCAGTCATCCATCTTTGTGGCGCCAAAGAACTGTCACTCATGCTTTGGCTAAAGCCACATCCCTAGGCCCAGGAGCCTAGGGCTGGAAACAGCCAGACCCGTGCAGCTGAGCTGCCGCCATGTGGGGCCCAGGCCTTGCAGGGATGCGGCTCCCTTGAGGAAGGTAGGAAGTCGCCCTCAACCTTGGCCCACACACCAGCAATGTGTGTCTGACTCTCTGCCCTCCCCTGCAGTAACAGGGCCTTGAGTGGGAGGACAAAGGCCACAGTCAGGCCCAGACGAGGTGGTGGAGGTCTCCATCCCCAACAGAGCCACCCTGGCGACGCTCAGCTGGCTGCCGACGGTGCTGGGTTCCCAACTTGGAGCCACGCGACAAGTCCCGGGTGGGAGGTGGGGCAGGAGGGCTCTCTGCCCCGGGCACTGGCTGAGGCAGGACCGCTCAGGCACACGGCCTCCTTACCACGTGTCCCCCGACACTCAGGTAGACGGTGTAGTCTTCCACCCTTTCCCTTCCACCCACAATGCTTTGTGAGAATCCACAGAAAGCTCAACAGAACTCACGAACCCTCTAAAAAACCTCAACGCCCAATTATTTCAAGATACTTTATTTTCCAAACAGGTCACACCACTAAGCTTCTGCCCCTCCCGCCTCAGTACAAGCTACAAACGCTTGTGCGGCAGCGCGGGGCACTCTTTAGTAGCATGTTTGAAAAGTGAATAAAAATCCATATAAAACAAATATTCAGTTTCCATAGGAACACAGATAAGTGTGACCCCATCTCCTAGTCCTCCATATTGCTGTGCCAGCCCTACCCTTAGACTTTTCAAAACTAGCAGTAATTAAGTTAAATGGTCCCCCAAATCCCTTAATTCAAGCTACGTCGCCGTTAACAGCTACAGAGTGGTATCTAGACGTTAATACTAGCCGGAGCGCAAGTGGCCGGGTGCCGCTCCATCCCACTTTCCTGGGCGCAGGACACAGGCAGGGCGCTGACGTCCGGCTCCTCCACCTCGGGCGGGAAGTCGCGGCTCCGGGCTTGCTGCATGAGCTGCCTGCGGAAGGACTGGCACTCAGACCTGGGGTGTCAGCGCGCGGCAGGGCCCGCACGGCGGCTGGCGAGCCAAGGGCTTCCTGCAGCGGCCTTTCTTCGGGACCACCGGCCGTCTAAACCCACTCAGACAGCAGAGTCACACAGAAAGACCCCTCCTAGAGCTCTGCTTAGGGCCTGTCTGCAGAGGAGGTATTCTGGAGCCCCCTCCCGTCTGTCTGAGTGTAACTCCCACTCCACGGGCGAGCACGTGTCCCAGGTGCGCGCACTGCCACTCACCACATGGGCCTTGACATCACGTAGTGGATGGTGGGCCTCTGGAACCCGTTGAACGTGGAAGCAGCAGCCACGGTGTAGGCGCCCATGTTCTCGAAGAGCATCCAGTCGCCCACGTGCATCTCAGGCAGGTCGCAGCGCTCGACGATCCGGTCAAGGCCGTCGCACGTGGGGCCCCAGATGCTGGCCGGGTAGTACTTCTCGTCTGGTTTGGGCCTCTAGGAAGACAGAAGTGGCACCGGGTCGCACCGGGTTGCACTGGGTGCTGCCTGTCCCAGCCGCCTCACGGGGGGGGGGGGGGTACCTTCTGCAGCAGCGGCTTCACGTGCGCGTGGTCGTACAAGATGCAGTTGAAGGAGCCGTAGACGCCGTCGTTCACATAGTACATGAAGGTCTGCTCGCTCGCCTCGTCCTCGTCTGCGAAGGCAGGGAGCCTCAGCACCAGCCCGCCCACTCCCAGCCCGCCCCGGCGCCCTCGGCCGCACACCTACCATCGGAGCCCGTCTGCTCCTTGAGGACCAGCTTCTTGGCAATGATGTTAACGGCAAGAGTGAAGGCAGAGGCAACGTAGTACCTGCCCGGCTCAGCTATGATCCTCACTCCTGAGTCGGAGGGAAAATACTTGTCCAGTGCCGGGTTGATCACGCTGGTGATCTGAGAGACAGACAGAAGAGCAGCCATTACGTGGGATCCACACGGAGGGGCGAGGTCACGGGGCCACAGGCAGGCACCCGTGGAGGCCGGCTGCTCCCTGGAGACCAGGCCGCACAGCCCTGTTGTTTCTTGTTGACTCTCCTCTGGAAAACACCCTCCCCGTCCCTTCTAAGAGGCTGTGAACACGACTTTTCAGAGAATGGCACAAAACAAATGACTAGCAGGTGACGTGTCAGGGTGCGCTCCACTCAGCACACACACGCCAGCAGATCAAAGTCTCTGCCCTCCTGACAGGCAGCAGCCGTACGATGGCTCAGCCTGCGAGGTGACTAACTATCAGATCAGACGCTCAGAGGATGAGGCCGGCGCGCTCCCAGGAACCCCAGCAGCACAGCACGCCTTCATGCCACTGACTACCCATGACCTCAGAGAAAGCTCCGAAAACCAAACAGCGCGAAGCACCATTTCAACAGTGTAGAAGTCAAACAAATATCATGCCAAGACATTCTGCTCAGCCCCTTTCGTGCTAACTTAAGTTGAAACAAGTTGGTTCTGATCCAGCCCAACTTGCTACCATAGCTACTGGCTATTCTCATTTCGCAACAACGTTACCTCTTCAAACTTGAGCTTGACATCCTCGGATCCGGGAAAGCCCCCGCCAATGTCAAGCAGGTACATGTGGAATCCCACCTCAGCCTGGCGTCAAGACAACAGAGTCAGGTGGGGAGACTCGTGACCAGCACAGAAGTGTCCCCCCACAGCTGGGGCTAAGCCCCGCCCCCGCCCCGTCACTCCCGGGGCTGCATGGACTCACTCCCATGTCAAAGACGCAGCGGGCGTCAGACAGCGCCTGCACGAAGGTTTCGGGGTCGGTACAGCCACTTCCCACGTGGAAGCTGGTGGGAGAGAAGGAAGCGCTGTGCCCCTGGTGCCTCTCCAGGAGCCCACCACCGGGCAGGAGGCCTGAGGCTGGCGGCGCTGGGCGGCCCACCCCTGCCACCAGGCTCACCTGACACCGACGACATCAACATCGAGCTCTTTCGCTCGTTCCAAAAGGAGCCTGCTGGTTTTGAGTGTGGCACCAAATTTAACACTGAGGCGACAGACTGCTTTAGAATCATCGGTGGCAATCCGCAAAACCAACCTGAAATCAAGAAAAATAAATCAACGTCTCGCAAAAGAACACAGAGGCTCCCGGCCTAACCGGCTCTGATCCCCCAGCTCGCGTCTATGACGGTTTTCATTATCAAAGTGAAACGGCGTTCTCCTTAAACACAGAAGTCCAACCACGGACAAGAATGTGCAACCCCACCCGGGCCCGCCTCCCAGGGAGGGAGGGCTCACCTGGCCTGGGGATGTGCCCTGGCGACTTTCATCAGCTCCACCTCACTATCAAACGTCATCATCTGGACGCCACTGCTGGCGGCGTACTTGATCTGAGACACCTGCTTGCAAGGGTTTGCGTAGATGATCCTCTCTGGGGGCACCCCGAGGCCCTGCACCAGCTGTATCTCGGTCTGCAAGAGACGAGGAGCATCACGTGGCGAACGAAACGGAAAGGCACCCCTTTCGCGAGCATCGGTCACCGGGACCCCTAGCTCCCAGGTGCCCTGCGCGAAGCCCAGGACCGTGTACCTTGCTGGCACAGTCGAACCCGGTCCCGATGGTGGCCAGGGTCTTTATTATGGCCCTGCTGTCATTGCATTTGACTGCATAGAAGGGAGTCACACGAGGAAGCGCCTTCAACCATCTTAGATGTTTCTTCAGAATGTCTCCAAGATCCGCAACGTAGAAGGCATCCTTATCATCCTAGAGCAGAGGAGCTCGTGTCAGCTCACCAGCGGCCCCGGCACACACGCGGGCAGCCAGCCCCACTCTGCCAGTGTCCCCAGCACAGGCCGCTTGCCGTCTGGACACGGACACGCGCACCACCACCCACATCACCGGCAACCCAGCGCCAGCTGATGAAACCCCACCAGCGGAGCCCTCCCGCACGTCTGCCTGGCCGGCACCGCACTGCCCCATGAGGACAGGCCCCCACACTCACAGAAGATGACACTTCATTAATCTTCTGCTCCAGAATGTCCCTGGCAGTGAAGCCTTCGTCAAGGAAGTGGCAATCCAACTCCTCATGACTCGAGTTGTTCATGGCTCCCTGGTGTCCCTCTGCAGTGGGAGGGAGTCCCTTAGAGACCCGGCAGT
Source organism: Sylvilagus bachmani (assembly GCA_015711505.1). NCBI lineage: Eukaryota > Metazoa > Chordata > Mammalia > Lagomorpha > Leporidae > Sylvilagus > Sylvilagus bachmani. Next base: position 7,209,339 of record CM027408.1, read on the forward strand.
GCCTGCCGCAGACCCACCTCCAACAGACGGATCGGAACGCTTACGTGGAAAACTAAGAGATGAAACTCAGACAAGGTGCTTGCGGCTTCTCACAAAGGCACCCCTCCAGGGTCCGGTCCCGTGTGCCCCAGCGCAGCGTGCACAGGATCTGCGGGACAGAGCACACAGGAGACGCTGTTTACCTCAGGGCACACGCAGGAGGCAGGGCTATCCCGGCGCCAGAGCCAACAACCCCCTCGCTGCCACGGGAGCCCCAGCTCCTCCTGGCTCACGAGGACGGCACACCGGGGTTTTCCAAAGCAGCACCGAGACCCCATGAGACGGAAGCATTGTCACATATTCACGCCAAAAGATACAGCTCACTGATACAAAGAAACGTCACGCCGGTCTGCTTCCCATCAGACCTCGGGCATCACAGCAGTCACAGCCAGCCGCCTCCCGCGAGCGCACCATGGGGGGACGCAGGGCGCTGGACCACGGAGCGCCCGCAGACTTCCTGAGGCCCCCACAGGCTCATGTTCACGCGCCAAGCAGTCTTCCAGCTGCCGCTATCTGGTTGGAAATCAGCGTTCCCCAAGCGATGCCGCCTCCCAAGTTAGCCATGCCGGGAAGCCCAGCTGCCCCTCGGAATACTCTCGTTCCGCTTAGCTGTGAGTAATCGCGCGGGCAAACTTTATGAATAATAAAATAAGCCGGAACATCGCGCTGCTAACAATAAAAGCCACTGTCCTTGGACTCCCTGAAACGCGACACCAGTTCCTCAAGGCCTGACTTGAACCCTTCACAACGTGTGCCAGGCAGGAGGGCTTCTTCCTGCTGTGCGACCCGCTTCAGTGCCAACAGCCCACGGACACAGGCCGGGCAATGGTTCGGGGCCGCCGTTTGCTCTGGCATGGGACACTGTGAGAGGCCCAGGGGGACGGACCTGCCATAAATCCAAACCCACGCGTGGCACGACTTGCTTTGGGCCTCCGTTTGAGTTCCTGGCAGGGTCGACCTAAATCACCAAGGCCAGGAAACCCACCCCGGCTACAGCGATATCCGTGACAATGAACTCACTGCTCAGGGGCTCGCTGACTACTTTTGGGGCAGTGCTCATGCTCAGACGACAGCTTCCCGGTGTCTTTCAGAGCTCTGCCTCAACAACGTCCCGGAATCACTCTGCCTCCATCAGCGACCTTCCGATCTTCCGGGACAGCCGCCGCGCTAAACGCTCCGTGCGCCAGCACCAGCCGGCCCCGCGTCCACACCGCGACTCCCAGTCCATCAGACTCCGTCCACTGCGAGGCTTGAGCACAGCGAGCCACACATCCCGTCTCCCCACGCTGCCGCCCACGACTCGGAATTCCCAAACTACGCGATCAGCCTTATTGTTTTTTCAACTTTCAGGCTGGCTGCTGCGCGCGCGCCTGCTGGCCCGCGCCAGGTCCCGGCCACCCCGGGCGCGTCTGCCCAAGGCCGAGAGAGCAGGAGCCGCCGCACCTGCTCCGCGCGCGCCCCGCGGCTGCACGGGCCGGGGCCTTCCGCCGCCGGCCTGCAGCGCGCTCCGCCCGGCCTGCGGCCACGTGCGGCCGCGCACAGTCCCCGCCGCCCGCGCACGTGGCCCGCCGCCCGCCCGCCGCCCGCCCGGCCCGGCTCCCACCTCAGAGCGCCGCGGCGCCGCGGGCCGGCCCCATGGAGACGCCCCGCCGCCCGCCGGAGACGCCGGCCCGAGGAGGCGCCCGCGCTGGGGGCAGAGGCGGCCGGCGGCGGCGGCTGCAGCGGCTGACAAAGCCCGACGGCGCGCCGCGCCGCTACTTATAGCGCCGGCCCGTCGCCATGGAGACGCACCAGCTCAAACCAGCCGCGATCGGTTCCGGCCGGGAGGCCTCGGGAGCAGGGGCGGGGGCTCGGCGGCGGCCAACCCGGGCCGGGGCGGAGGGGGCGGGGGTCGCGGGCGCCGGGACGTCAGCGCCGCCGCGCGCCGCGCGTGCCCGCCCCGCCCCGGGGCGCGCGCCCCGCCCCGCCCGCAGGCCGGCCCGCGCATGCGCACGCGCGCGGCGCCGCAGGCCGTGGCCGGCGCCGGCGGGGCCCGCCTCGCTCGCTCGCTCGCGCGCGCGTGTGTGTGGCGGGCGCCGAGGCCAGGGCCGCCCCGGATGTCGGCAGCCGCCCGCCCCGTCGCGCGAGCGTGCCTCGAGGGCAGAGACGAGGGGACGGCGAGGGCGGAACGTGCGGAGGGCCGCCGCGGCGCGGCGTGGAGAGATGGCCGCAGCCGCCCGGGGGCTCCGGGGCTCCGGGAGCGGCGGCGGACACGCCCGCCCCGGCAGCCCTGGGTTGCAAGAAGCCCGGAGCACGCTGACAACTGCCGGGCTGGGTCCCACCCTGGGGGTGGGCTGTGGCCCCCGGCGGGCTGGGGGCGGGGAGTGACCCCGGCCTTGTAATTGCAGGGTCACTGTGGGGTGTGGGTGCCCACAGCCTGCCCGGGGCGTTGTCCGTGGACACTTAGTGCCCGCGTGCATGCGTGAGCAAATGGTCGCTCCCACGGAACTGAACGGGACGCTGGGAGCGGAGGGCAGAGGATGCCTAGAAGGACGTGACCGGCCGCCACCAGCTCCCTCGGCTCCCTGCTCGACTTGATTCATGTATTTTTGATTTATTTCTTTATTTGGAAGGCAGAGGTACAGACAGAAGCAGAGATCTCCCACCTGCTGGGTCGTTTCCCTCATGGCAGCAAAGGCTGGTCCCGGGCCAGGCCCCAGCCAGGAGCCTGGAGCTCCCCGTGGTTTGCCCGTGTGGCCGCAGGAGCCCAAGCACTTTCCCAGGCACGTCCACAGGGAGCCGGCCAGAACCAGAGCAGCCGGGACGGGAACCTCACTCCTGGGGGCTGTGGGTGCTGCAGGCCGGGGCCTGACTGGCTGCACCCATGTCGGGGCCCTGCCCTGGTCAACTTTGTAGAGTCTGTGAGCGACCAGTGAGTGCCAAGTCCGGCGGCCAGGCCAAAGAACGGTTTTAGCACCACTCTTAACGAACTTAATTCCCCCCCAAGCCCCAAGAGCAGAAGCCATCAGACACCATAGCTCCTCCTGCCCCAGGGGACAGCCATGACTGGGAGATTTGTCCCCTCGATGTGGAGGAGTGCTTGGCCCCAGCAATACCTGAGTTTTCCTGGCATCCTGGAAGGCTCCAACAGGCCGCAGTGCCCTGGGGCACTCTGCCGGTCAGTCATTCTACACTCTGCTCAGCTACGCGGCCTCGTCCCAGTGGAGGGGACCAGATGTCTGGCATACGGGGGTCTCTGTTCAGCTGGGGACCCTTGCGGCAAGTCCTTGCTCAGGGAGCCGGGTTGTCCGTTAGCTGCACAAAAAGCTGCTCACGGGCCTGTCGGCCCGCACCAGGCGCTTCAGCCAACCCACGCGGACATACACTCGCTGGCCCCGCTTACAGGCACCTTCATCTGGGAAGGCCGGGCCTTGCCCTTGACCCATCTGACCTGGTTGGGGAAGCGGAAACGAGGGAAGAAGCCTGCTTCCGGGAGTGCCTGCCGGCTGCAGGCGGACTCCTGGCAGGGCCCGGTGGCCCTGGGTCTGCGAGTCAGCAGAGCTGAGTCATAGAAACCAACTCCGATCTGGACTCGGGAGGTAAACCAGTGCTGACTCAGCCAGGTCTCATTCAAAATCCACTGCTTCACCCTTCGGCCTGTTTGGTTTTTCCCCCAAAGAGAAAAGCAACAGCTCCTGGGGAAGTCGGTGATGCCAAACACCTGGGTGTGACCCTTCGGCAGGACGAGAGTCCTGTGTTTGCTGCAGGAGCAGTAAAGGAAGTGAGTAAAAACACCGAAGCCGCATTCTCTGCCACGCGCCTGAGTCCGGACTGAGCGCAGCCTCCCTGGGGCCCTGAGCACCTTGTGCATGCCGACCCCGGCCTCCTTGCCTCCCCCGGCTCCAGGCGCCCTGTGGACCCCCGCGAAGATCAGCCTCCCGCGTGCTGCTGTTCCGAGCCCCTGACTTCTGTTACAGATGCGGCCCCGTGGGGATCCTCTGACCAAAGTTTTCCGAACCAAAAACGAGGGCCCGTCTCATGCCAGGCTTTTTTTTTTTTTTTTTTTACAGGCAGAGTGGACAGTGAGAGAGAGAGAGAGAGACAGAGAGAAGAAAGGTCTTCCATTGCCGTTGGTTCACCCTCCAATGGCCGCCGCAGCTGGTGCACTGTGCTGATCCGATGGCAGGAGCCAGGTGCTTCTCCTGGTCTCCCATGGGGTGCAGGGCCCAAGCACTTGGGCCATCCTCCTGCACTCCCGGGCCACAGCAGAGAGCTGGCCTGGAAGAGGGGCAACCGGGACAGAATCCGGTGCCCCGACCGGGACTAGAACCCGGTGTGCCAGTGCTGCAAGGCGGAGGATTAGCCTAGTGAGCTGTGGTGCCGGCCTTTTTTTTTTTTTCTTAACGTATTTCCATGAAAGAGCTTATGAAGGTATAGGAGAGGATTTCAAAAAGTTTCTGGAAAATATGATGAAAAAACTGTGGGTTTCAAAACCTGTGCACCACAATCAGCCTGTCTTTTAATTTGCCATGAATGTTTAAAGTACCCCCATAGAACGATTACAGATTTAGGGAGGCACCCTTCTTGGAGAGATTTAAGTAACATAAAAGAGGAGTCAGAGCCGTTTCTCTGACCGCGTCCTTGGTATTGGGATGTGTGACACAGAACTTTCTGGAAACCGGGTCTGCGTTTTAGCGCATGCGCGTGGTCCTGGTCCGCTTCACATTTCTTCCAGAGCCATAGGAGGAGCTGAGGACGGAGTGAGGATGGCGATGTCAGCCTCACTAGCGCTGTCCCGCGGGACGCCTGGGCAGTGGGGAGCAGTCACGCGACACTCAGGTGGCATCTGGATGCTCCACCCCAAATCACCAGGACTCCAGCCTTGCCCTTGAATTGTGCTGGGTGTTTCCAACGCTCCGATCCGCCCTCCAAGGCTGAGCGTGGGCCGTCTTTGCCGGTGATCCAAGGCGTGGAGGCCAGCTTCCAGGGCGCCCCTCCTCCCTCTGAGCAATGGTGGTGTCACTGCGCAGTGGGCTCCCCCAGGAGTGTCTGCCGTGAGTGGAAGGCCCAGGATGTTGGTTTTACAAAGTGTGGTTGCATCACGGCCCCACCTTGCCCCAGCCCTGGTGTGGCTCCCGGGGAAGCTGCCAGGAGAGGGGTCACGGGAAACTGGGCCAGGGCCTTCCAGAGCCCAGCAGGGCCCCGGGGCAGCACAGTGGCCACACAGGATGAGCTGCGGCTGAGGTGGCCTCAGTTCCGAGATGCATCTTGATGGCAGTTTGGTGTTTAGCAACGCCTTGCTTCACACAGCCTCGTCTTTCAGCGGCCAAAGCCAGTGCCAGCAAGTGTGTGCCAAGCCGGCATCAGACCGGCCACCTAACACGTGCCACAGTGGGGCTGCAGGTTTCAGAGCTGATCCACTGAGAACAGTTTGCTGGTGGCCCTGGGCCCACAGAATCAGGTCCAAGTGCCTGAGCCGGACACACAAGAGGGCCGTCCAAGGCCTGTCCCACTCTCCCAGCTCCCCTCCTAAGCATTGTACTCCTGAACCCCCTATGCCCACTGCCGCCCTTGCCATCTTGGGATGGGCACCCTCGTCTCCCTCCCTTCTCTCCCTGCTTGATTTACTGGTCTTCGTATGCCCCGTTTCCAGCCCAGTGCCCGGCACAGACGTCACTCGGTACTGCTGTGTGGGAGCCAGGGCTGTCCTGAGACGTCTGGCACTTGTGGTTAGTTGCTGTAGGGGGAACTGGCTCGTAGCAGGCTCTGCTTGAGCTCCGTGTGGAATAAGAGCGTAGAGAACTCCGACGTTCCTCCTTTGGTTCTGTCCCGATCTGGTCCTCGATCAGGTACACATTGGACGGATGGGTGTGTCCTGTGCACAGCGGGTATGCTGGGCCCAGGACACCCTCCATGCCTGCAGCTTGGGGCCGGTTCCCGAGGACCCGCAGGGGACTGCTGAGGTCCCAAAGCAGCCTCACCTACCTAGTGCCTAAGGAAACCGCCTCTTTTGTTCCATTTTCCCCTAAGCTCCTGGTGACTCCCTCTGACCCAACAAGTCACAGCACCTCTGCTGGTTTTGTCACTGCCCCATTTTTGCCAGAGCCCCACCCTTGTGGGCCCCACCTCTGGGAAGCCCAGAGCCTGCTTCCACGGCAGGGCAGTGTGGAGGCCCCTTGCACAACCTAGGCCTCCTGGAGGGCCCGTGCCCTGCCCAGGTTCACTCCACGCGCCCCAGGCCTGTCTGGCCCCCGACACAGGGCAGTGGTGATGGGGGCAGTGGGCTGCTACTCAGAGGAGGAGGAGGCACAGAGCCGCATTCCAACTGCCGGGAGCACCGATGCTGGCGAGAGGGAAGTCCTTGGGAAGTTCAAGGCCGAGAGCAGGGAGCACCTTCAGGCTGTGCCCTAACTCTGATGGCAAGGATAGGGGTCACACAGGCTCCCACCATGGGTCCAGGGACAAAGGCATTAGAAACAGCGCAGAGAGAAAGGGCCTGGCTTTGACAGGCTTCTCCGGGGCTGGCTAAGTCTGGGAGGGGTCAGGGCTGAAGGAGGCCTGTGGCGTGAAGACAGGCATCTGGCCACGTGCCCAGCCTGCCTTCGCAGGGTGGACGAGGGTCCCTGTGGGGAGCCGCCCTTGCGCCCGGGCCGCCCTCTGCTGTGCTGGCTGTGCAGCGGCCACGGGCTGCCTGTCCTGCCATCCGCAGCAAAATCTTGCTGACGACAGGGCCCAGCGATTTTAGGAGACTGCTCAGCCACCATAAATGGGTACAGAACGTCCCACTATGGCATTTCGTGCCCCATATCACTCAGGGCCTGAGCAGGCAGTTCAGTCCAGGGAGCTGGGCACGGGAACTAGATAACCGAGTATCTGACAGCTGCAGGAAGCCGCCGGGCACACAGAATGAGAAGAGAGCGAGAGCCCTGGGCGGCCGCGACCACAGGGAGAGCCCCTGACTGACAGGAGGAAGCGGAACCACTGAGGGGCGCTGCCAGTGTCAGGGAGGCTCCTGAAAGCGGGAAGCCTGTGGCTCAGACAGCCCCCCATCAGGAGACAGCCCCCCATCAGGAGTCAGCCCCTGCCCACCTTGCCAGAGGATCAGCACAGATGCTGCCAGGTGGAGCCCGAGGGTGGGCAGGCCAAGGGCAGGCTCAGCCCCTCCCTGGAGCCAGCCGGTCTTTCTACACATCTGGAAGGCGCTTCCTAACAAGAGTTATGGTAAATACGGCACGGTATGCTGGCTTCCGCATAAGTCCACTGTCTCATCTCACAAGACGTCGCAAGGAAAGAAGGCCCGTTTCGTTTATTCAGAGCCTCAATGTCGGGAACCCGGATTCCTCTTATCTTTCGGCACCTCCCTGCCAGGGTGTTGGCCAGGGTGTCGGCCTCATGCTTCTAAGGTGGCTGCCCTGGCTCCAGGCATCACGTGCAGATGAAGTGAAGACCTGTGGAAAGAAGGGAAGGGCATCCCTTCCTCTGTGTCTCCCTTTTTATCCGACAAACGCTTTTGCCCGCGTGGTGAGCTTCCTGCCCGTGGGAAGGAAAGTGTCCCATTTCTCGGGCATGAGTCCGTCCTCGGAGGCGGGTGTCACTTGTGAGCCCCCAGCCCTGGAAGCGGACACAGGCCTCCTGTGCAGGAAGATGCCGTCTGCCCTGGTTGAGCTGTGTCTGTCCCCTCGCCTCCCGAACTCCACACTGAAGTCCCTCAGGGCAGGACCTTATCTGGAGACGGGTGGGCCCAGATCCACGATGACCGACCTGGACACAGGCTCACCAACAGGGAGACAGGCTGCCGCTGCCGCGTGCCCAGGGTGTGCCTGCCGTGGCCGACAGCCCCGGAAGCAGGAGCAGGGCCTCCCCACCGCCCAGGAAGGAGGCAGCCCTGCCCCACTGCAGCCTCCAGGACTGGAGGTGCTCAATGCCTGTTATTGCAGCAGCCGGAGCAGGCACACAGACCGCCTGGACACGGGCCAGGCTGCGGGGCAGGAAGGAGGGAGACGGCACAGCAGACGGGCCGTGGGGCTGGGCGGGGCGCTCTCCCGTGCTCCCATGGCTGTCCTGGAGAGACTGTCTATGCAGCTGCAATGTGTGTTGCTTCTGAGGCCGTGAGCTGCAGAGCTTGGCCCCGGGCCCGGCTGCACTCACAGACAGACAGAGCCCGGCTGCCCTTGCTTCTTGCTCATACCTGCCAGAGGTCTCTGTGCAGCCTCCTGGGAGCTGCTCCCTCCCGTCCGTCCGCAGGTCCTTCTCTTGCTCTCAATGGTCTCCCCCTACACACACACTGGGGCACTCGCTGGCTGGGGCGGGGTTGCAGCTCCCTCCTGCCCCCTTCTCCATCCTGTCTGTGCTGGTCTGCCTCCGGGATTTGTAACTTTGTAAACGGCCTCAGATCGCAGCAGACAACCTGCATACCTTCCATAGCACACGTCTCTTCTTACCTGCCCGTGGCCTCGCGGTGCTCCTTGGCTGGACAGACCTGTGATAGGCCAGGGTCTGCAGCAGGCTGGATGTCCCAGGCCGAGCAGGGAGAGGGCACTGGGAGTGGCAGGTCGCGCTAGAGGAGTTGGATTTTACAGGTGACATGGTGACAGCAGTGCATCTGGTCCACCTCTCAAGCAGTATGGCAAAGGAGGTCTGACACCACATTGGAAAGGGCCAGGCGGCGTCTCCCTTGTCAGCCGGGACACTGGCCTTGGGTGCCCTCGGTTCCCTTGGAGCACAGCGGGGAGCTCTCATGCGCGTGTGCCCACATCCTCATGGCAAGGTCGTTAGTTCCCTGAGGCTCAGTCTCTCATCTGTAGAGGGGACGTGTTAGAAGCCGCCTCAGAAGGTCATTGGCCATTGAGTGAGATAACCCGTGCATGGCACCAGGGTTGCACCTGCTGGATGTGCCGTCTGAAACACCGAATTTTGCGACAGCTTGTCCTTGCTAGAACAAAAGGATCATTCTTTGACATGTTCTTTAGATTTGAAAGAGAGAGAGAGATCTTCCATCTACTGGTTCACTCCCCAAATAGCTGCAAACAGCAAGGGCTGGGCCAGGCTTAAGCCAGGGGCCTGGAACTCCACCTGGGTTTCCTACATAGTGGCAGGAACCCAAATACTTGAGCCATCTTCCACTGCTTTCCCAGGAGCATTAGCGGGAAGCTGGATTGGAAGCGGAGCAGCCAGGACGCGAACTGGCACTCATATAGGATACCGGCCTCCCGGGTGGTGGCTTAACCTTTTACGCCACAGCACCAGCCCCAAATAAACAATATTTTAAAAGAAGAAATATAAAAAGTAAAGTACTGTAAGTCAAACACTTCAATGTATACACCAACACTATGGATTTTGTGTGTGTATATTGAGCAAATCACGCAGTACGTGTTCCGTGACAAAACTCCATATACAATAACAGAGCAGAAAGAATTCAAACTCTGGTTCCATGTTGTCCCACCCCCTGTGAAGTTGTTCATTTCAAATGTCACAAGAACTGAAGACGCTCACTGCTCCTGGCCTCCGTGCAGGGCAGGAGGGCTCCGTCTGCCTGAGGCTTCTGGGCCTGGGTGTTCCGGACCAGTCCCCGGAGAACTCTGGAGGAGCGGATGCGCTCGCTCTCGCCGCGAGCACGTGTAGCCACGTCGGGATGAATCAGGGGCCAACTGTGGAAATGAGAGTTCTCTGCATTAATTTAGGGGCACAGCGCGTTTATGAAAGGGCAAGTAATGAAAATGTGAAGTCCACATGTGTGTTATTAAAACCCCATCACAGCCCGGCCAGCTGTCTAGAACAAAGGGCTGTTCTCAGGGCGGAGTGTTTTATCAGTGCATTATTTAGGGTGGATGGGCACAGCAGTAATAACAAGCGGGCAACATGTCCTCGCTTTTATTACCATTTTCAAGCCATCGACAGACAATGCAGGGCCTTCTTGCCCGCCCCGGGGCAGAGGCAGCCAGTGTCCCGCCCTTCCTGGCCCAGGGCCTGCGCCTGAGCAGCGGCACGTTAGCTCCTGGCACAGCTGGCAGTGGGGTCTTGGGTAAGTGCCTCCGCTCCCTGAGTCTGGGAGCTGTTATTGCGTAGAGTTGTGGCTTGTAAGACTCTTAGCTGAACTCACGCACCCAGCAAGGCCTTGACGCTGGGGCGGGGCGGGGGCTCAACGATGGTGCGTTCTCCCCTGTCCTCTCCCACCTGCTTCCCCACCTGCATGGGGCCGCTGCCCCGACCTGGATACCTGTGATTGAAGTCTGCTCCAGTGAAGGGACCCCCACCGCCGCTCCCTGCTGCTGCTTCTCTGAGAGCCTGTCTCCTGGGCCCTGTCTGGTCTGCCCTGGTCTCTGCCTGGTCACCCATTGCACAGTGCTGGGACAGCGCTGCGTTCTCTCCCCTGCACCCGAGCTCTCGTGTGGCTCTGCAGGGTGGATCCACGGGCTCCCAGTCTGCAGGGAGGCCTCAGGTTTGCTATTGCATTCTGCATACTCCGTGCTGACTCAGGACCAAGCCGGTGTCCCAGGTAACAGTTCAGTCCAGTGCAGTCAGCCCTGGGGCAGCACTTGGTAGTGCCCCTCTCACGCCCAGAGCATCCTGGTCCCCTCCCTCTCGCCCTGGTGGCCTCATCAGCCGCTCACCTGGTCCCTCAGCCTCCTTCTGGAACATACCCGGCCTGGACTGCCTTCCAACCTGCCCCCCATGGTGTGGGGGCTGCTACCAACCTCCTTTGCGACTGGTCTGAGCTGCTGGCCCTGGTGGAGTTCCCGTGCACCCAACACAACGAGCAGTGAGCCCTCGAGGAGCCGTGAAGAGCAGGGCGAGGTTTCCAGTGCGTTCTCTTAGGTCCTGGCTCCCTGCTGTGGAGCCAGGAAGGCTGACCTTCGTCCCGTGTTTACTGAGCATTGCCTGGCAATGAAGGATTAGAAGTGCCACGTGCTGGGCCAGGTGCTGCCACTGTGGCTCCATGGATTGGGCTGCCTCCTGCGACACCAGCATCCCGAATGAGTGCCGATTGGAGACCCGGCCGCTCCACTTCCCATCCAGCTTCCTGCTGGTGCGCCTGGGAAAGCATCGGAGGATGGCCCAAGTGCTTGGGCCCCTGCACCCACGTGGGAGACCATCTGGGGAGTGAACCAGCAGATGGAAGATACTGCTCTCTAACTCTGCCTTTCAAATAAATACATAAATCTTTAAAAAAAAAAAAAAAGGCTCCACTTGGGACACCTGCATCCGGTATCCCAGTGCCTGGGCTTGAGTTCTGCTCCAGCCCAAATTCCAGCTCCCTGCGAAAGTACACCCTGGGGGGCCGAGAGGATGGCTCAGCTCCTTGGTCCACGGCTCCCACACGGGAGACCAAGTTTGAGTTCATGGTTCCTGGCTTTGGACAGGCTCAGCCCCAGCTGTTGCAGGTATTTAGGGATTGAGTTGGGCGATCTCTGTCTGTCTCTGTCTCTTTCTCTGACTGCCTTTCAAATAGAAATAAATACATTTTTAAATGCCAGGCCTTTTGACCAAGTCAGTGCACCTCAAGCACTCTGTCCTAAGACATCCTCTCACAAGCAGATGAGGGTTTTTTTTTGCACAAAAATATATGAAAATGTCACTTGTAAAAATAAAAAATTGGGGCCGGTGCCGTGGCTCACTAGGCTAATCCTCTGCCTGCAGCGCCGGCACACCAGGTTCTAGTTCCGGTCCGGGCGCCGGATTCTGTCCCGGTTGCCCCTCTTCCAGGCCAGCCCTCTGCTGTGGCCCGGGAGTGCAGTGGAGGATGGCCCAGGTGCTTGGGCCCTGCACCCCATGGGGAGACCAGGAAAAAGCACCTAGCTCCTGCCATTGGATGAGCACGGTGCGCCGGCCGCAGCGCGCTGGCCGCGGCGGCCATTGGAGGGTGAACCAACGGCAAAGGAAGACCTTTCTCTCTGTCTCTCTCTCTCACTGTTCACTCTGCCTGTCAAAGATAAAAAAAAAAAAAAAAAAAAAAGAACCTTGGGATGCTGCCCAGCCCTCCTTCTCGTCCACTTCTAGAACATTTTCATCATCCCCAGCAGAGCTGTGTGGTTGTATATAAATGTGTTGGGATCTGTATTTTAATTATTTTATTATGAGTTATTTTAAACAATTGAATGATAACAAAATTAATTATTAATTTTAAAATAATTTTAAGTTATTTTTACTACATTTTTTACAGTTTTCTTTTAAAAAAAAAGATTATTTATTTGAAAGGCAGGATGACAGGTGGAGCAAGGACTTTCATCTACTGGTTCATTCTCCAAAGGGTTGCAACAGCCAGAACTGGGTCAGACTGAGCCAGGAGCCAGGCACGCCATCCGTCTCCGGCTTAAGTGGCAGGGGCCCAAGTACTTGAACCATCACCTGCGGCCTTCCCGGGCACAGCAGCAAGAAGCTGGGTTGAAAGCGGGGCAGCTGGGACTTGAACTTGTGCTCAGATATGGGCCGGGGGCGTGGCCAGCGGCAGCTTGACCTCCTGCGCCCCTTTGCTTATTTTTTTAATGCGGCTCTGTATTTAACTTTCAGTCAACAAGCATCTACGACTTTGTCACTTGCAGCACACTTAAAACTTGCTCTCTGGAGAGACACCATCTTGGGCCAGGCAACCTTTCGCGGCGCCTGCTGCAGGCTCCGTTGTGATCCTGCGCCGGCTTGGCCACAGCTGGGCTCCGCGGCAGAGCGCGGAGGGCTGTGCCGGGACAGCCGTCAGTCTCCCCCAGGGGCTGCTTTCATGTGGTCACTGCTTGAACTTCTCGTTCTGTCTGCCGGAGCCGGGCTTCCGAAGTTGGCCTCTGATGTCTGCGGCTCGCCTTGCTGTGGGGCTGCAGGGTGGGCGTCCCGGCACTCTCTGTGCAAAGGGAGACCTGGAGACCCAGTGTCCATGACAGACACGGAAGAAAGGGGTGTGTCTTCCTTTTAAAATGACACGCGTGGTAGAAAATGCAGCGGATCCGTGTCCTCGTTTATTCAATGCACAACTGTTCTTTAAGCAGCCTCTGTTCCGACACTGGGCGCTGGAACCTGAGCTGAGATTCCTGCTGAGTTTGGTCACCTGCAAATGACCACAGAGATTCCCTGTCCCAACCAGACTGCTGGGCTGGGCGCGCGCTGATGGATCGCCATGTCCGCCTCCCTCCACCCTTTCAAAGAGCACCTGTGCCGTCCACAGGCTGGGGATAAATCTACCCTGAGGCCCAAGGGATTGGATGAGGGAGGGGAGCATTCCTGACCCAAACCAGCCGGGTCAGATTCCTCCGCCACTGCTCTGGGTAAGGAGTCAGCCATGCAGGCCTAGTGCGGGCTGCTCAGGACCACACAGCCCCTGTGGGCAGACGAGAACAACCCCCACGGCCAAGAAAGCGGAGAGACGAGTTAGGGGGGAAGGGGCTCGCCAGGGTCCATGTCCAGCCCTCTCAGGGCAGAACTGTCTGCCTCCGGTTTCATGCAGTTCTCCCAGCTCCTTAGAATGAACCACTTCCTGCAATCCAAGTCAGGTGGCTCCTGGAATCCAAAGATGCCGGGGTTTGTTCCGGAAGAACAGGATTTGAGTGATGATCAGCTCTTCACGAGTCTCTCCCCAGAACCCAGGATGCACGCCGAGCCGTGTGTGTGAGTGAGACGCTACCCCGCAGTCCAAACGCCCGACTGTGGCTCCTCTCCTCTCCGTTCCGTGGGCCTGCATGGCTGGGGGAAAAGTGAAGGGCGTCAGCCTGCCGCAGGACCTCCCTCCATCCCACCGCCCCTTGACACCCGGTCACCCAGTCACGCGCTCGCGTGGTCGGGAGGGGTTCTGTGTCTCTGCTGTCCACGTGGCAGCTCCAGCCCCAGGTGGCTCCTGAGCATGCAGAATGTGGCCAGAGTGACTAAGAAACCGAATTTTTAATTGTTCCTTTTCCTTTTAAAGATTTATTTATTTATGTGAAATTCAGTTAAATATATATATAGAGAGAGGTTTTCCATCTGCTGGTTCACTCCCCAAAATGGCTGCAATGGCTAGAGCTGGGTCTATCCAAAGCCAGGAGCCAGGAGCTTCTTCCGGGTCTCCCATGCAGGTGCGGGGCCCAAGCACTTGGGCCATCTTCTGCTGCTCTCCCAGATCATAAGCAGGGAGCTGGATCGGAAGTGGAGCAGCCAGGACTGGAACCAGTTCCTATATGGGATGCTGGCACTGCAGGTGGAAGCTTAACCTGCTATGCCACAGCGCTGACCCAAGAAACGGAACCTTTTTTTTTTTTTGACAGATAGATAGACAGTGAGAAAAAGAGACAGGGAGAAAGGTCTTCCTTCCGTTGGTTCACTCCCCAAAATGGCCGCTATGGCCGGTGCTGCGCTGATCCGAAGCCAGGAGCCAGGTGCTTCTCCTGGTCTCCCTTGCGGGTGCAGGGCCCAAGCACTTGGGCCATCCTCCACTGCACTCCTGGGCCACAGCAGAGAGCTGGACTGGAAGAGGGGCAACCGGGACTAGAACCCGGCGCCCATATGGATGCCAGCGCCGCAGGCGGAGGATTAACCAAGTGAGCCACAGCGCCGGCCCAGAAACTGAACCTTTTAATTGCTTCTTTTTTCTTTCTTTCATTTTGAAAAGGGTTTATTTATTTATTTATTTGAAAGTCAGGTACAGAGAGAGGTAGAGAGAGGGAGAGAGAGCCCTTCCATCTGCTCGCTGGTTCACTCCCCAGTGGCTACACTGTCCGGGGCTTGAACAGGCCAAAGCCAGGAGCCCAGGACTCCATCTGGGTCTCCCGTGTGGGTGCAGGGGCCAAGCACTTGCATTATCTCTGTTGCATTCCCAGGCACATTCGCAGGAAGCTGGATCAGAAGTGGAGCAGCCGGGACTTGAACAGGTGCTCATGTGGGGTGCTGGCCTCAGGGGTGGCTTAACCCACTCCACCACAACGCTGGCCCCTAACTGTGTTTCATTTTTATGAGTTTAAATTTACATCGACTGGCCACGCTGGCGATGTAATGGTTCCCATATTGAAGCCTCAGCTCTGGGTCCAACCTGTAACCCTTGACCTCGGAGGAGCGTAGTCACACTCCCAAGCAGTCCTGGGTTTCGGAGACAGCACAGGTGCACTCCGGCTGTGGCTCCCTTTTCCCCGGCCCTTCAGGAGCTGTGCACTCCAGACAGGACGCTTGTGGGAGAACCTGCGCTCAGCACTGCAGGGGCACGTGGGCCGCCTCCCAGGGTCCCGTGCACGGGAGCAGCTGTAACCAGTGAGGCGCCATTCATTGCCCGAGCTCAGAGCCACCCCATGACGCAACTCCAGCTTCCCAGCCATGCTCTCCCGGCTGCAGGACAAAGGTAGCTCTTTCTTCCCGTAAAAGCCAGCCCCTCCTTACCCTCCAGGGACTCGCTTCTGGCTTGTGGAAGGCACGTGTGCCTTCATGACGGGGCTGCGAAGGTGCTGAGCTGCAGGTCTGAAGCGACGAGGAGGTGGTGGGACACGGACACACCCCCGTGAGGTCACCGTGGACAACTCCCAGTGACCTCATGAGCTCGCTGCACACAGGGCAGCCTGTGGCCCGCCGACCCGCAGGCGGAGACAGCGCCTCGTGGCTTGATTGCTCCCGTGCACTTCTGCTTAGAGAGTGGGGATTATCGTGCCGGATCCACACCCGGCCAAAGGGCAGCCGTGCCAGGGGGCGGGCAGGGCGGCCTGCGGGGAGTCCACCCTGGCCCTGCACCAGCTGGTCAGGTGGCTCAGCCCAGCTGTTTGCTGTTTCAGACCCCACTGTTGGCTCTGTAGGACAGGGAGCTGGGGCCACGCACCAGACGTGTCCCAGGGCTCCTTGCAGAGCTTGCTCCAGACCCACACAGGAATGAAGGGGTGACAAGTTTCCCCAGGGAAGGGGTGGCCAAGCCAGGCCGGAGCCCCCGCCTCTCACTCGCAGACAGAGCTGTGTTTTGGCCTCTGCAAATGTCGGCCTCCTTGGCCGCCTTCCCGAGGAGTAGCCCAGGAGTGCCAGGCGAGCCGCCGGCCCGCGAGCCTGGCCAGAGGGCGCCTGTCTCGCCTGGGGGTCTTCGGCTGTGGGTGGGTGGCCCCGTTCTCTGTGGAGCAGTTGTGGGCCCTTGGACTAATCATGACGTCTCTGTGCCTCGGTTTCCCCATGTGTAAAATGGGGCTAATAATGCCGCCCTAGAGGGTCCCTGCTTGCTTTGGGGCCTTCCCGTCTTTGAACTCACGTGGAATGGTAGTAACAACCCCAATCTCAGTGTTCCACAGAGCTGATATTCAGGGGCCAGGACCATGCCAGGTGTTCAAACAGTGAAATAAGCCTGCACCCTGAGCCCTCCCCTGCTGCCCACCCGCTGTCTTGGGCCCCTCCCTCCCGCCCTCGCTCCCCCCCTTGCCCTGTCTCGGTGATCCGGTGACCAGGCTGCTCCCTGCTTTTGGGAGGCCTCTGGGCCTCGGTCTCCGTCCTGGACAGTGTCTGTATGCTTCCAGCTGGTGGTTGGTTGGTTGTTTTTTTAATCAGTTGACTTTCTTTTACAGGGAAGTTTTCGATTTTCAGGAGAACTGAGCAGAAAAGTCCAGAGTTATGTACCACTGCCTCCTCGCCCCTGTGTTGCCTCCCGCCAGCACTGATTGTTAGCGACTGGTGAGCCAACCTTGACACGCCGGCGCGACCTCACAGCTGAGGGCCTGAGCTGCTGTCAGGCCTCTGTGGCCCACGCTGGCAGCCACCTTTGGCGTCACCCGTGGCGTCAGTACCAGCTCATGGCCATTGGGTGGCTATGGCACAGGTGAGCTCTGGCAGGTGTGCTGCGTGCTTGACAAACCTGCTGCAACGAACCAGCTGGGGAGCCTCTTAAAATACACCAGTGCCCAGACGACTGCTCCAGGAACTTACTCTGCAAGCTGGTCCCCCGGGGGACCCTAACTACTGGGCTCTGGAGCCTGGCTGGTGAAATCGGGGTCCAGGGGCCTCCTGCATCAGGAGGGCTCAGTAGGGATGCAGAGCCCCCGGCCCCAGGATGGTGGGTGTTCAGAGACTCCTGGGCTGGGCGGGGAGCCGTGTCCCAGCTCCCATGAGGATGCGATGAGTGGCACGTGGTCACTTCCCGCTGTTACAGGGCCTAAGAGGGTATCAAAGCAATCATCTAGGTTTGGGTGGGGAAACTTTTTTCTTCCACCAAGGGCCACAGGGGTATCCGCAACACCGTTTGCAGGCCGTTCAAAGTGATCAGCTTAAAGACCAGCCTGCGTAGATTTATCAAACTTCCAGTCCCGCCGGCCGGGATTTGGCGGGCGTTTTGCGACCCGTGGACTTCACGTTCCCCGCCCCTCTCAGTTTTGTGTGGACACAGACAGGAGCTATGCAGCACATGGGTGCTGTAGTGTTATCGCTGTACCCCACTGTGTGTGATTTAATAACAACAGTGTAAATCGGAAACGTGTACGCGTGCTGGCGTGTCACCTCGGTATCCCGCTGCGTGCATGTCTGCTGGGAGAAAGGCCATTGTCCCGTCTCGCTTTCTGTGTTTGCAAATTTTGACACTTTCAGCCAGGCGTTTGGCTTGCGTTGATTTTCGCCTGGCCCTCTGTGAGCTCACCACCACGTGTGCACCGGGGGAGGGCCCTGTCCCTGGAGGGTGGGGCGCTCAAACATTTGCACAGTCTAGTGTTTGTTGGTTTTGCCACAAAGCAAGCAGCAATAAGCCTCGGAAGAACCCGGCCCCGGGCCACCTGGCCGCCCGTCCTGTGTTTGCTCAGTTTCCTGGCATTTTCCTAGTGCTGTCTGGTTGATAACCATTTCATGGGCTAGACCGTCTTCGACCCCTGCAGCCGCTGAGAGGGCAAGAACCGTCTCACGCACGGGGACACCACGGCTCGGGCGCCTGGCTGTGCTGGGGTAGCAGTGTCTTCGGTCCCTCTTGCTCTAGAGACGGGGACAAATGGGCTGCCTGGGCTCCAACACCCGCGAGCAGGCACGCGCGGGTCGTTCAGTAAGAAAGGCACCTCCGGAAGTCAGACAGCCCAGGGCCAGGAGAGGACAGGCCCCCAGCCACCAGACTTGGATGGAGTTGGCCAAGGCCACGCCTAGATCTCCAGCTCTTCAGGACGCAAGGGGCTGGCTCTGGCCAACCCAGCTCAGGAGGCTGAAGGGGCGGCAGGTCAATGGGGTGGGGAGTTCAAAGACCAGAGTGGGCTGGGCTGGCCACCCCGTGGACAAAGCCGGAGTCAGGAGTGAGAGCCCCAAGTCCCCTCTTCCTCCCGAAAAGGCCACGGTGGCATCTAATGCTGCTGTCCCTGCAGAGGCCGCCCTGGGCAAGGCTGGTGCACGGGCATGTCCCCTCAGGCCCTTCCACTGTCGCAGTGCAGGGAGGGGCAGGACAGGGCCCACGGGCTTGTCTCGCAGGCCGTGACCAGCACTTGCGGTCTGAAAGGTGTAGGGGCCAGCCCAGTTTCAGGGCAGACCTGCAGGCGGTGGTCAGCGCCTGCCGGCCCCAGTGCTGGGCACCCTCTTGCGGCTCCTCTGAACCCAGAGGCGCTCCCCTCTCTAGAGCCCACTGCTGTGGCTGCCAGGCCCGGCTCCCCCAGCTCGGCCTCTCCACCGCCTCTCGGCACCTGCTGGCCTCAGTGCCCCGCTCATCTCGGTGGCCTCCTTGGGCAGCTGGGCCAGAGCTCCTGGGTGCAGGCTGGCCTTGGCCTTGGCCTGGCCTGGCCGCCCCGGCCTGCACAGTGCGGCTGGAGCAGAGGAAGGTTTGCAAAGGAAAGGCCAGGAAGAGGTTCGGTCCCAAGGGACCAAGACCTTGAGGGTGCCCTGGGGAGGAACCAGGGCTCTGTCTGCCGGAAGGAGGGGGCCGGAGGAGCAGGGAGGGGGACAGGGAGCCCGCAGGTGCAAGGGCTGGCACGGGGGCGAGGTGGTGTTTAAACCTCGAAGGTTGTCATGCAGCCATGCTCGTTTGCAAAAGAGAGCCCGTAACACAGTGGTTTCTCTGATACTTGAGAGAACCGGGAGAAGCTGACGGTTCTGGCCATGGGCCTGCCCCTCACCCAGTGGCACCGGGGAGGTGACGTCTCCCGTCCCAAGGCACCGTCAGGTGTGGAGCAGCATCCCGGGAAGCCTGGGGCACAGGCAGTGCGCACCGCTCTGGGGGCGGGGCCCAGGTCTCCAACGTGGAAGAGACAAGTGTGACACCCAGGGCGGGGTGGCCCCTGCCAGTCCCCGAGCCCTGAGTGCTGTGGCAGCGGCCATGACCACTCGTGAGGGTGCCCATGACCTGGTAAGGACAGTAGATCATCAGAACTTGAGCTGAGATTTCGGCAAAGGCAGCCGGGAGAAGAACTGGACGGCCCAGGGCCAGCGACTGGGCACTTCCCACAGGACACGGGCACCGGCCTGGGCCGGAGCACAGGGCAGGCGCCTGCTTCCCGCCGGGTCTGCGCCGTGGGCTCTCCTGCCACTACCTCCTGTGATCCATGCGACAGCGCCTCTACAATAAGGAAACTGAGGCAGGGGGAGGTTGGGGCTTGCCCGAGATTAACCACAGTGAGTTCAGAACCAGAACACAGATCCAGGCTTGCCCGACTCCCCAGTCTTGTCAGGAGCACCCTGCACCGTCGCCGCCGTCTCAAGCCTGCGGTGGCAGAGAGAGCCAGGGGGAGGGGTGCAGACAAGGGGGCCCTCGGCTGGGCGCCCTCCGCAAGGGGTCTCTTGGGAGGGCCCGCGCTGGCTGCGACGTGCACAGCCCTGGGCCTCCCTGGGAGAGCACCCTATTCATTCCTGCACCCGGTAAGAGAAGCGTTTGGCTCGGCCTGGCTCCCACTCGCCGCCACCGCCCCTGGGAATGCCAGCGTCCCAGCCATCGCCCCTCTTCCCACACCTCCTGTCTCCGGGTGTGGGCAGGCCGAGTGACAGGAACGTCGGTTCTACTTCGAGGCCTGGGCTATGCCACTTGGCCTCCCAAGTCTCAGTTTTCCCCCTCTGGAAAATGGGGGTAGCAGCAGTCACGCGTGGAATTCTCAGTCTTCACGCGTGGAATTCTCAGTCTTTAGAGAAGATGTTGCACACCAGAAAGCCTGGCCAACACGTCGTTGAGTCTGAACGTGAGGGCCTTGGGCGCTGCAGGGCGGGACGATTGTGTGGCAGGAGCGCTCCGACCTGGGAATCGGGTTTGCAGATTCCCTCCGCTCACTTGGGCACGGGCCGGTCCCCAGGGGCGAAGCATATGACTCAGCCTAACTAATCCCCCGGGAGCTCCAACGTGCGCTTAGCACGGGCGCTGGGATTGATGGAGGTCTCACGTCCATCTTGCCCGGGGGGCCGAGCGGACCAGCGGGGCAGCCCCCGTGTGTGTGAGCGAGGCCTGAGACCACGCTCTGTGGTCTTGTTCAGACTTAGCTACTAACTGCTCTGGGGCCTTGGGCAAATTGCTTAACTTCTCAATGTCTCGCTCTCCTGATCCGTAAAATGGGGATAATAATGCTTACCTACCTCACGGGGCTTGTTGCAAGAATTAATTAAAGTTTATGAAGCGCTTTGAGATTCCCGGATGAAAGGCTCTGCAGAAGCACAAAGTGCTATTATCATAACCCAGCAGGCTATAAAAGACAATTTTGCAGAAAAATGCAAAAAGTTAATTTCCGTACAAGCAGGAACAAAGGCAGATAGAGTCACAGAAAGTTTAAAAAAGGAGTCGGATAATTTATATAATTTTTAAAAATTATAACATGTTTTCTCCCCACCAATAATCAATGGAGCGCCTAATTACAGATTGCGGCTCGCTGTGGACGGGGGCTCGGGGCTCTCGGCGCTGTCTCTTGGGACCCATGACAAGGCCGGGCCTGGCGCTAGGGAGCCCCTGGTTCGAAGCAGGGCTTGGTGACTGCAGATTTGCGATGCGGGCACCAGGGCAGCTGAGGTGGGCCTGGGTCGGGTGTTTGAAGGCGAGAGCACTGCTGCCCGTGTTCTGGTTCACGTTCAAACACCTGTCTCCCCAAGACAGCCCCCCGCCCCTGCCTAAGAGAGGCCAGCGGCTCTGAGCTGGGCTGGGAGAGCCGGTTCCCTTCTTTCAGGACCGATAAACAGATGCTAGAGGATAGAGCTGCAGGAGGCGAGGCCCGTGCACAGGAATCCTTTGTGACGGCTGCGAACAACCCCTGCCTACAGGGTGGGTCTCTAACGGGGACAGGAGAGTGAGCCCCATTCTGCCCCATCAGCTCTGAGATTCGGGGTGAACACAAAAACCCAGGGAGCCCCCGTGACCCTGCGCGTGCAGAGCTCACACTGCAAAACGAAACAAAGCAAAACAGGTGATCTTTGAAAATGCGTGGCTAGTATTTGGACTTATTTAAGAGGCAGGAAGAGAGACGCACGGGGTGGGATGACAGAGAGAGAGAGAGACAGACAGACAGACAGACAGAGAGATGGAATCTACTGGCTTACCTCCCAAATGCCCACATCTGCTGCAGAGGGCTGGGCCGGAGCTGGGAGCCAGGCACTCCGCCCGGGTCTCCCATATGAGCGGCAGGGACCTGCTTCAGCCATCACCTGCCACCTCCCGGGTCTACATCCACAGCAGGCTGGGACTGGGACTCGAACCCAGGCGCTCGGGTTTGGGACGGGAGAGTCTGAAAGAGCATCTCCCGCCAGGCTACACAGCCTCGTCCCTAAGTGAGCTTTATGATTCCTCTGTGTTAGAGGCGCAGAGAATCGGGCAAACTCGGGGTTGGCAAAATCATCACGTAATTGCACAACTTCTCTGACAACTTTTTAAAAAAGATTTATTTATTTAATTGATAATCAGAGTTACAGAGGGAGAGGGAGAGGGAAAGGGGGAGGGAGATGGAGAGGGGGAGGGGGAGGGAGGTCTTCCATCTGCTGCTTCACTCCCCAAATGGCCGCAGCCGCGAGGGCCAGACCAGTTTGAAGCCAGGAGCCGGAGCTTCATCTGGGTCTCCCGCGTGGGTGGCAGGGGTCCAAACTCTTGGCCCCTCCTCCGCTGCTTTTCCGAGGCGCATCAGCAGGGAGCTGGATCAGAAGTGGAGCAGCAGGGACTCGAACTGGCGCCCCTTTGAGATGCCGGCGTCACTGGGGCAGCTTTACCTGCTACGCCACAGCGCCGGCCCCTGTGTAAAATGCGCTTCAGTCTGAAGATGACCCCAAGCGAGTGAGCACCAAGAGAGAAGGGTTGGTTTGTCTCTCTCAGTGCAGGGCGCTGTGCGCCTGCGGGGAGGTGG
The DNA here is from genome assembly GCA_015711505.1 of Sylvilagus bachmani. Taxonomy (NCBI): domain Eukaryota; kingdom Metazoa; phylum Chordata; class Mammalia; order Lagomorpha; family Leporidae; genus Sylvilagus; species Sylvilagus bachmani. The sequence goes on from CM027408.1 coordinate 7,231,526, forward strand.
GGGCCCTGCTCTGGGAGTCTGGCAGGGAGGAGGGGCAGGGGCGCACCTAGAGGCAGACGGGGAAGGGAGGTCCGTGGAGAGCAGACCGCTGCTGCAGGCCTGAGACCGTGGCCCACGCAGCCTCCCGGGGCTGCAGAGCTGAGGGATCGCCCGTCACTCTCTCACGCCCCAGACCCTGGCTCAGAGCTTAGCTTCGCACCCGCCAGGGGCGCCTCAGCAGTGTTTTGCTTTCTCTGTTTCCCTCACCGGAAAATGGGGGGCCCCTGCCCCTCCAGCGGGTCCTGAGGACTCAGAGGGTCGGAGTGTGGCCCCCTGCCCCGCGGTGGCGGCCCTTGCCCTGGGAGCACTGGCCACGCCCCTCCTGGGGGTGGCTCCAGGCTGTGTGTTTCCTGTGTCTATGGAGGGAAACTGATCCCAGGGTCACCACGGGGCAGCTACGTCTCACTAAATCCTCTTTCCGTGAAAAGCAGGGAGGAGGATCAAATTGGAACAGAATGGCAGAATGGAACATACGATGAGGTCGTCACTGGGTATCCCACGTGTGCCGCCCAGGTACCCTCTGGAGGGGTCTCTCAGAGCAGGAAGCAGGGGCTCTGAGAACCCTGGGCACAGGAGGGGCCCCAGACGCTCCGGCACCGCTGGGCAGGTGACCGAGAGCCAGGGAGGGACAAACAGCCTGGACACCAGGCCAGGGACCCCGCACCCACCGAGCAGGAGCACCAGGAATGGGCCCTGTGCCCCACGCCCACCACCCTCTGCAGGGAGGGGGGCAAGGAGGAGGCAGGGTGATGAGCACGCAGAAGAGGAAGGAAACCCGGGTTCCTCTGTCCTGGGCACTCGAGGAGCTGAAATAAGCAACTGACGGCACGGGGAGTGGCTTCTGAGATGGCCTGACCACCGATGCGCCAGCCCTGGGCCTTCCTAAGCCTGCACCAACGCAGGAAATGCGCTGGCCCGGGGTGTGGAGGGTCGAAGGTCAAGGGCCCCCCTCGGCGAGTCCCCTGGCCAGGGTTCTGGTGGCTCGCCGAGCCTGGGAGGGCTGTGCAGAAGCTCAGTGACGGAGTGAATGGGATTTCTGGCTTAGGAGCTGCCTGGGAGGTGGGGGCCCCTCAGCACGCGGGGCAGGGCCCGGGGGCGCCCTGCTCTGGAGAGGGGCTGCTGGGATCTTCCCCACCCCTCTCCTCCCTCCCCGGAGGCTCTCTGCCACCCCCGGGCACAACTGGCCACCCAGGCCCTGGCACATGCCTCCACCCGACCTCCCACCGCGTGGCGTGGCGTGCTATAGCTGTGTCCTAAAGGAGCCACTTCGGGAAGTGCAGCGACTATGGTTTTGAGGGGAGCCACTCCTGTCAGGTCTAGGGGACCTCCCCAGGACCACAGGAGGCGTGCAGAAGAGATCCCGGTTCACAGAGCGAGACCCCAGGGCCCAGCTTGGTCAGGAGGCTCCCTCAAGGCTACACTGCGTGGCCATGGCTGCCCCCGACTGCGCACTCATTCCCCTTCAGCGCCCTGAAGGCAGAGTCTTGAGAGCGCACTCCTCTGTGTGGGGAGAGGAGGGGGTAAGGGATGCACCTGTGCACTGTGCACTGTGCACGCGACCTCAGGCTGCCCATGAAAGTGACTGCTGGACTTTTGGCCACTTCAGTGTTGATTTATTGGAAAGAGAGAGCAAGAGCGAGAGCTCATCCACTGGTTCGTTGCCCAGGCTGGGCCAGGCTGAAGCCAGGAACTGCATCCGGGTCTCCCACATGGGTGGCAGGGACCACAGTATTCGCGCCATCGCCCGCTGCCTCCCAAGTGCCGTAGCCGGCAGCCGGGTTGGAAGCGGCGCAGCCAGGACTTGGCACTCTGATTCGGGTGCTGGCATTGCAAGCATCGGCTTAGCCTGCTGTGCCACGGCGCCACTCCCTCCTGTCACCTTTAGTTCCCATTCTCAGCGCCTGTGGCCAGATGAGTCCCCAGGGGACTCTGACACTTGGGCTGGGTGGGGGCTACAACCCTGCTGGCAGCCATTCGAAGACCTCTTGTCTCCGTGGGCCCAGAGACCCAGGTCCGGTGAGCAGGTGGCAAGAGAGACTGAGGCCTGGCCGGCAGCCTCACAGCCCCACCCACGCCACGCATGGTGGAGGACACGAGATGGCCTGAGCCTCAGGGTTCTGGCCCGACCCGGTGAAAAGGATGCAGGGAGCTTCAGAAACAGTGACAGTCTCCTTGTTTTCTTACGGAAGACCCCTCCAAGAAATGTGGCGGTCCTTCACCAAGCTTGCAAAATGTTGAAATCCACCCAGTTGCTCACGACAAGTATTTCCCATGGACTTTTCCAAAGCCGCCTGTCTGCATGCATTCCAGCCTGTTTTTTGCACCAAAAATCACATTTTTGAATGCCATTTTCCACGGGATTTTTTTTAAAGTCCCCCGGTACAAGGCACAGTCCTCCCGTGGTTCTGTGGGGCGTTGGGTTCGGGACTGCCCAGGTCCCCGGGACTGCAGATGCCCAGGTCACTTGCATGCAATGCAGGCAGCACATCTGGCCAGACGCTTTAAGTCACGTCCCGATGGGATCAGAGCACCGTGGAAGACACAGTGCTGCCACCATCACCCGGGAACGCGCGCCCCAGGGAGGACGAGACAGGGACGAGGCTCGGACCCCGCGTGGCGGCCACCTTGGGGCAGGAGGGGACACTGCTGTCCTGAGTCTGATCACGTGTAAGCAGAGAGGAGGGTGAGCGTGGGCTGGCTGAGAAACAGGGCTGTCAGAACAAAAGAGAAGCGAACCGAGTGGCGAACCTGAGACGGGGACATTAACGGCCGCCTTCAGAACCAGCATCGGGTGCTGGCCGGGAGTCCCGGCTGCTCCTGCCTGTGCACCTGGGAAAGCAGTGGAAGATGCCCCAAGTATGTGCGCCCCTGCATCCATGTGGGAGACTCAGAAGAAGCTCCTGGCTCCTGGCTTCGGTCTGGCCCAGCCCTGGGTGTCGTGGCCATTTGGGGAGTGAACAGGACTTCTCTCTCTCTCTAACTCTACCTTTCAAATAAACAAATCTTAAAACAACCAATGAGGCTGGTGCCGTGGCTCAATAGGCTAATCCTCCACCTTGCGGCGCCGGCACACCGGTTGGGGCGTCGGATTTTGTCCTGGTTGCCCCTCTTCCAGGCCAGCTCTCTGCTGTGGCCCGAGAGTGCAGTGGAGGATGGCCCAAGTGCTTGGGCCCTGCACCCCATGGGAGACCAGGAGAAGCTCCTGGCTCCTGCCATCGGATCAGCGTGGTGTGCCGGCCACAGCGCGCCGGCTGCGGTGGCCATTGGTGGGTGAACCAACGGCAAAGGAAGACCTTTCTTTCTGTCTCTCTCTCTCACTGTCCGCTCTGCCTGACAAAAAAAAAAAAAACCAAAGACACAATGTCTCAGAATCCGAAGGGGCCTCCGGGGGGACCCCAGGAAGTCAGCTGAGCACCCCAAGCCTCCCACTCCACCCCACCGCCATGGTCACTTCCGCAGTGTCAGGTGCTCTGGAGATCACCTTCTGTCCCGGTCAACCACCCTGGCCCCTGGGCCTTCACAGCCATGGAAGCAGAGGGCGGCGGCCAGCTCTCCGTGCACAGCCAGCGCAGGCCAGCCTCCCGGAGCCACCCCGGGGTGGCGCTGTTCTCTGCCTGTACCAAGAGGACCACCGTGGGTGATGGGGTGTGCGGGCAGAGCTGTCAGCTGTCATCGTGGATTCTCCACCAGGCAGAGGTCAGGCGTGTTTCCTGGTGGAGACTTGAGGCTCCGGGACAGGCTCGCCGGAGCCCCGGGAGTGCCCACGCAGGCTCCCGTCCTACGAGGACCAGGACTGCCGTTCGTCCGCGTCAGCTTCGGGCACCTGTGGGTGGCGCTCTGAGCTAGAGGGGGAAACCCTCCTTCGACCAAGGAGGCTTCCGATGGAGGCTGCAGCTCCCCCAGTGTGCTCCGAGCCGGAGAAGAGAAGCCAGCCCAAGGTGTGCTTCCCGGCTGGGCAGGGAGGGCCTCCCGGGGCGCTGGGCAGAGGCCGGACACACACTTCTTTTGGTCGTGGTTAGCAGTGTGGAGGGCCGGGGTGCATCCACGAGCCTCCCAGGGCACAGGCAGCCCCCACAACACGGAACGACTGGGCCCTCCCCGTGCTGGCCCTGACCTGGATCCCCGGCACCTGCGTGGTCTCAGAAACACCTGTTCCCAGAGGTGCCCAGATCAGCCACAGAGGACGTGTCCCTTTCATCTCCCCAGGAGGGTTGGCTGCTGGGAGCCGGCTGGGGAGCACCACGTGGTGCCAATTATTCAAATAGCTTCTCCTCTGAGAATGGGGCGCCCTGAACTTCAAACGCCTTGACCAATACTAATTTAGCCTCTTAGGGAGATTCTATCTGCGCCCAAACCAATTAGCTGAACTCTGGGCACATTTACCAAACATTCCTCTTTGATCAGAGAATCTTTTCCTTCTCTGGGAGAGTGTGATGTTCTAGGCTCAAGTCTCTGCCATGATTCAGGGCCAGGAAGAAGGCTGCTTGGGAGACGGCCCGAGTGTTTCAGCTAGGGAAGGCTGCATTGTCAACATGGCCGTTTCTGCGGCTGCTACAGAGAGAGAGGGGTCCTAGGGTTTCGAGATATTGGACCTGGGACCTGGCCGTTACTCAGAGACTCCCACATCCCAGGCTCTTCCCCCAAGGGAGGAAGGAGCCCAAGGCCCATTGGGGCCAGGACCACATGGTGCCCGGGGCAGGGTGAGCCTGTGATTGCGCTGCCTGGGTCCCTCGCCACTCACTGAGGGTCTCACTGTTGCCTGGCTGCGGGGCGAGACCACCGTGTTCCACCGGATCTGACAGCGCAGTGGACGGGACACAGACGTCAACCGACAGCCACGGTGCAGGGTGGCCCGTGTGGGTGGGTCCTCAGTGCCACAGGCCTGTCCCTCCCCTCGGGGGTCCCCGATCTCGTCTGCCTCTTCCGAACTTTCGCCCAGGCTGCTCCTGTTTCCGGACCCACAGCGGTGTCGATGCACCCAGGGAGCCTTCCCGGACCCAAGGCTGACCCGGTGTCCTGCTGTCCTCAGAGTGGCCAGGGCTCGGCCTGCTACCGTCGGTTGGCCTCTCCTGCCCGAAACTGAGCTCCCGCGTGTGGGCCCCAGGCTCTGGGTCTGCAGGAGGAGTGAATTCTGAGTGACAGGCACCGGGGAACCGGAAGGAAAAAGGGACAAAGTGCCCAGGCAGGCAGGGGAGCACCTCTCGGCCTTGACACTGGCTACCACGTGCGCCGTGCAGCTCTGCTGTACGATGCCAACAGCTGCCCTGCCAGATGGGGAACGTTCCCTCCCCGTCACGAGAGACTCGCTCTGTGGGAGCAAGTCCACGCAGCAGTGAGTGTGCCCCCAGGCCAAGCCCTCCCAAACCACCCCGTGTCTGCCTGGGTCTTCGTGAGGCAGGGACGAGGAGGGGTCAGCCTGCTCTCCCAGGAGGGCTGCGCCCCCGCCTGACCCACCAGCTTTGCAGTGGGAGCCCGGAGAGGGGCAGTGTGCGGACAGCGCTCCTGCCGCGAGGACGAGCGCTGGCCCTGCCATTTATAAGGTCGTGCACTTGGTGCTGGTGGGACGTTCTCCTGCAAGTGTCCATTTGGGAAAAACCAGGAAGGAGCCGGCGCTGTGGCATAGTGGCTTAAGCTGCCTCGTTTTATTATTATTAATTTTATTATTGTTAATATGTATTCATTTATTTGAAAGGCAGAACTACAGAGGCTGAGGGGAGGGGAGGGAGGGGTCTTCCATCTGCTGGTTCACTCCCTAAATGGCCGCAACAGCCAGAGCTGGGCCGATCAGAAACCAGGAGCCAGGAGCTTCTTCTGGGTCTCCCATGCGAGTGCAGGGGCCCAAGGACGAGGGCCATCTTCCACTGCTTTCCCAGGCCATAACAGAGAGCTGGATCAGAAGTGGAGCATCATGGACTCGAACCAGTGCCCATATGGGATGCGGGCACTGCAGGTGGTGGCTCTACCCGCTACACCACAGCTCCGGCCCCTTAAGCTGCCTCTTGCAATACGCACACGTCGGAGTGCCAGTTCGAGCCCTGGGTGCTCTGCTTCCAATCCAGGCCCCTGCTATGCTCCTGGGAAAGCAGTTAGAAGTACTCCGGTCTCTGTCACTCACATGGGAGACCCACATGGAGTTCTGGCTCCTGGCTCAGGCCTGGCCACTGGGAAGTGAACCAGCAGGTGGAATAGCTCCCTCACTCTGCTTTTCAAATAAGTGAATCAATCTTTAAAAACCAAACTGATTCGTCATCTCGTCTGGTCGATGAATGGGTGTTGATTTGAATAATTATTCTTACTGAGTTCCTGTGAACTTCCAGACCCAGTGCAAAGCGCCAGGCACCCCTGGCTCAGCACAGACCACCAGGCGCAGGCCGGCACCACCGGGTGCTGAACGAGCGTGTGAAATGTCAGCCATAGACGCTGGCGGCCCGGGATCCTAAGCCTTGCAGTGCCTGGCTTTGCGCGGGCTCCAGGGCGATGCCTGCCTTGTTCCGGGTCTCGTTCAGCGCCAGAGGGAATCTGTCTCCCCCAGGGCCCTTTCCCGGGGGACACAGCAGAGGCGTGTGGCCCTTGCTCTTCCAGGGCAGGCTGGAGCGCCCTGTGGCAGAGCCGGGCTGTCAATCCCGAGCCCCGGGAGCAGAGCGCACCAGCTCTCGGGCACCTGCTCCCCAGCAAAGTGGGCAAGAGCTGCTGCCAGCCCTCTCCCCAGCTGAGTGAGCTCCCGCCTCCTCCCAGGCACTGCCCAGTGCCCTCCCCCGCCCCAGGGTGTCTCTGCCACCGGGAGCCTGGAGGGAACGGCTCTGTCTGCCCCTTCCCAGAGGCTCTTTGGAAAGGAGCTGGGAGCAGAGGCCAGACGCCCGCCTGTGCCCGACCTTGAGCCCAGCTCGCCACCTTCACCCACCCTGGAGAGTCTGTGGGGAGGGGCTCGGAACACGACCTTTGCCCCCTTTACTCACACACCCTGGATCCTGGTGGAGTTACAGAGAGGCAAAGGCAGAGAGAAAAATCCACCTGCTGGTTCACGCCCCCAAACGGCCACAACAGCCAGGGCTGAGCCAGACCGCAGCTTCTTCAGGTCTCCCGTGCGGCTGCAGGGGCCCAAGGACTGGGGCCATCCTCTGCTGCTTTCGCAGGGGGAATTAGCCGGGAGCAGGATCGGAAGTGGAGCAGCGGAGACTCGAACCGGCGCCCATACGGGGTGTCGGCGCTTCAGGCGGCGGCTTTAACCGCTATGCCACAGTGCCAGGTCCCAGGCTGTGTCTTTACCACTCATTGCATTCCCTGGTTCTGGGCACACCTGCTCTGCTCTTTGATGGATTTTTCCCAGGAAGTGCTAGGGGTTTTTTTTCTTTCCCTTTCTTCTGCCCTCCCTCGGTGCCCCGTCCCAAGAGCACCTGGACTAACAACCCCCATGCACTCTCCCTGCGAACAGCAGCCTCAGAGGCAACACCATCCCTGACGCTTTTCCACCTTCGCTTTCTCAGAGCCCACAGTCAGCTCGAACGCGTTCCTTAGCGGCTACGTAGCATCGCTCGGCCGGATGCCACCCCCTGCAGATGGCGCCTCACCGAGTCCCCACGGTGCTCCAGGGCTGCGCTCTCGGGCTTCAGCCTCCTCCGGTGCACCCAGCCCTGTGCCTTAGAATCCCCAAGACATGGATTACGGCTGGGCGGAGGGGTGCACTTGTATCGCTGTAGTGGTTCCCACTGGAGCCATAAGCAGCAACTGAGCGCTCATTCCTCCGCATCCCCGGGAGCAGATGTCATTGCTCATTCCTCCGCATCCCCGGGAGCAGATGTCATTGCTCATTCCTCCGCATCCCCGGGAGCAGATGTCATTGCTCATTCCTCCGCATCCCCAGGAGCAGATGTCATTGCCGCGTCCGAGCTGTGCTGCTTTCAGGGCTGTAAGGCCCCGGCTGCGGCAGGGGGCCTCTCCCTGCTGCCAGAGCTTCCAGACGCTTCTCTGCCGATCACTGCCTTCGCCCCTCTGTGAGTTGCTTCTCTCCATCTGGCCTGGGTTCCTTTGTCTCTGGACGACTGTCTCTTATCGTTTGTAAGGACTCCTTTCTTTTTAAAAAAAAAAAAAAATTTACTGGGGCAGGTGCTGTGGCATAGTAGGTTAAGCCTCTGCCTACTGTACCACCATCCCATATGGGCGCTGGTTCGAGTCCTGGCTGCTCCCCTTCTGATCCAGCTCCTTGTTAATGCACCTGGGAAAGCAGCGGAGGATATGGAGGATGGCCCAAGTGCTTGGGCCCCTGCACCCATGTTTGAGAACTGGAAGAAGCCCCTGGCTCCTGGCTTCAGATCGGCCCAGCCCCAGCAGTTACGGCATTTGGGGAGTGAATCAGCCGACAGAAGACCTTTCTCTCTGTCTCTCCCTGTCTGCAACTCTGCCTCTCAAATAAATAAATAAAATCTTTTTTAAAAAGTGCAGAACTGTTTAAAAAAAGATTTATTTATTTGAAAGGTACAGTGACACAGAGAGATCTTCCATCTGCTGGTTCACTCTCCAAATGGCCACAACAGCTGGGGCTAGGCCAGGCCACAGCCAGGAGCCTGGAGCTCCATCTGGGTCTCCCACGTGGGTGCAGGGGCCCAAGCACTTGGGCCGCCTTCCACTGCTTTCCCAGGTTGTAGCAGAGAGCTGGATCAAAAGTGGAGCAGCCAGGACTCGAACCAGTGCCCATAGGGGATGCCAGCACCGCAGATAGTGTCTTTTTTTTTTTTTTTTTGACAGGCAGAGTGGACAGTGAGAGAGAGAGACAGAGAGAAAGGTCTTCCTTTTGCCGTTGGTTCACCCTCCAATGGCCCCCACGGCCGGTGCACCACGCTGATCCAATGGCAGGAGCCAGGTACTTCTCCTGGTCTCCCATGGGGTGCAGGGCCCAAGTACTTGGGCCATCCTCCACTGCACTCCCAGGCCACAGCAGAGAGCTGGCCTGGACGAGGCCAGGACAGAATCCGGTGCCCCGACCGGGACTAGAACCCGGTGTACCGGCGCCGCAAGGTGGAGGATTAGCCTAGTGAGCCATGGTGCCGGCGTCGCAGAAAGTGTCTTAACCAGTTATGCCAGTGGGCTGGCTCCTGTTCTTTCTAATTTTAACTCACTTCTGGGTTTTAAAGGTAGATTTATTTATTTATTTGAAAGGCAGAGTGACACAGAGACAGGGAGAGAGAGATCTTCTGTCCACTGGTTCACTTCCCATATGGCCAAAACAGCCAGGTCTGAGCCAGGCCAGAGTCGGAGCCAGGAGCTCCCTTCTAGTCTCCCATGTGGGCGGCAGGGCCCTAAGTATTGGGCCGTCCTCTGCTGCCTTTCCCGGTGCGTTAGCAGGGAGCTGCACTGGAAGTGGAGCACCGGGACTCAACCACGGGATGCCCACGTCGCACTGGCGGCTGAGCCGCGGGGCCGCGAGCCAGGCCCCTGTGGTTTCTGGAGCACAGAAGCCCAGCAGAGATTGTCTGCATGTATGGAATACTGTATTATGACAGCGCCGTTCCGGGGACGCGACCACAGCAAGAGGACCCTGGGCTGAGTTCCGGCGAGAACCGGCAGCACGCAGGACCGCACGCAGCACGACCTTGATCCTTTTGAACAGAAATTGCAATCGCCGTGTGAGAAGCCTCGGGGAAGAAGCACACGGTGCCCTCGCAGTCTCTGCATCTCCGCGATTCCCCGCTCTTCCCATCAGGAAAGCCGCATTTACAGTCTGAAATGCTGGCAGCAAGAGTTCTGGGGCCCCCCGCCAGGTGCAGGCAGCTCTGGCTCCTCCTGGCACTGGAAGCACAGGGGAGGGTGGGGCCGCCCCGGGGATGCACGGCTCTGGGGCCAGGACCCAGCCTGGGACAGCGGCGATGTGGCCAGTGGCGGTGGCGCCAAGTGTGAAACCTCAGCTCGGAAACCAGCCCAGCCCGCCCCTCTGCTTTTCCTGCTGTGTGGCCTCGGGCAAGTCACTCGACCTCTCTGAGCCTTACCTACCATGATCCCTCCAGGTGGAGCTGCCTGGGAAGCCGCCCAGGGTAGCCGGAGCTCTGGGACTTCTCATCCGGCCCAGGGAGAGCTCCCAGCTACCCTCTGAACCGCGTGATTGCAAAACAATTCTCATTTAACTCGAGTCATCCAAGTAGGTCAGATAATAATAATTACCGAGAGCAGCAGTGCAGCCACAGCCAGCTCACCCGCGCTCTCTTACACCACCAGGCCTTCTGCCCGACCCAGAAGCCTCTCCGGCGCGCCCGCTGCTGACTCCCTGGGCTTGCCGCAGGGGGCGCGGCTCCCCCTCCCAGGAGCCTCAGCCTTGAAAAGCCAGGGACCCTCCCCTCCCGCCCCCAGCTGTGCCTGTGGGACCAGGGGCTGGGGGGGCTGGTTCCTCTGCTCTTTGGCCCCCCAGCACCCCTGCTGGCCCCTGAGCGTGGCTTCCCCCAGACCCTTCCCAGAGGCACCCTTTCCTGCCACCCCCAAGGGGAGCCTCAGCCAGGGGCCCCGAGCCGTCCCCCCGCCCTGGCACCCAGGACCTCTGCCCTGCCTGTGACAGGGGCCTTGGGGGCACACGGAGCCCAGGCCCGACGTGGGGGCTCACGGGAGCCAGGGCCTGCCCAGGGCCTCCCTTTAACCCTCTGCTGGGACCCGGAGCCCCTCCCAGAGGCCCCCCCTTCTCTCACAGTTCCGGAGCCAAAGAGCTGCCCGGGACTCTCCAGAGAGAGGAGACAAGTGCCCGTCACGGGAAGCAGTCTGGCCGCTGGTCTGCTTCCTGCCCGGGCTGGGCCCCAGGACCTCTCACCCCACATGCTTCCTCCTTCACTGGGCCAAAGTTTTCTTGAATGAGTTCGTTGATTACTTCTGTTCACACCTCTTTCTGGAGTGCCTTCTTTTTTTTATTTTAAATCAGGCCTCCTGGGCTGGGCCTTCCATTCTTGTCTGTTTCTTCTTAAACATTCATTTCATTTTTTTTTTTTGAAAGGCAGAATTACAGAGGGGGGGCAGGTGTCCACTGGGTCACTCCCCAAATGTCCACGAAAGCCAGGGCTGGGCCAGACTGAAGCTAAGACCCCAGTTCAGGTCTCCCAATGTGGGAGGCAATGACCCAAGCACTTGAACCATCACCCGCTGTCTCCCAGGCTGTGCACTAGCCGGAAGCTGGAGTTGGGAGTGGAGCCAAGACTCAAACCCAGGCCCTCTCCGGGGGATGCCGACGTCACAGGCAGCGTCAGACGCCCGCCCCCCTCACCGTTGTCTGCGTCCGGGGAAGGTTCTCAGCCCCCGTGCTCTGTCCTCGCATGGAGCGCCCGGTTCTGTCCAGGACCACTCGTGCTCGGGAAGGCGTCTTTGTGTCCCGAGCCTGCCTCTCTGCGCCATTGTTCTCTGTTTCCCGGGTGGAGCTCATGTCCGGGCCAGCATTTCTGCACGGGCTGCCCCCTGCCGATTTCTTAGCCTGTTTCTCTCTCGACTCCAGGGTCCTCGATCCTGGCTTGTCTGCTCCTGTTGGAGGGGGAGGGGCTAGAATGGCAACTGCGGGACCGGCGTGGCCGAGCGTGGGTTAAGACACCCTTTGCGGTGCTGCCAACCGCTATCCATATCGGAGCGCCAGCCGCTCTGCTTCTGACACAGCTCCCCGCTCATGTGCCTGGGAAAGCAGTGGATGATGGCCAAGTCCTTGGGCCCCGGCACGCATGTGGGAGACCTGATGGAATTCCTGGCTCCTGACTCCGGCCTGGCCCGGCCCTGGCCACTGTGTCCACTTGAGAAGTGAACCTGCAGATGGAGGATCGCTCTGTCTCTCCCTTTCTCTTTGTTGCTCTACGTTTCACATAAATAAATGAATCTTTAAAAAAAAACCATAAAAGCATAAAACATAAAATGATGATTGGGAGGCAGGGCTACAGGGTGATTTTATTGCAAAATCCCAACCACGTCTTTAAGTCTCTAATTTGGGGTTGGGAGGACTCAAGAGGCAGCTTGCTAGAACGGCCGATGTCTTTTTTTCAGACTAATTTCTTCCATTTAAGAGCCAGGCCACAGACGTAGGTCACTGGCCCAAATGCCCCCCCCCCCCAAGGTTTATTTATTTGAAAGGCAGAGGGGCCGGCACGGTGGCACAGTAGGTTAATCCTCCGCCTGCAGTGCCAGCATCCCATATGGGCATTGGTTCGGGCCTCGGCTGCTCCACTTCTGATCCAGCTCTCTGCTGTGACCTGGGAAAGCAGTGGAAGATGGCCCAAGCGCTTGGACCCCTGCACGTGCATGGGAGACCCTGCAGAAGCTCCTGGCTTTGGATCAGCTCAGCTCTGGCCATAGCGGCCATTTGGGGAGTGAGCCAGTGGAGGGAAGACCTCTCTCTCTGTGTGTCTCTCTCTCATTGTCTGTAACTCTACTTCTCAAATAAATAAATAAAATCTTAAAAAAAAAAAAAAGAAGAAAAAGGTAGAGTTATGGAGAGAGAGAAAGAGAGAGAGAGAGAGAAGAAAGAGAGATTTTCCATTCACTGGTTCATTCCTCAAGTGGCTGCAATGGCTGGGGCTGAGTTAGGCCAAAGCCAGAAGCCAGGAGCTCCCTCCGGGTCTCCCACATTGCCAGTAAGGGCTCAAACCTATCTTGGGGGATCTTTCACTGCTTTCCCAGGAGCTTTAGCAGAGAGCTAGACTGGAAGTGGAGCAGCTGGGCCTGGAACCAGGGCTCATATGGGATGTTGGCGATTCAGAGTGGCAGCTTAACCTTTGTGCCACAATGCCAGTCTGCAAATGTCTTATCAAACATCTAAGAGCAGATGCTTGCAGAGCGAAGCCTTTCAGAGTCAGGCTTCCGTAGTGGCCACTCTAAGAAAGACAGCTGCCCCCACGGTGGGGAGCCAGCTTGGGCCATCTTCTGCTGCTGTCCCAGGCCATAGCAGAGAGCTGGATAGGAAGAGGAGCAGCCTGGACTTGAACCGGTGCCCATGTGGGATGCTGGCACTGTAGGCGTGGTTTTTCCCACTGCACACCACCCCCAGAGAAGGATTTGATACCTGGCACCTCCCGTAAGACCTGCTGTCTCACGGAGCAGCCTCTTGCGTGTGCTCGGGTGCGACTGATGGCTGTAGGGTGCTCGGGTGCGACTGATGGCTGTAGGTCCAGGACCAGGGAGCCACCTTGCTCTACAAAGCTTAGCAGACGTCCTGGAGTCAGATCCCGGGGGCATGGGGCTGTCCAACCCTGGCCAATGCCCCGCAAGGATTCACAGTGTCCTGGCGAAGCAGAAGGAGCAGGGCCAGTAAGCTGGGCTGGGGGCAGGCGAGTCACCAGAGCCAGCACGGCGTCCTGGGTGGGACCCCCGAGGGACAGCCGTCTTCCCGAGCTAACCAGGCTGAGCTCTGGGCCCCCCTTGTAGGGGGGCAGAGTGGGTTAGCACGGCCGGGAGGGGCAAGAGGGGGAAGAATAAGAGGAGGGGCTGGCGCTGTGGCGCAGCGGGTAAAGCAGCTGCCTGCAGTGCCCGCATCCCATATGGGCGCCGGTTCGAGTCCCAGCTGCTCCACTTCCGATCCAGCTCTCTGCTACAGCCTGGGAAAGCAGTGGAAGATGGCCCAAGTCCTTGGGCCCCTGAACCCATAGGCCGTTGTGGCCATCTGGGGAGTGAACCAGTGGATGGAAGACCTCTCTCTCTCTCTCTCTCTCTCTGCCTTTCCTGCTCTCTATGTAACTCTGACTTTCACATAAATAAAATAAATAAATAAAAACATATAGCTTGCAAGGATATAGTATCCGTAACAAACAATTATTATAATTCAACAATTAAAAAATAAATCAGGAACCTGAGGAGGTGTCTGGCCCGCTGTTGGAATACCCCCGTGCCATATCAGAGGGCCCAGGTTCAATCCTCAGCTCCCTGGCTGGTGCACAGCCTGGGAGGCAGGAGCCAGTGGCTCAGTTACGTGGGCCCGGCCGTGCAGCCGGGAGACCTGCGTTGAGTTCCAGCTCCGGCCTCCGTCTGGGGCATCTAAGGAGTGAACCAGTGCATCCGAGCTTGCTCTCTGTCCCTCTCCAATAAGCAAATAAATAAAACCAAGCAATCTAACTTTAAAATTGGTAAAGGATTTGAATAGACATGTTTCCAAAGAAGATATACAAATGGCCACTAAGCACAAGAAAAGATGTTTAATATTATTCGTCCACAGGGAAATGCAAATCAAAACACAATGAGCTGCCGCTTCTCGCCCCCAGCTTGGCTGTAATTAACATAGTGTCCCACGGCCCGGGGGCGGGATCAGAACCCTGTGTGTTGCTGGTGGGGTGCAGAGGAGCACAGCTACTTTGGAAAACAGCTTAAGAGTGACTCAACAACTTTTTTAAAAAAAGATTTATTTTTATTTACTTGAAAGAATTACACAGAGGAGAGGCACAGAGAGAGAGAGAGAGAGAGAGAGGTCTTCCATCCGCTGGTTCACTCCCCATATGGCCGCAACGGCTGGAGCTGCACTGATCCGAAGCCAGGAGCCAGGAGCTTCTTCTAGGTCTCCTAAGCAGGTGCAGGGGCCCAAGGACTTGGCCATCTTCCACTGCTATCCCAGGCCATGGTAGAGAGCTGGATCAGAAGAGGAGCAGCTGGGACTCGAACCGGAACCCATATGGGATGCCGGCTCTTTGGGCCAGGGCTTTAACCCGCTGTGCCACAATGCTGGCCCCGACTCAACAACTTGAACTCAGAGTTGCCTTGTGACAAGCAATCCCTTTCCCAGGTCTAAGCCTGGGAGCGTTGCAAAAACACAGCCACACAAAAACCTGAGCCCGAAAGTCCACAGAGGCTTTATCAGCAATCCAACACCTGTCGCCAGGTGAGAGAGACGAAAATAGAATGCAGGTTGCCAGGGTTGGGGCTCGGAAATGGGCATGGACACTTTTTGTGGGGGGAGGGGGCGTGAGAATATTCTTGAATTAGTAGTGATGGTTACACAGGCTTGTGAATAGAATAGAAGCCCTGAGCCGCGGGCCAGTCCACACCAGCACAGCGCTATCAAAAGGACTGGAGAAGTCTGTTCTGACCCAGATTCGGTAATTTCACGAGGGGTTCAGACAGCAGGTGCAGGGGTCTGCTGGGGGCCTCTTCAGGGCGCCGTTCCTGGAATAACAGTCGGCTGGGAGATGAGCCTGTCTCTGTCCTGGGTGGACATTGTCGGACCCCAGACCACCACAAGCAAACAAGAGGCCTGGCCCTGGTGGGAGCCACCGCCCCGTTTCCGGAGCCTCACTCCTTCCTGCCCTGGGCCCCGCCGCACCCCGTCTCCCGGGACACACCTGCCTCAGCGGCCGGCCGGCCCTGTGTGTGCGTAAGCAGGGCTGTGACGCCGAGCCCGGGGTGCATCGGAGGCGGCAGCCTTTGCGAGCCACATCCTGGAAAGAGGGAACCCCCAAGGGAGGGGGTGACCTCACAGGATTTACAAACGGCCCCATTGATTCACCCGGAAATCATCCGGCGAAACAGCGAGGCTGCGAGATGTTTATTTTAGCCCAGCGTGGGCAGTGCTGCGGGCCGGCGCGGACTTTGGAACCGCCCAGGCACGGACGAGGCCCCTCAAGCTGGAGACGAGCCACGGCCGGAGACTGCTCCAGCTGCCCCTCCCCACCCCATTTCACTGACGTGGACACGGAGCCTCAGGTTCCGAGTCCTGCCCACAAGTGCAAAGGGTCTTTCTTTACACAGCTGGTGGGCATCTGGGCGTGGCCAGATGAGGGCGTGGCCACGACTGCATCCATTGCACTCACTGCTGCCCCACACCCAGCTCCTCGGCCGCCGCAGTGAACAAGGCCTTCCCGTGCCTGCCGCGTGCCGGGCACTGACAGCAGACAGGGGGACTTCGCTGCTGTCCCCAGACCTGCTTCCTCCTGGACATGGGGGACATGGGGCAGCCCCCCCAGGACAGGGGGAGGGTAACCTCTGCGGGGGTCCCCCTTGCTGCCCCCGCCCTCTGTGGGCTGCACACTGGGGACCTCAGGTGCGCCGAGGTCCTCCTGAACCCAGCATGACACCTGCCAGGGGCTCAGGACCCCGCGTGCGGAGAGCTGAGGCGAGGACCGAGGGCGCTCGCGGCGCTGGACGTAATCATAGCAGAGGGGGCCAGCTGACTTGGCAGCGGCAGCAGGGGTCACTGCGGACCTGCAGACTCCGCCCTCCGGTGGTCCCCAGAAGGCCCAGCAGGTGCACTTGGGCACCAGAAGGGGGCCACCCTGCCGCTAGCGGTGGAGGGGAGGGGTTCCCCATCTCTCCACACTCGAATCAGGCCCCAGACACCTTGAGGGAGCTCTGTTGCCGAGCTGGGCGTGGTGTAGCCCCCAGACCCCTGCCCAGGGCCGCTCTGTGAGCCACATCTTCTGCTCTCCAGAATCTTCCTCTTCCTGCCTCGCTGGCTCCTCCCCCTCTGCCTACAACTCCGCCCACTCTCGAGGAACCCTCCCACAGACCCACCTGCAGCAGCTGCCCCCCCCAGGAGCCTGCACACTGGTCCCAGTGGGTGGCCGTGGCCTGACCCCCTCCCCACCTGCAGCCCCTGCTCAGCCCCGGGGGAGTGACAGGTGCGCGAGCCAGCATGGCCTCTCCCCGCCCCCGTCCGTGGGGTCTCCACGGCACATCTGCTTTTCTCCCGTCTTTCCACATCTCCCTGCCCTCCTCTTCCTCCAGGCCGGGGTGCCCGTGACTTGACCTCTGCCCTTCCCACACTGTGCGGTGACTCACTGGTCCCTAGGTGTCGCCTCCATGCGCAAGACTCCAAACTCCACTTCCAGCCCTGGCTGAACCTGAAGCTTCCGTCTGCTGGAAAAGCCCTACAGCGGGTCCCCTGGGGCCCACCCTGTGCCATTCAGAGCCTGCAACTCAACCCTGTGGGAAGTGGGGGCAGGGCCGAGTCTCGCCCCCACCCCTGTCTCATCAAACACAGTCTTCCGCCCCAGCCCCCCCGGGGCCAGCCTCGCCCATGCCTGCCTGCAGCTTCCCGGGGTCTCTGTCTCCCTCCCATCCGCCCCCAACAATTGGGAGAAGAGCATTTGCGTCCGACCCCCCTCGTCCACCTGCGTGAGCCCCTGGGGAGGAGCCCCCAGCACACATCACCCCAGGTCTGACCACAGAAATACCTCTGCCTCTGCTACACCTGCTGGCTTTGACCTTTGACCTGGAGCAGACATCCTCCTTCTAGACAGTCCCTCTCCAGCAAACCACCCTTAAACTGGGGGCGAGTGGAGGGCGGGAAGGGTGGGGCAGCCCCCCACCATGTCTCAGCTCTCACTCCCCAGCCCTGCACAGAGCACGCCCCCAGGGAGAAGCCTCATCGGATGCCAGTGTCCAGAACCAACCATGGTTGGCCTGATGCACACACGGTTTTCCTTAACTGTTTACTGTGACAGAAGTGCAGGACGTGTGCAAAAGGCAAGTGCATGGTGAACGCAGGTGGCAGGGAGCGGTGCGCTGACTCCCAGTAGCTGTCACTCAGCCTCAACCGTCACCAATCTCCTGCCGTCTCCGTTTCATCTGACTCGCCCCAGCCGGAGCAGAAATGGCAGTGTGGCCCCGATTTGATCATTACCACTTTTAGAAAGTTTATTTATTTGACAGGCAGGGACACAGAAATAGAGAGAGATATCTTCCACCTGCAACCCCCAGAGGGTTGCAACAGCCAGACCTGGGCCAGGCTGAAGCCAGGAGCTTGAACTTCACCCAGGCCTCCCACAGGGGTGGCAGGGCCTCAACTTCTTGGACCATCGTCCGCTGCCTTCCCAGGTGTGTTCGCAGGAAGCTGCATCAGAAGTGGAGCAGCCGGGACTCAAACCGCGCTCAGATATGGGATGCCAGTGTCACCGGCGGTGCTCAACCCACTGAGCCACAATGCCAGCCTGTATTATTTTATTTTTTTAAATAATTCAAAGTTCTTGCTGTTTTTCCTTCTCTCCCACAGCACTGACTACCACTGAGAAGGGCGTCTGGCCGCTAGTACCCGGGAAGGAAGACCGGCCAAAGCTCCCAAAGCCAGAGACGGCTGCCTGAGTGTCACGGTCCTCCTGGCCCGCGCCCAGCACCGCTGCTGAGCTCTGCAGAGCGTCGGCTCGCTCAGGACGCTGAGAGAAGTCAGGCCCACGGTGCTCCCCCACCACAGCTGCCCAACCGAGGCTCAGAGGTGCTGGGAAACGCGCCCAGGGTGTCCACCAGTCCAGGACAGGGCTGTCCAGCTCCCCAGCGTGCACCCACCTGCAGCCCCATGTGCTGGCTGGCCATGTAGAGCTGCCCACTGGGCCTCTGGCCACTGGCCAGCAGAGGCCCACGGGGAGGGCCCCCGAGCCCACGGAGCCTGGGCCAGGCACTCTGAGCCGCCTCGCTTTGGAGACGGCGAGGCTGCCCACGCCACGCAGCCCAAGGTACCGAGGCAAGACGGGGCCCGCCAGCCGTTTGGAAGAGGCCCGGCAAGGTACACTCATGGTGCCTCCAGGGCCGGGCCGCGGCCGGAATGGGGCCAGTGGCATCGTCTGGGTGGGTGACAGGCAGCCTGTGTGTGGGGGCCTGTGATGCTGGGGGTCAGAGCCACTGCTGGGGTGGGGGTGGGGCAGCCAATTCTATGAAATAAACTTCTAGTCTTACAAGGAGACTGGGAACAGCAGGCGAGCGCGGAGCCCAGGAGGGCTGTGGGCTGGGCAGGGAGCCTGCGCTCCCGTGGTGGACCAGGCAGGGGAGGGAGGGGGCAGCTGCTGCAGCACGGGCTCCCCTGCCCTTGACCGTGCTGTGCAAGGGGCTGCGGACCGGGTAGGGGTGTGCACCAGGGGGAGAGGAGTCAGCCACCTCCCACAAGGGCCGTCCAGGAGGGGCGGGACTCGGGCCAGAGCTGTCTGTACTGGGCACAGTGTGCCAACGGCAGCCGGCCGTGTCAGGGCGGCGATCTGTGCGACAGATTTGTTTAGGTTACTGCACGGAGCTGCTGCTACCAGGCCAGCTTCTCTCGCAGAGCCAATCACCGTGTGCAGGCCTCACTCACGTGCAGCCGGGAGCAGCGGGGAGCATCGGGGAGCCCACAGAGGGGCCGGGCTGGAGGAGGCAGCGGCAGAGGATGGAGAGAGGCGTCTGCTGTCCCTGGCTTGGGCAGTGGGGCACAGATGGGGCAGGGGCCCCAGGACTGCCCCCTCCCCCCACAGGCGGAGCTGTAGCCCCCCCAACGCCCGATTCAGCAACTGGAGCCGCCTGTGCCCAGGGGTTCCGACCCCGGCTGGCAGTCAAGCGCCCACCACTGTGGCGAGAAGCCCTGAGCTCTGTAGGTCCTGGCCCCGGGCTGAGACGGAGCGCATGAGGGCCGCAGAGGGAGAGGAGTGCTGCAGAGGGAGAGGAGGGCCTTGGCGGCCCGCCTGCACCCCTGGGTGTCCTCAGCCTGTGTCCCCATGAGCGCGAGGTGCCGGGGCTGCCGGTTTAAAGTCCCAGTCGGTGCAGTGGCCCCAGACCTGTCACTTAACTCAGGGTGCCTCAGTTTCCCCAGCTGCACCGAGGTGGTGCCGAGTCTTAAATGGGAACATTCTAGAGCAGAGGGTGGGGCGAGCCAGCAAAGTGCTCAGTAAAAGTTAATTATTATTGCCTGGCCCGGGGCCCACTCCCTATGAGATGTGTGGAGCTCTCCCCTCTCCTTCCATCCCGGGCTGCTCTGGCTGGCAGTAGTCACAGCCCCGACGGGAGGGAGGCTCCAGCTGGCCGTCTCCTCCAGCGCAGCCACAGCCCCAGCCCAGCTCCCGACAGCGCACCGGTGCTCCACACTCAGATACCGGCCCTGCGTTCACACCATCTTCCTGCTCTCACGGCTCCCCCTCCCCCTCCCCACCTCTGCTCCTGTTGGGTGCTGGCGCAGAGCCCCCTCACGAGGGCTGCAGGACTGGAGTCCCCTGCACCTTGTCCCCCGTCTCTTGCTGCCCTTGTGCGTCTCTGCTGCCCCCTGCCCTCTCAGATCAGTGCCCCCAGGTGGGGAGAGAATCGTGCACCCCCACCCTACACTTCCTCCGCATGGGGTGGCGACCTGGGGGGAGGGCAGGCCCTTGGCCCCCATTCTCAGCCACAGGAGCGTTGCTGGGCTGGGGGCTGGGGGCTGGGGGCTGGGTGGCTCTTCCCTCCGCAGAGTGGCTGGGCCCCTGCCCTGCAGCGCCCCTCCGAGGCTGGACCACGGCGGGCACTGGCTCCCAGTACGGGCAGGCTAGGAGCACCAGGGCCTCCCATGGGCACAGCTGGGCCCTGAGAGCTGGACAAGAGCCCCCGTGAGGCCCCTCCCCCCTAGACAGCCTCCGGCTCCTCCCAGCCCAGCACGGTGAGGACCAGGAGGGCCCATGGCGTAGGCCAGGCCTGGGATGCTGGTCTCCCAGGCGTCCGACGTGGCTGCGTGTCCTGCTGCCGTAACAGACTCACTTCCTCCAGCATCTGTGGGCAGAACGCCCTCGGAGGACCGGCCTCCGGCTGGGCTTCTTGGGCACCTGCCCTCGGCTGGCCTCCTGTGTCCTGGGCCCCTGCGGTGGGCACTGCCAGACGCGTGTCTCAGGGCTGTGAACCCCCGGCCCCTCTGCAGCTGGCGCCCCTCCCTGACGACCCTTGCTCGTCTCCCTCTGGGGGCCCCACACTGCCCTCTGGCACTGCCCTTGCTCAGGTTCGCGCGGCCACCCAGTGACCAGGGCAGCGGGCAGCCCATGCTGACTCCTGGTCTCCCTGCGCCATTCCTGGCCCCGTTCCACCCTCGCCCTGCAACCTCGCCCCGCTCGGACCCCTCATTCGGAACCGCCCCCTGCCTGGACCCACCCCTTCGGTACTGATGTCCCCAGAGAAAAGCCCGGACGCTCCCAGGGTCTTGGATGCCGCCGACCCCTAGTCTGCAAGTCTGGCTCTTCGAGAACCTTCTCCCTAACCCCCGCCCCGGTGCAAGCCATGCACAGTGGTCCATCTCCCCTGCAGCCGGGCCAGGAGGGGTCCTAGGCACCCACCGTGGTGCCCTGCCCCTCTTGCTTCTCCCCTCCCCCAGCCTCAGCTGGGTCCGGCCTTCTCTCCATCTGTCCTCGTTCTGCTTTGCACCTGTCGTCCATTCAGCCCCTCGATCTCTGGGGAACAACCTGCAACCTGCGGGACCGCCAGGGAGGCCCCTGTGGGCATGGCGTCCGGCGCCCTGGCGGCTTAGTCAGCGCCTGCACCCTGGCTCCAGCCTCTCGTCCCCTCCATTCCTGCAGCTCGACGCCTCCCTGCACAGGCCCCTCTCGTGCGCCCATCTGGAGGGCTCCTCTTCACTCCTCAGAGCCCCTTCCCACCAGCCCTGCTCGGCATAGCCTGTGTGCAGTGGCCCCTCTGTGCCCCTACCCCACCACCGGGTGTCTCTCCACCGAGGTGGGGCCGGCCCCAGGATCCCGTCCCGTCCTACTCTGAGGGCTCCCAGAGGCGGCAGTGGGTCTGGCTCGGCTCCACGGCCCCAGGCTTGGGTGCGGCCCTGGCTCCGTCTCCGCTGGGGATGGACAGAGGGTCCAGGGCAGCGGGCAGGAA
Source organism: Sylvilagus bachmani (assembly GCA_015711505.1). NCBI lineage: Eukaryota > Metazoa > Chordata > Mammalia > Lagomorpha > Leporidae > Sylvilagus > Sylvilagus bachmani. Next base: position 7,253,066 of record CM027408.1, read on the forward strand.
GAGTCCTCCCCGCACAATTAGGAGCCTGAGAACCTGGTCCAACCTGCCCAGGGCGGCCGTTAGCGTTCCAATTAATTAGCGAAGTCTGGGAAGCACTTTGAACATAAAACAGGGCATAAAACACGGCTAAGTATTATTATTAAAAAGAAAGAAGTTCCCTCATCGCCAGGCCGGCCAGCCCCGGGCTAGTCTAACTAAAATGAGCGAATGCAGAAAATTAAGCAATTAACAAGGTGATATTTCAGGATTTGCGAAAAGCTGCAAGTAGCCCATGGCTGCATTTCTCTGATCTGTCTCTCCCATCTCCCCGCTGCCCCCCACCGCCCTCCCGCCTCTGCCGGGACTCTGGTTCAAACAGACAGACAGACAGACAGACAGGTGGCAGGCAGAGAACAAGGTGGCCAGGACAGAGTCGTGGCAGCCTCCGGGCGCAGGGGCTCCCCTTGTCCCTTTGAAAAGCAAAGGAAACCCCACCTCCCCGCCCCAGCCCTGCCGGCAGCTGGGGTCCAGAAGCCCCTGTCCCCGCCCCCTGGGGTGTGTGTGGGCAAACAGCATTTCCCAATCTGGGACAGCCTGTGCTGGCTCTACCAGACTGAGCCCAGGCCCGTGAGAGCCCGATTCTCTGCCCCGTGGCCCAGAGCCTCCCAGGGAGGGAAGCCCAGCAGGTCACTGTCTCAGGCCAGTGGGAGAAGGGAGACGAAGCCAGCCAGAGCTGAATTCCATGGCTGGGGATGCAGCGGAGGAGGAGTCGCTCCATGTGCTGGGATCTGGAGTCCCAGGCCCCGTGCTCTGCTGATTTCCCCCTGGGCTCCCTGCGCCTCTGTTGGCTCATCTGTGAAATGGGTGCGTTGCCCTGCTCAGCACTCTGGCGTCGTGGGCAGTTGGCTTCAAGCTCTAGCCAGGCAAAGACGACAGGAGTCCCACGCTGGCCTCCCTTTCTGGCCAGTGCTGGTTCTCCGAGCGTTTCCAGAACTCCGTGGTCCAGGGTTGGTGACCAGATCCTGTGTGGCACCCAAGGGAGGAGCAGTGGCCCTGGCAGCCCTGGGCCCCCCACCGTCACAGCTCAGGGGTGGGGCTGCCAGAGGGGGGCCCTGAGCCCCTTGGGGCAGCTGCTCCCAGCAGGTCCACTCAGCCCTGGCCCCAGCCCTGAGCTGTGCCCTGGAGGCCCCCATCCAGCCTGGGCCTGGGCAGAGGGTGCTCAGGGAGAGAGTGTGGGCGTGACCCCCCGCATGCCAGCAGCCAGCGACGCAGGCCAGCAGGGCTCTGCCCTACAGGACCAATGAGGAAACTCAGGCTGGTGGTGGCTGATCCGCCTTGGGCCCTCCTAGGGGGCGGACCCACCCCTGGGAGCGCCTGACCCAGCCCCTGCCCCATCAGGCCTGGGGAAGTCAGCGGGCACCCCCAGGAGCAGGGCTTGCGCTGGGTCACAGGGACACGAGGCGGCCCCTGGGCCAGTGGACAGACAGCTCTCCGTCCCTGCCAGGATTTTTTTTAAGATTTATTTTATTTATTAAGAAGGCAAAGTAAGAGAGAGAGAGGAGCAGGAGACAGAGAGAGCAAGCCAGGGAAGCTGCATGGAGGTGGCGGCTTCTGGTGCCAGCGTCACTGCTTCCCTGGGTCGTACACAGGCGCCAGGGCCCTGGAATTGCTTGTCTCTGTGGCATACGTGAAAGAAAGAATGAACAGAGCCAGGCCACTCAGTGTGGGGCGGGGTGGACGGGGGAGGTTTGGAACACAAGCCGAGGAGCTGGGGAGCCGGGGAGGGTTACTGAGTGTGGGCCGCAGCCACCTCATCGATGGTTTGGAAGATACATCCGGGGAACAGGTGCGCTCGGGTCCAGGGTGCTCGGGATGAAACGCGTGCCCAAGGGAAACTCGTGGCTCCTGCTTCCCCCAGCAGAAGCCGAGGCTGCGAGCGCAGGCTCCCACGTGCCGACTCACGGGGCCCACGGCTGTCACCCTCCCCCCACCTGCTCCTACTCAAAGGCAGCACGAGGGGCCTGAGCCTCGCGCCACCCCCCCCCACCCGGGGGTAGGGGCTCCATGGTCTCTGCGCCCCGGGGAACCTGCGTCCACTTCACCCGCTGGGCGGAAGGGCAGCCAAGCAGACGCTGGCCCGTGAGCCACTGAGACCGGAAGTTGAAGGATCCTAGGAGGCAGCTGTGCCACGGGCTTTGACCAGGACACCTGCCTGGGAGGGGCTGCCCTGAGGAACCCAGGATCTAGATTTTGGGACAAAGACGTCCATGGAGATATCGAGGGTAGCGGGAACCCAGGAAGCCACCCACAAGTTGAACAACAGGGCCATGGCCAAGGGAATCGGAGTAGTGCAATACGAAGCACCCACAAAACTGGGTGTTAAGACATATTTCATGACGGGACAGCACGCACACTACTTTAGGGTTAAATACAACAAAGACCAGGGATCCTGCAGTCCCATTCCTGGGGTCGGATCCACAGGAAAGGAGAGAGCTGCACCGTTCACAACCGCCAGGCTACGGGGCAGCCAGCGCCCACCAACGCGTGCGTGGGAACAGCGAATGTGGGGCCGGCACACCGTGGACTGCGAGGCAGCCACGGAGAAGGGTGAACTCTCATCACGGGCCTGGAGGGCATTGTGCTAAGTGAAAACAAGCCAGGCACAGGGCAAGAGCCGTGGACCTTCTAGACATGGACCTTCTAGACATGGACCTCCTAGACGTGGACCTCCTAGACATGGACCTCCTAGACGTGGACCTCCTAGACGTGGACCTCCTAGACATGGACCTCCTAGACGTGGACCTCCTAGACGTGGACCTCCTAGACGTGGACCTCCTAGACGTGGACGGGGGCAGGGTGGCGGGGAGGAGGCGATGCGGGGTGGGGGCAGGACGGGGTGCACCCGGGCAGAGCTGACAACACACACCTCCAATCAGCGAGTGAGAGACGTGGGAGTGTCCCGACACCAAGAAGTGCTGACTCAGCCGAGAGCTGTGCCCCTCCCCCCACCCGACGGCCCTCACTGTAAACCTGTATTGAAATATCACCCTGCACCCTGTAACTATACATAATTATACGTCCATTATTAAAATTAAAACAAGACAATACTACATATGTCAAATTTCACTTAAAAGCGTACGCATCAAGTAAAGACTCAGGTGGAATCAAATGCAAGAGAAGAAAAAACACACACGGTCTTTGAAAGGACCGGCGACAGTGACGGTGGCCGGGAGAGCAGAGGTCCCAGTGCCCGGGAGCAGCCGCAGTGCGTCCGCAAATCATACAAGGCAGACGAGAAGGGTGAATTTCGAAAAACACAAATGGCCAAAACTCACTCAAGAAGAGAGCACCTACATAGATTTGTAACCTGCTAAAAAACATGTATTAACTGGGGGCCAGCGCTGTGGCAAAGCGGGTTAATGCCCTGGCCTAAAGCGCCAGCATCCCATACGGGCGCTGGTTCGAGACCCAGCTGCTCCACTTCCAATCCAGCTCTCAGCTGTGGCCCAGGAAAGCAGTGGAAGATGGCCCAAGTCCTTGGGCCCCTGCACCCACGTGGGAGACCCGGAGGAAGCTCCTGGCTTCGGATTGGCACAGCTCTGGCTGTTGCAATCACTTGGGGAGTGAACCAGTAGATGGAAGACCTCTCTCTCTCTCTCTCTCTCTCTCTCTCTCCCTTGGCATTTCAAATAAATAAATCTTTAAAAAATGTATTAGCAATTTAAAAACTTCCCCTAAAGAAAACTCGAGACCCAGAAGTCTTCCCTGCTAAACCCTAATAAACATTTAAAGAATAAATAACACCAACCTATGACCAGTCCTTCCAGAAAACAGGGCAGAGGGAGCGCTCATGACTTACTCACTACGGCCCGTGCTGCCCTGATACAGCACCAGACAAGGATGTCACAGGACATAAAGCGACAGCAGGACGTCTCTGACGGATAAAGCTGCAAAAATCCTCCACAAACTACGGGCAAACTGAAGCTGCCGACAGTGACAAGAGCGGCGCGACACGAGCCATTGGGACCAGGAAGGCAAGAAACTCAGTGCACGCCATGCAGCATGTCCACAGAAGGACAGAGAGAGCGCTCACGGTCACGTCAACCACAGAGCTGGGTGGGACCCCCGGACAGCCACTCGCGATAGAGACGCCCAGCAATTCAGTATGAGCGGGAAACTGTCATCCTGGCAAAGAATGCTCACTGAGAGCCTATGGCCAACTGCATTTCTCTTTTTTAAAGATTTATTTATCTATTTGAAAGGCAGAGTTACAGAGAGGCAGAGAGAGAGAGAGAGAGAGAGAGAGAGAGGTCTTTTATCCCCTGGTTCACTCTCCAGATGGCTGCAACGGCCAGAGCTGTGCCGATCCGAAGCCAGGAACCAGGAGCTTCTTCCGGGTCTCCCACACGGGTGCAGGAGCCCAAGGACTTGGGCCATCTTCCACTGTTTCCCAGGCCATAGCAGAGAGCTGGATCGGAAGTGGGGCAGCTAGGACTCAAACCAGCCCCCATAGGGGATGCCGGCACTGTAGGCGGCGGCTTTACCTGCTACGCCACAGCGCCAGTGCCATCCAATTGCATTTTTACAGCAAAACTCTAACTGCTTTCTCCCTAGGATTGGCGGCCAGGTGAGGACACACACTCTTTCCAATCTCTTCTGTGTGTCACTGGAAGGCGTGGCCACCAACGTCCAGCCAAGGCTTCCAGACCAGAGAGGAGGGAGCAAACTGTCTTCCCAGGAGACCACGTGATCCTCTAAGTGGGGAATCCTAGGAGAGACGCACTCCGTGCCCACATGCATGCGCGTGCATGCAAACCACTGGGGTCAAAATAATAAAGTCCAAGCTGCAGACCTGCACGCCGGAAACTGCCCCCCACCCCACGCCGGAGAGAAGCCAAAGCTTTGTGCGACCAGGGGGACGCTCTGTGCTCGGCCGGTCAGCGTGGCCGGCGGCGCTTCTCAGCGAGTCCCCATTGAACCCCAGCAGGCTTGTGCAGCAGCGACAGCCTAGCCCTTCAGTGTCTGAGCAAATGAAAAATGCCCGGACTCACCAAACCACTGTGGGAAGGAAGCAAAAACCTGCAGGAGTCTCGCTTCCTCACTGCGAAGCTTACAGAGGTGTGGCCGTCAGGACCGGGTCTCCCCCGCACCAGGAGGGCTCCGCATGTGTGTACCTGTGTTTGCGTGTGCATGTATGTGTGTGCGCCTGTGTGTGTGCATATGTGTGTGTCATGTGTGTGTAACAGGATCCAGAATCCAGAAATAAGCCCTGGCATTTGTGGCTAATTGGTTTTCAAAAACATGCCAAGACAGCCAGTGCCACGGCTCGCTAGGCTAATCCTCCGCCTGCAGCGCTGGCACCCCAGGTTCCAGTCCCGGTTGGGGCACCGGATTCTGTCCCGGTTGCTCCTCTTCCTGTCCAGCTCTCTGCTGTGGCCCGGGAGTGCAGTGGAGGATGGCCCAAGTGCTTGGACCCTGCACCCCATGGGAGACCAGGAGGAAGCACCTGGCTTCTGGCTTCGGATCGGTGCAGCGCTGGCTGTAGCGGCCATCTAGGGGTGAACCAGTGCAAAGAAGACCTTTCTCTCTGTCGCTCTCTTTCTAACTCTGCCTGTAAAAAAAAATTAAAATTTTTTTTAAAGTTTAAAAAAACATGCCAAGGCAATTCAATAGGGGAAAATGGTTTTTCAACAAAAGGTCCTGGCATAGTTGTATGTCCACAGGTGAATGTATTCAATTTTTAGTACCTTTCCTTTAAGAAATGTTTTAAGTTAATTACTTAATTGTATTTAGTTGAAAGGCAGAGAGAGAGAGAGATCCCATCTGCTGGTTCACTCCCCAGTTGCTCACAGCACTGGAGGCTGGGTCAGGCCGAAGCCAGGAGCCCTGAACTCAGCCTGGGCCCCCGCAGGAGTAGCGGGGACCCAAGTACTTGAGCCGGCACCACTTGCCCCCCAGGGGGCGCAGTAGCAGGCAGCTGGAATGGAGAGCAGAACCGGGCTGGAACCGAGGCACTGTAGGGGGCAGCGCAGGGGGTCCCAAGCAGCACCCTCGCTGCTGTGCGCACACCTGCTCCTCACAGATGGAATTGGACTCCCCCGCCCCTACTTCACACAAACATCAATCAGAACAGCCCAGACCCAATGGTAAGGGCCGTAACTAGAAAACTTTCAGGCAGAGACATCAGATACGATGTTCACCACTTGAGTTAAGCAAATGATTCTTAGATGCCAAAAGTATAAGCCGCAAAAGACAAACTGAGGCTGGCGCCGCGGCTCACTAGGCTAATCCTCCACCTTGCAGCGCCGGCACCCCGGGTTCCAGTCCTGGTCGGGGCGCCAGGTTCTATCCCGGTTGCCCCTCTTCCAGTCCAGCCCTCTGCTGTGGCCCGGGAGTGCAGTGGAGGATGGCCCAAGTGCTTGGGCCCTGCACCCCATGGGAGACCAGGAGAAGCACCTGGCTTCGCATCAGCGCAGTGCGTTGGCCGCGGCGGCCATTGGAGGGTGAACCAACTGCAAAGGAAGACCTTTCTCTCTGTCTCTCTCTCTCACTGTCCACTCTGCCTGTCAAAATAAAAAAAAAAAAAGACAAACTGATACATTGGGACTTTAGCAATACGCAAACGTTTTGCCCTCCAAAAGACAGCATCGGGAAAATGAGAAGACATGCTAGGGACAGGCTGAAAATCTGTCTGATGAGGGACTTCCCAGAATATATAAAGGACTCGTAAAGCTCAGTGGACAGTCGACCCACTTTAAATAGGAAAATACCTGAGAAGACATTTCACACACAGATACAAACAGGCTGTGGACGCAGAATAGGAACTCGGCACTGTTAAGCCACCGGGGAAATGAAACTACACCTGCTCATGAGTGGGGATAATCGAAGCTCCCTGTATGCATGGTGTCCTTTGGGGTGCGGAAGAGACACCCCAAGCTATGCACGTGGGCTTGGGGTCAGGGATGCTGGGGCTGGGTTGGACTGCAGTGGGACAGAAGTGTCCTAACACAGGACCGTGGCAAGGGTGTGCACCTGCCAGCTTACCCCGGGCCTCTCCATCACACTCTTAAAGCAGGTGGATTTTATTGCAAGTTAATTTTATCTCAGTAAAGCTGCCTGAAAAATGTGTTCATCAGGGGCCAGCACTGTGGCGCAGTGGGTTAACGCCCTGGCCTGAAGCGCCAACATCCTATATGGGCACAGGTTCTAGTCCCAGCTGCTCCTCTTCCAATCCAGCTCTCTGCTGTGGCCTGGGAAAGCAGTGGAAGATGGCCCAAGTCCTTGGGCCCCCGCGCCCGTGTGGGAGACCTGGAAGATGCTCCTGGCTCCTGGCTTCGGATTGGCGCTGTTGCGGCCATCTAGGGAGTGAACCATCAGACGGAAGACTTCCCTCTCTCTGCCTCTCCTCTCTCTGTGTAACTCTGACTTTCAAATAAATAAATAAATCTTTAAAAAACATTAAAAAATGTTCATCAAATATGTGCGTTCTAAAAAGACCGGAAGGAGGCAGGCCAAAATGATCACTTCTCTTGTCTTTGGGTACTACTCTCTTTTATTCATGTCTGTATTTATTTTTTGAAGATTTGTTTATCTGAAAGGCAGAATTATGGGGGAGGGGGCCGTCTTCCACTGCTCTCCCAGGCCATAGCAGAGAACTGGATCAGAAGTAGGGCAGCCGGGACTTGAACCGGCTCCCATATGGGATGCGGGCCCTGCAGACTGCGGCTTTACCGCTGTGCCACAGCGCCGGCTTCTTCCGTGCCTTTTCAGTGTTCTACCACGAGGCAGCAGGTCTTGCTGATGAGAAAAGCGCTGGGCGGGAGAGGCCGGCAGAGTGCCGGTGAGGCGGACCTGATGTCTGAGTGCTGTGCTGAGAGAAACTGTCGTCGGAAGCCGCCAGACGCTCGCCCAGATGCCGGGAAAGCAGAGCCCAGCCCCTCTCTTCTGGGAAGAAGCCCTGGGCTCGCCCCATGGTTCTGCTCCTCTGAACGTCACTGTCACCCATTATCCTGATGGAGGCTGCCTGGAAATGCCCTGGACGTACAGAGCGCGAGGCCACAGCGAGGCCGCGGGGCGGGCAGATGCGCCACAGCGAGGGGTCTCGGGGGAGGGAATGGGATGGAGACTTTGACCCTGGCCCTTGATGTTTTTAAAATGACTTTTCTATTTATATGATAGGCAGAGTTACAGGAAGAGAGAGAGAGAGAGGGAGGGAGAGGAAGAGGGAGAAAGGGGGAGAGAGGGAGAGGGATAGGGAGAAGGGGGGAGAGAGGGAGAGGGAGAGGGAGAAGGATAGGGAGAAGGGTGGGGAGAGGGAGAAGTGGGGGGAGAGGAAGAGAGAGGTCCTCCATCCGTTGGTTCACTCCCCAAATGACCGCAACGGCCAGGGCTGGGCCAGACAGAAGCCAGGAGCTTCTTCCGGTCTCCCACATGGGTGCAGGGGCTCAAGGACTTGGGCCATCTTCCACTGCTTTCCCAGACCATAGCAGAGAGCTGAATCAGAAGTGGAGCAGCCGGGTCTCAAACCGGTGCCCATATGGGATGCCGGCGCTGCAGGCCAGGATGTTAACCTGCTGCACCACAGCGCCGGCCCCAAGGTGCAAGAATCTTTGTCATCACCCACACTGGGAAGTAAGCCATCACCAGTGAGCACTCACGATGGGAAACCAGCTCGCTGCTGACACGTGGAATGTTCCAGAAGCAGCCTTGTGCCCCTCCCAGCCTCTCACTCCCCCAGGGGCCACCTCTCTTGTGGCTCCCGACACCCTCGATCTTTGTGTCCTGTATTTGGATCTTGGACGCCTGAAAGCACACAGTAGGTCCTCATCAACCTCGCCTCTGGGACCCGGGGGCTCGGAGAAGCAGCGACTTGTTCCCGCCCATGGCTGCGTGTCCCTGCGGGAGTCTCCCCGTCCCTCTTCTCTCCCGTCAACAGGCAGCTGGGCACCTTTCAGGTCAGACTCCTGTGAACGCGCTGTGCATCTGCATTGGCCGCGAACCTGGGCATGACGCGGCCAGGCGGGACCGGCGGCATGGGTTTCACCTCCCGCCAGCAGGTGACGGCAGCTGCAGGCTCTGCTCTGTCTCCCCAGCCCTGAGTGCCGCCTGCCCTTGTCATCACAGCCACCGTGATGGGCGAGGTGGCTGTGTGTCATCATCCACTCATTTGCATTTCTCTGATGAAATCATGTGTTTTCCTTTGCTTCTTGGCCACTGGACTTGTTCTCTTGGGAACAGCCAGGTCAAGCCCTCTGCCCGTTGCGCTATTGGTTTGTCGGCCCCGATACTGGTTTGTGGGAATGTTTAATATATTTGGAATATAACTCCTTTAGAAGTATGAGTGGACTTCCAAAAGCTCATGGAAGATAGAATTAGAGTATACATTTACTGGGGATGGCGTTATGGCGTCCTGTATGAGTGCCGGTTCGGTCCCAGCTGTTCCACTTCCCATCCCTGCTAAGGCTCCCGGGAAAGCAGCAGAGCCTGGCTTGGGCCAAGCTTGGGCCCTGCCACCCACACAGGAGACCTGGATGGAGCTCCTGGCTCCTGGCTTCTGCCTGGAACCAGCCCTGGCCATTGCAACCCTTTGGAGAGTCAACCAGTGGATGGAAGCGCGCTCTCTCTCTCTCTCTCTCTCTCTCTTTCTAATTCTGCTTTTAAAAAAACTTGAAAGAAATATGCATTCGCTTTTGTATGAAAATGTCGAAGCCCACACATGGTTTTCTTCCTCAGATGCATTTTCCAGGAACTTTCTGAAGAACTCGCGCGTGCACGGACAGAAGTGTTACTGGCACTTAGGTTTCAGTTCCGTTCCCACGGTGTCCAAGGCGCCCTGGGCGTTCCACGCACACCTGCTCCGCGGCCGGCCTGCCGCCCCGTGGTCCTTGTTTGGCTGCTTCGTCCCTGGAGGACTGAACTTCTGTTCTGGCGAGGAAAACTTTTCCTCCCCCAGATCAGGGAGACGCCTCCTCTGGGCACCGCTTCTCACCTCTGAAGGCTTGCTGGCAAGAACCGCCAGCCGACCGGCGAGGAGGGGGAGGCACGGGAGACCCAGAGGTGCCTGCCCAGAGTCCCCAATGAAGCCCACGTGTTTATGTCCCCCTCCTCACAGGGGGCGGGGAGATGCGGGGAGATGCAGACAGCTCTGGGGGCACTAAACGATTCCAGGTGGACAAAGGAGCCCGAGTTTGCACACCGGTCAGTGCCTCTCTTTGGAATTGGCACTAGCGTGGGACAGATGCCGGCCAGCTGTGGCTGCCTCCTCCCATCTTCCTTCCCAGACACAGCTCAGCTGATGACAATGCGGGGAAGGGACAGAGGCAACTGTTTTCTTCCTGGGCAACTGGGAGCCAAGGGGGAGAGCCCCTGGCGGCCCCTGCTGCCCGCCGAGGGCCTTGGACCTCAACCAGCCCCTCCACGCCCTTTGGTGTTCATGTGCGGACCTGCAGTCTGTCCGGGAGGCGTGGAGGGAGGCAGGTGACACTGAGCATCCTTGGGCGTTCAGTGTGGTGGGGGAGACCAAGGCCGGGAGGGAGGGACCTCGATCCAGTCTGGCCAGGCAGGGAGGGCTGGGTCTGCTCCACGCGGGGTTCATCTGGGGCACGCTGTGGACCAGCGGCAGCCCAGTGTGCAGGGCTGTGAGGGGCTGGCACCTGGAGGCTGGCACAGAGCCCACAGGTCTGCCCCGTGGGAGGAGCAGAGTTGAATGGTGGTCCTGGCTCTGTGGCTATAGCAGGCACCACCTTGGCGACAGGGACTGGCAAAAACAAGTGCCCCTGTGGGATCCCTGGGCTTGGCGACAACCTTCAAGGTCACTAGGAAGCCCCTGCAGAAGGAGGGGGCAGGGGTCTGTGTCCACTTCTTGGAGACTGGACGCACAGGGTCTGGCCCTTCTAGACTGTCCCCTGAGGCCCCAGGGCAACGGGACCTGTGCCCACGCGGTTGGCTCATCTGCATGTTTGAACACTAACAGGAGATGAAGCTGGGAAGTGGGTCATGCCAGCTGTGACGGACACGGACAGGTGAATCACACTGTGGATCATGGGAGTAGCGTGCCTTCGCGTGGCTCAGCCGGAACTCCCTGTGAGAGGAGCCCCTCCCTGCCCGCCCTGCCCGGTGAGCAGCCTGCCTGGACAGTTGTCATTCTGGGCGGGTTTCCACGGTGCAGAACAGCGTGGGGCAGAGGGCTGCTGGCAGGCCTGCCCTCGGAGTGCCCACAGCAGCGCTGAATCCAGGGACGCCTCCCCTCCCATCCCCAGGGTCTCAAGCCCTGGGCGGGGAGCCACCCACGCAGGCGAGGGCCCCTGCAGCTGTGCCGGCCAGGACAGTCCAGAGGCTGCAGCAGGCCCTCCATCCCGGCCAGAAGGGGGCAGGCCGGGCGGGGGTCCTGCCTGTCGTTCCCAGGTAAGTCCGGGATCCGGGCATGTCCCCAGTCCTTCCGGGCCTGGGCTCTCTCGCCTGTGGAATGAGGCCATGGCCTCTCTCTCAGAGCTGTTGGGAGGATGGATCGGGATCACGCATCTCGAGAGCCCAAGTGGCTTCTGGGAGCACAGGGGGTGCTCGGTGGTGTGGCCTTTGGGTCAGGTGCACAGCCCACCTGGGAGACCCGACCAAGCCTGGCGTGGAGCTGAGGCCCTGCCCTCTGAGGGCACCTCTGCCCCGGCTGGGCTCCATTGTGACACTGAGATGTGACAGAAAGAACAAAGGCAGAGTGAATCAGCTGGGAGTCCCCTGGGGTTCGGAGACTCCCCGGGAGGGTGGGCCGGTGACTCAGCCCGGAGATCCTTTTACTTTTCCAGTGACCAGCCTGACTCCCGTGACACAGCCGTGACTCACGGCTGTCGTGGTTAGGTAACCAGGCTGTTTGCTGTGTTTCTATGTCACTCCCGGAGATTTCTGTGGAATCTCCCAGGTCTTGGTTCGTGCTGTCAGGAGCCGGTGACGCAACGCTGTTCCTTGAGAACAAGGTCACACGCCTCCTTGTACTTTCTGAGGAGTGAGGAGCTCAACGGAAAACTGGAAAACCGAGCCTTGAACTTGACCCTGGGCCCGGTCCGCCTTCTGGACTCTGGCCACCTGGCCTTTCCCAGATCCTCTGCCCTGGAGGGAGCCGGAGCCGAGCGCTGACACTCAGAAAGCAGACGGTTTTCTCCGTGTGTCTTCGCTGCACAGTCTAGGTGTTCGGCAGCTCCCAGGCAGATGAGGGAGAAACAGGGGATTTGTGCTTGGACTTCTCAGAAAGCTGAGCTGGCCGTGGGGGACAGGGTGTCCTCCATTCCCCTACCCCACCTTGCACCATAAACAAGAACCACAGGAGATCAAAATTCTTGTTCCGATCACGGCACTGACCGGGCAGGCCCCACGGAGTGGACTCTGCAGAGGCAGCTGCTGCCCCTGTGCCACTCGATCCAGCACTGACCAAGTGGCGTTAGTACCCGGCCACCTCGCTGGGCCAGGCGGCCACTAAGTGACAGGACTGAGATGGGCACTTGGAGTCTGGGAACAGGCTCAGTTACGTTTTGTCCTTTGCATTTCGGCATCTGTTGGGCTTCTTGTGTGTGTGGTGTGATATTTCTCAGCAGTTCTAGAAAGTTCTCAGACATCACCTCTTTCCATAATGCCCCTTCTCTCTGCTGCTGCTTCTCGAATGCCAATTAAATCACCCTCTCTCCCGTCCCCGTTCTTATCATGATTTGCATCCTTCATCCATATGGTCACCTGGATAACTTCTTCCACACTTTCTTCCAGTTCACTGATTCTCTCCTTGTCTGTATCTAATCGTCCATTAATGAATTTAAAATTTCAGTTGTAGTATTTTCTATTCCTATAAGGAATATCTATTGATTCTTTTTAAAAAATGCCTCATATGAAGTTTTTATAATTTCTGCTTGCTATAGATGTTTCAAGGCTTGTATTTTATTTTATTTAATGTAGCAATTTTGTCACTTATTTCCATAATTCTATTTTATGAAGTATTTGAGAGGTCAGTTGTTTCTTTGTCCTACTTACTCTTTTTATAATACTTACTTATTTATTTTAAAGGCAGAGTTATGGGGGGGGGGAGATAGCTCCCATCTGCTGGTTCACTCCCCAAACGATCACAACAGCCAGAACTGGGACAAGCCAAAGCCAGAATCCTGGAAGTCCATCCAGATTGCTCACCTGTATGCCAGGGGCCCAAGCACTTGGGCTGTCTTCTGCTGCTTTCCCAGGTGCATTAGCAGGGAACTGGATGGGAAGTGGAGCAGCCGGGACTCAAACCAGTGCCCAAATGGGATGCCAGCATCACAGGCAGTGGCTTGACCCACTGTGCCACAACACCGGCCCCCTTAGCTGGTTCCTTCTTCTCTTGTGGGCACTCCCACAGACGCAGGGCCTTTCACATGCTACTCCTCTGCCTCCCATGTCACACACAGCCACACGGTTTAGATCCTTCTGCAGTGTTCGGGTCTCAGAGTGGGTGTGGGCTCCTGTCGGAACCTCCTGTCACTCACCCAGGGCACCAGCACTCTCCTTCGCAGCACTGTCACCCTTCAAACTCCTCCTTTCCGGCCTGGCTCCCCGTCAGACTGGAAGCTGCACAGGGCTGGGACGACACCTGTTATGCCTGCTTCTCTTACCAGGCAGAGCCTGGCACACACGTGGTGGGCTCTGAGCACGCGTGCACTGAAGGAATGAGACATGAGCAGCCGCATCCATAAACAGAAGAGTGGTGGTTCATGACCGGAAAATGCCTGTGAGACACACGCGTAGAATGAGAGAGAAGTGAACATGCATTTAAATCCACGCACAAATGAGAGGCGCCAAACGAGGAGGGTACATTGACAAGTCCACAGGAAGGCTGGTGCCGCGGCTCACTAGGCTAATCCTCCACCTGCGGCGCTGGCACCCTGGGTTCTAGTCCTGGTTGCTCCTCTTCCAGGCCAGCTCTCTGCTGTGGCCCGGGAGTGCAGTGGAGGATGGCCCAAGTGCTTGGGCCCTGCACCGGCATGGGAGATCAGGAGAAGCACCTGGCTCCTGGCTTTGGATCGGCGCAGCGCCAGCCATAGCAGCCATTTGGGGATGAACCAATGGAAGGAAGACCTTTCTGTCTCTCTCACTGTCTAACTCTGTCTTTAAAAAAAAAAAAGTCCACAGGAATGCACATGATGAAAAACTGCACGTGGAGTTCCGAATATTTTTTGCACCAAAATAAGCTTATCTTTTGATTCTATTCTGCTGGGAGCTTTTTGAAGTCCCTTTGCATAGACAACATAATAAAACTTTAGGAAAAACAGTGGAGGAAAACGGAAAGAGATACACAACGCTGGCCGTGGTTGAGCCTGAACTGTGTGCGCTGTGATCTTTGCGTTCCTGAAACTCTGGGATTTCCGGCCTCTGCGGTGGGCGTTCCTGCCTTCAAAACAGGAAAGTGGGAATGGCCTTCAGCAGCATCGAACCGACTGCAAAAGACCCCCACCGCAGCTCACTGGGGTTGCCATGGGCGGGGCCAGGGGCTCAGCGACGGCGCAGATGGGGCTGTGGATACCGGCCCCTCGGGCGCTGGCCTGGGACTGGAGCCTGGGTAAGCCAGTGTGGCCGCGACTCCTGGGTGTATCTGGGCACCGGACTTACTCAGAGCATCAGGGCTGACGGGCCGGTGCCTTCCGGCTCTCCCAAAGTTCACGGCCAATACCCCTGCAGCAGAAGACAGGTGCAAACAGAGAGCCTGCCCGGTGTCGGCTCCGAGTCTCATGTGGCTGCTTCAGGACAGCCGTGCAGACACAGGGTGGGGGGCAGGAGGGCTGATGGGGGCGACACCCGGGGTGGGGGTTGGGGGGCAGCAGGGCCTGTCTGTCCGCACCCCCAGACCTGTGTCAGCCTTCCTTCCTCCCTGTGGGGTGAGGGTCTTCTCTCCCAGGATCCAGCAGGCCGGGGCTGGGGCCTGCCTCCAGGGCAGCTCAGGGTGCGAAGGCCGGGGAGGTTAGCTGGGTACTGGGGCTTCCGGAACAGCCTGGTTTCTGTGACCCTTTATGGGGGGAGAAGATGGAGGACGAGGGGTGGGAGACAGCAGGGCAGGAGGAGCCAGAGGGGCGGAGCCCTGCGCCAGGGTGCCCCTGGGCCGGGGTCCTCGGATTTCACCAGAGCCCTCGGGCCTGGCTGCTGTGGCAGAGGGTGGGGCGGAGCGCCTCCTCCGCCCAGAAGGACTCCAGCCCCGTCACAGGGCCCTCAGCTCCCCCTAAGATGCCTGGAGGCCCATGTCCCACGGCCATCCACGGGCAGTCGGGGGCGGAGTCCGCAGCCACCTGCACCCGCTCAGGGGAGCGCCCCGGGTGGGGCACCATCCGTCCCCCTGCTCTCTCTCCGCACTGTCTGGTTTCGGCTTTTCACCATCCCGGTTGCGTTTCGTGCTCTTTCACTCAGGGAGTAAGCGTGGCCGTTGTCGTGGGGAAGGGGTGCGGTCCTGGACCGTGAGCCCTCCCGGCACAGCTGCCACTGACCCCACAGGTGGAGGAGGGGAGGTGGGTGGGCGACCCTGGTGACAGGAACAGCCGGGGCAGCATCGCGGGGCAGTGAGGGGCCAGGCTGCAGCTAAGTCAAATGGAGACCTGACCGCCAAGCCCAGGGCGCTGGAACCCGGGACACAGGTGGATCGGGGGCACCCGGGGCACAGGTGGGTCGGTGTGCCTGGGGCACAGGTGGGTCAGGGGCACCCGGGACACAGGTGGGTCAGGGGTACCCAGGGCACAGGTGGGTCGGGGACACCCGGGGCACAGGTGGGTCGGGGGCACCCGGGGCACAGCTGGGTCGGGGGCACCCGGGGCACAGGTGGGTCAGAGGTACCCAGGGCACAGGGAGGTCAGGGGCACCCGGGGCACAGCTGGGTCGGGGGCACCCGGTGCACAGGTGGGTTAGAGGTACCCAGGGCACAGGTGGGTCGGGGGCACCCGGGGCACAGGGGGGTCAGGGGCACCCGGGGCACAGGTGGGTCGGGGGCACCCGGGGCACAGGTGGGTCAGTGTACCCAGGGCACAGCTGGGTCGGGGGCACCCGGGGCACAGGTGGGTCAGAGGTACCCAGGGCACAGGTGGGTCAGCGTGCCTGGGGCACAGGTGGGTCAGGTTCCTGGGGCACAGGTAGGCTGGTGTACCTGGGGCATAGGTGGGTCAGTGTGCCTGGGGCACAGGTGGGCTGAGGGTACCCAGGGCACAGGGGGTTCAGGTGTACCTGGGGCACAGGTGGGTTAGTGTACCTGGGGCACAGGTGGGTCGGGGGTTCCCAGGGCACAGGTGGGTGGTGTGCCCAGGGCACAGGTGGGTACTGCAGGCCTGCAGGGCCCCAGCTGTGAGATTCAGAGCAGAGGCGCCGGGCCTGGGTCACATTGGGGCAGCTGCTCGCCTCCCTGCGATCAGACGCATCAGCCACAGGTCTGAGTGAACTGCTACCTTCAGTAAGAGCACAGTGGATTCTTGGCCTGGGTTTCCCAGCGCCCTCCCTGGTCGCGGGGCTGGGAAGAGGAGAGAGAGCGGTGGGGGTCAGGCTGGGGTCCTCCACTGGAGGAGGAGCTAGGGGGACAAGGATGGAGGGAATGGACCCCAGGGGCCACGCCGCCTCTGGGGACAGCAGGGCAGGGGCTGCCTCTGTCGGCAAGGCCAGCTCGCAGCCTCCGGGGCTAGGGGTGCTGAGGGAGGTGGGCGCTCCTCCCCGCCCGGAAACCACTCTGCAGGGCCCCGCAGCCCCCACCCAGGCACGCAGGTCCCCACTGCACCTGCAGCCTGTTGCTTCCCGTAATCACCCCCACACTCACCTCCAAGCTATGCGCACGGCCTCCTCGGGCTCCTGGGTCCAGGTGAGCACGGCCGTGACCTTGGCGGCTGTCTCCCCACCCTGTGTCACGGGCAGCTCCCATCAGGGGTCAGGGTGAACCTGCTGCCGCCAGGGGCCCCGAGCTGGGAGCCATGCTGGGGGCCACACCCAGAAGACACTTCGGGGCTCCTGGAAGAAAGCCCCCCCGCACCCCTTGCACCTGTGGAGCAGCCAGCGCCCATGCCTCACCCACTACAGCACAACGCCGGCCCAGCCCAACCCGTCCGCCAGTCACCTGGGGCGAGCTCCGCCTCCCGTTTCAGACAGCCCCTAAGTGGTGCTAACCAAGGCTGTGCAGCTCAGGAGAGAGCGGTCCTGGGAGCGGGGTGCCCCTGGGCTCAGATTCTGCCTCTGTCTCCACTCACTGGCTTTGCCCCCGGGGCCGGTAGTGACCCAGCCTCCACGGCCTTCAGTGGCCTCATCTGGACACGACAGGAGGACATGGACAGTGGGAACATGGGCGAGAAACGCAGCTGCCCAGGCGGCAGGGGCTCAGCAGTGTTCAACCTCCACTCGCAACGCCAGCTGCCCGTGTCCCCGTGCCAGACTGGGTCGTGGCCGCCCCGCCCCCAATTCAGCTCCTCACCAACGCACCTGGGAGGCAACGAATGATGGGTCAAGTACGTGGCCCGGCACCCACACAGGAGACGTGGGTGGAGCGCTTGGCTTCTGGCTTCAGCCCACCCCTGCCCTGGCTGTGTGGTCATTTTGAAAGTGAACCAGTAGAAGGAAGTTCCCTCTACCTCTTCCTCTCACTGTCACTCTGTCTTTCAAATAACTACATCTTAAAAAAAAAAAAAAAGAAAAAAGAAAAATTAATTCCGACTGTGGAAATAATAGAAATAAAACAAAAGCCAAGAGAGGCCAGAGTCGTGGCGCAGTGGGTTAAGCTTCTGACCATGACGCCGGCGTCCACTTGGGCACTAGTTCGAGTCCTGGCTGCTCCACTTCTGATCCAGCTCTCTGTTAAGGTGCCTAGGAAAGCAGTGGAAGATGGCCCAAGTGTTTGAGCCCCTGCACCCACATGGGAGACCGGGATGGAGTTCCTGGCTCCTGGCTTCAGCCTGGCCCAGCGCCAGCTGTGGCAGCCATTGGGGGGTGGGAGGAGGTGAACCAGTGGATGGAAGGTTCATTCTGTCTCCCCCTCTCTCTGCAACTCTGCCTTTCAAGTAAATCCATCTTTAAAAAGCAGGCGCCAAGCACCTTGCATGAACGTTCATTTAGTGCTCCCAGCAGCCCCATACCCACTGCACAGGTGAAGAAACTGAGACCCGGTGCTGGCTGGTTCCCAGGACCTCCATGCACAACTGTGGCGCTGTGAACTCCAGCCTCCGCCTCCAAGCAGCTCTCCCCTCTCCGCAGCACCAGCCCTGCATGGGAGGTGAACACCTAGAGGTCAAGTTCAACCACAGGGCCAAGGACTGCATCTCTCATGAATATGGACGGAAACGCCCAGGCCTGGGAGCGGTGTGCGTGCCCCCGGCTGGCAGGTGTGAGGGATGGGGGTGGGGGTCTGCTGTGGGACTCGCCCTGGCCTCACCCTACACTCCCTCTCTCTGGCCATGTCCAGTGTCCCTTTGCTGTTGTAAAGCCGCATAACCCACGACACTTTCCAGAGTTCTGTGTCATGTTAGAGTCCTGGGGAGCGAGGGCGTCTGTGGGCCCTGCGTCTGCAGCCAGCGTGGCCTTGGGGGGTCCTGGACCTTGCAGCAGGTGTCATTGAGGCCTCTGTTGAGGCAGCTGCGTCCTTAACCTTGACCTTGGCTGACAGCGGTCGTGTAGAGCCGTCTCCCGGGCTCCCTGCCTTCTCACCGCAAAATCCTGCAATCTACAGCGACTGACTTGTCCTCAGACTCCAAGAGTGCCCGAGCACCCCCCTCTTCAGCCCCTCGTGGGCCACTGTCACCCCCGGGTGAATCAGAACTCCTTGGCCCGGCGCATGGAGACCTGTGGCGCGGCCTCTGCTGGCCTCCCTTCCTCTGCACCCAACCTCCGGCCCCTAGGCTCTCCCGGCAGCTTCCCGCACCCTGCTGTCCTAGCCCAGCTCCGGACTCACTCCGCTGTGACCTTCAAGGCTTCCTCCGGAAGTGGATCTGGCCCGGTTTCCTGTGACTCAGGGCTGCACCGCCCCCGCACACCGTCTGGTGGCCTTGCCCGTGTGCCCTCCGGGTGGATGTCTGCGTCGGGGGCTCCCCGAGGACGAGGACTGAGTCACTCGGCCTTGCAGCTGTGGCACCTGCGTCAGCCTTGGGAGCACGGGCGCTCGGCGTGGTGTCTGTGGGTGGAGCGCCGAGCGAGTCAGGCACCCAGAGCTCCTGTGCCTTGGTTCCCAAGAGAGGGAGATTTACAAACATTTACCCCACTGGGCTGAGTCGGGAGGTCTGTCCTGCACGCAGAAGCCAGGGGCACCCTGGACACGCTCACACCTGCCGGTCGCCGAGGGCCCTGGGGGATGCTTGTCCCCAGCGTGGGGCAAGGATCGGGCCCTGTGACCCTGGCTTGCATCTTTAGAATGACC
Source organism: Sylvilagus bachmani (assembly GCA_015711505.1). Classification (NCBI taxonomy): domain Eukaryota; kingdom Metazoa; phylum Chordata; class Mammalia; order Lagomorpha; family Leporidae; genus Sylvilagus; species Sylvilagus bachmani. The sequence continues at coordinate 7,272,408 of CM027408.1, forward strand.
CAGCAAATGAATCCTAAAGCCTGAAAATGATCCCCGTGTGTAAGCCCACGTAAGCCATTGGTGTGGTGTAAAGTCTTGCATTTGATCTTTAGGAGCTGGGAGCTCCTAAAACCTTGGGAATCTCAGAGTGACAGAGACGTGACTCGTGGGGGAGGGGCCCTGGGGACCCCCACTGCAGGGACAGGGGCTGGGGACGGGGCTCGATGCACAGTGGCCAATGATTTCTCGGACCATGCCTGTGTCCTGAAACCATCGTGAAGCCCTGGCCGACAGGCTCCGGAGCTGCCCAGCTGGGGAACACGAACCCCACAGGAGGGCGGCCCCAGCTCCGGAAATAGAGGCCCTGGCCATGCTGGGAGTTCCCAGCACTTGCCAGAGAGCCCTCAGCCCACTGCCTGCCTCTCCTGGCCGACCCATGGATTGATTGATTGATTTTGGAAGTCAGAGTTGGGAGGGGGTCTTCCATCCACTGGTTCCCTCTCCAGATGGCCACAATGGCCAGCTCTGGGCGAGGATGAAGCCAGGAGCCGGGAGCTTCATCTGGGTCTCCCATGTGGGTGAAGGAGCCCAACTACTTGGGCCACCTTCCACTGCTTTCCCAGGCCGTTAGCAGGGAGCAGGGTGGGAAGTGGAGCAGCGGGGACTGGAACCGGTGCCCATGTGGGATGGCGGCGACATTGCAGGCCTCAGGCACCCCCTCCACCATCACCAGCACTTTGCTTTAATGGTGAAGACCACGGGGGCCCCCAGCCTCGCGGAATGAATTCTGAGACCCCAGCAGACACCTGTAGCCATGACGGTGTTGTGGGGGTGGAGGGTGGAAAGGCGAGGAGCAGGTGCAGGTTCTCCCGAGCCTCGGACGAGACCTTGAAGCAAGTGCACACAGACAACAGCGCAGCAGCCAAGCGCTGTTCCGGGAAGAGAAAGCACACTGCCCGGGAGAGGAGGAGCGGCCAGGGCTCGAGGCTCGGCTTGAGGCTGGGACGCAAGGCCCCAGGGCTGCTGGCGGCTGTGGCTCTACGGGAGTTGGTCTTGGGGTTCAAGGACGCTAGTGTGCGCCGTCTGGCTACCAGCAGATGAGTGGTCAGCTTCTAGGGGACAGCGTCTGAAGCGTGTACTGTGTTTTTCTCAGTTCCCTCTAGCTCCTGCCTCAAGGTCAAGGCCAAGGGCAGGGCGACAGCAGAGGGAGAGAAAGACAAACAGGCGATGAGAGTTTGGGACTCTGCTTTTCGGCTTCCCCAGTTCACCCTCAGCCGCGTCCAGCCTCGGCGGAGCCAAGCCCTCTCCGGGCTACGTGTTCCCCTACCTATGCTCGCTCATGCTGATACTTAATGTGCAAGATAGGCCCAGGAAGAGATTCTCAACACGGATCAGTGATAAAATAGAACGATCACAGCGCCGTGTGAGGAAAGTGCTGGGGTCGTGGTCTCTCCCCAAGGAGCCAATGCAAATATCTGTAAGTTCAGGCTGCAGCTAGCCACTGGGCTGGATCCCGGCGGGGGTGGTGTGGGGACGCACGTCTGGGGCTGCGGCCTCGCTCTAAGTATATGTTATGCGTGGGATAATTGCTGCAGATTGCACGACGCTGCACTTGGCAACACACTCAAACACTTGGCTATGCACTGTGAGCTCCTTTACCTGCTTGGGGGCAGGCCCGCGCCCCGCGGGGACACGCGGCGCTCGTCTCCTGGCTCCGGCTCCTGACGCCACCTTTTCACAAATGCAGACCCTGGGCGGCAGCCCCGATGGCTCGAGCACTCGGGTCCCTGCCGTCCACCTGGGGGCCCTGGATGGAGAGTCTGGCTTCTGGCTTTGGTCCTGGCCCAGACCCAGCTGTCTCTCCTATACATAAATAAAAATAAAAATAAAGTGCTACTCGATCCGGTTCTTCACAAGCTCCTAAACATGTAATGAAAATAATGTGTAAGGGCCGGTGCTATGGCGCAGTGGGTTAAAGCCCTGGCTGGAAGCGCCGGCAGCCCATATGGATGCCGGTTCGAGACCCCGCTGCTCCACTTCCAGCCCTGCTCTCTGCTATGACCTGGGAAAGCAGTGGAGGATGGCCCAAGTCCTTGGGGCCCTGCACTCGCGTGGGAGACCCGGAAGAAGCTTCTGGCTCCTGGCTTCAGATCGGCACAGCTCTGGCCATTGTGGCCATCTGGGGAGTGAACCAGCGGATGGAAGACCTCTCTCTCTCTCTCTCTCCTCTCTCTCCTCTCTCTGTGTAACTCTGACTTTCAAATAAATCAATAAGTCTTAAAAAAAGAAAATAATATTTAGAAATTTCTTCTGAGGCTTACTTTTTCCGTGTTGGTGTTATATATATATATATATATATATATATATATCCCTAAAAGGGAATACCAGTGGGCAAATACTTAAGTGGCTGGCAACGAAACCCCACAGCACATAAAGCGAGGGACACCCCTACGCCCCTTTATCAACAAACACGGCAGGAAGACGCTTAGACAACGCTAGTGAGGCCGCAGCCATCAGCAGAACAGATGATTGGGCGGGAGGTTCGCTGTGCAGTCGGACACGGTTGTGAACATTGCCCTGGTCTGAGAGCGCTTGTGTTTCAATGAGCAAGCGCGCAAATGCTGCTTTCCCAGCTGCAAAGATCTCCCTCCTGGACACAATGTGCTATTGAAAACAGTAGGCTTCTGCAGCGACATTTCACTCCGAATTTAAAGAAAGGAAGGATTCCAGGCCAGGCTGCAAAGATGGGGGACAGGGACATCGCTTCCCGGTCCGAGAGGCAGGCCGAGGGGGGCTGGCAGCGCGTCAGGGGTCACTTCCATGGAAAGCAGGCCCGGAACTGCTCTGCAGAGCTTCCCTGGGGAGCCCCACACAGCCCATTTGAAAGGCTGCCCCACTTCCGACCCACCCCCCGCTAATGCACCTGGGAAAGCAGCAGAGGACGGCCCGAGTGCTTGGGCCCCGGCCACCCACGTCGGGCATCTGGATGGAGTTCCAGCCTCCTGGCTTCAGCCCGGACCAGCTCTGGCTGTTGTGGCCATTTGGGGAGTGAACCAGTGGATAAAGATTCTCGCTCTCTCTTTCTGTAACTCTGCCATTGAAATAAATAAAATAAATCTTTTAAAAAAGACCTGTTGTGCTTAAAGCAAACAAACAGGAAAAAAAATGTTGCATTTAATCACCCTTTCTTGGCTGGCAGATGCGTCAAACACAGCCGCACACAAGCTGCCCCTTCGGGGGAGAAACGGCGTCCAGGTGAGCCCAGGGGAGCAGCGGCTCGGTCCCCCACAAATGCGTGCTGGGAGCCCTGTTTGAGGAATGTTACCACGGCTCCGTGATTTTTTGTACGGAGCGAGCGCAACCAAGCCAATCTCGAGCCTTTGAATTTACTCTGTAAATCATGGAACACGAAGCTTGGGAAGCACTTCTTTCACTTATTTATGTATTTATTTAAAGATTTATTTATTTACTTGAGAGACAGAGTTACAGAGAGAGGGAGCGAGAGAGAGGGAGCGAGCGAGAGAGGTCTTCCATCCGCTGTTTCACTCCCCAGGTGGCACCAATCAGCTATGCTGATCCAAAGCCAGGAGCCAGGAGCTTCATCAGGGACTCCCATGCGGGTGCAGGGGCCCAAGCACTTGGGCCATCCTCCACTGCTTTCCCAGGCCATCAGCAGGGAGCTCGATCAGAACTGGAGCTGCTGGGACTCGAACCAGCGCCCACATGGGATGCCAGTGCCGCAGGCGGATGCTTAACCTACTACGCCACAGTGCCAGCCCCTTCTTGCGCTTGTTTTAAAAGCCATCCCAGTGAGGAGCGGATGGATTTTGAACGTGTTTGTTAGGAGTGTAAAATCCTGGCTTGCATGCAAAGATGATCGACAACAGAGAGGATGGCGTTTTTAGGCAGATTTCAAAGGCAAGCCCACAGCAAAGACTGCGTGATTAGCGGATCTGGGAGGGGGCGTGGCTTTGGCTGGCTGGACAGCGAGACCCATCTGTCTCTGCATCTTCGCAGTGGTTTCCAGTGGTGGCAGGCGTGGGAACCAAACGCTGAAAATCCACACCTTCCAGCAGCCCCCAGATCTCTGAACTCCGGATTAAGCCGAGGGCACTCGGAAGAGTGAGCCACACCCACTCACTTTGCTTAGCAGAGTAACAGTCTATTCCTGTGTTGTTAATGAAAAACAAATAGGACCGTCATTTCACAATGTTGCTAACTTCAAGGCTTTCCTGCCCCTGGGCTTTGGGAGTGCAGACGGCGACAGCTCAACAGGACAGGGGTCGCTTTCCGCATAAACCAGAAGCAGACACAGCAAAGTTGTGCCCTGCCTCGTGTGGGCTTCTCCCCTCCCTTTGAACTTGGGTCTTTCGGACCCACGGACGGCGGTAGAATGGATGTCAGCTGGGATGCACTGGCTTTGAGAGACAGGCGGTTGTGCCACCTTTTGTAACTGTAACAAAACCCTGCAGGTTGGGGGCTACTTTGTACCAAAACCTTCACTTGGCTGCTGACTCTAGAAAGTGCAAACAGCAGGAGCCATGCAGAGCTGGGCGGGCTGGGTGTGGCCTCCCCCTCCCTCCCTCCCTCTCTCTCTTCTCCCTCCCTCCCATACAGCCCCGTCTCTGGGTCTCTGTTTCAAACAGTAGCACTCTGGGGCTTGTCCTGGGATCCTGGGATCCATTTACCTGGCCAGTGGCATGGAGGGAAAAGGAGAGGGAGGTTCCACTCTCCCCTGCATCCCCCTCCCCGCCCCCGCCCCACCCTGCAAAGGTCAGAGGCAGGAGAGAGCCCTGGGGGGTGTGTGTGTCTCAGAGCCATCGGTGACAGCAGCACCCTGAAACCCACGTGCACGCCATGGGGGGCCCGGGAATAATCAGCTGGGCCTGCCCGAGACCCAGCAGGAGACGGCACCACGGCTGTCCTCGCCATTAGAATTTGAGGTCGTTTTTCCGGCTGTGACAGAACCTGCAGGGAGATGGGTCACCGCAGAGTGAGGCCCGCACACCTCAGCACGCGGGCGTTCAGCCCCGTGACAGACATCTGCGCTTCCAGGCTTAACCACAAAACCAAACTTCTGGTTGTATTTAAAAATTGTGGGGGGGCCGGCGCAGTGGCTCACTTGGTTAATCCTCCACCTGCGGCACCGGCATCCATATGGGCGCTGGGTTCTAGTCCCGGTTGCCCCTCTTCCAGGCCAGCTCTCTGCTGTGGCCCGGGAGTGCAGTGGAGGATGGCCCAGGTGCTTGGGCCCTGCACCCGCATGGGAGACCAGGAGAAGCACCTGGCTCCTGGCTTCAGATCGGCACGGCGTCGGCCATAGTGGCCATTTGGGGGGTGAACCAACGGAAGGAAGACCTTTCTCTCTGTCTCTCTCTCACTGTCTATAACTCTGTCAAATAAATAAAATAAAATAAATTGTGGCAAAGTATATGTAACACAATTTACCATTTTCATTGTATTTATTATTTTTAAAATTTCATTTGAGAGTCAAAGAGAAGGAGAGAACCCGTCGGCAGGTTCTCCCCCAGATGCCCACAACGGCCCCCAGCCAGGAGGTGGGCACGCATCCCGGTCTCCCCGTGGGTGCCAGGGGCCCTACTCCCTGCGCCATCGCTGCTGCCTCCGGGCTGTGCAGCAGCAGGAAGCAGAGGGGGACCTGAACCCAGGCGCCCACATCCCCGCTGGCGGCCGAGCCGCGAGGCCGAGCGTCCACCCCCGTGTGGGTCACTGCCAAGCGAACGGGTCAGCAGCACTTGGTGCTACTCAGAGTTGTGCAATCGCCACCTCCAACCATCTCCAGAACTTCCCGTCCTCTCAAACAGGAGCTCCGTCCCCATGAAACGACTCCCTGCGCCCTGCTACTCAGCTGCTAGCAACCGGCAGTCTCGTCTCCTTCCTGTCCCCACGAATGCAACCACCCGCGTGTCCCCTCTAGCAGGTTCCCACGGCATTCGTTCTTTGGGGACTGGCTCCTGCTGTCCCCAAGGTGGCCCTGGCATGGCACGCGTCAGGATTTCCTCCCCCGGAGAGCCTGCTGTTTCGGTCCGGCTGCTCCGCGCCTCTGCCTTCCAGAAGTTCCTACTCCGTTCTCGGCCCCTCCTGTGCTGTTGGGACCTCAGGGCTCAGCTCAACCCCACCTGTCTCCAGAAACTCCTCCGGGTCGTTCCTTTTCCCCAGGAGGGAGCCTGCTACCTCCTGGGGCCCCACAGCTCTCACCTGCACCCAACCAAGCCGGGTGCACCTGCTCCCCAGCTCCGTGCGGGGTCTTGGAAGGAAGATGTGGCATCTCGTGTCTGTTGCATCTCTGCCAAGTTCAAAACCAAGCCGTGCATACAGCAGGTGCCTGACACGTAAAGGAAAATGCGTGAATGACAATAAACAGTGTCCCCAGTGTCTCCTGGAACATTCGATTCCATCCAGTGGACACATCCTGCGCTGTCACACCACGGAGCTGGCCAGGACCGTGCCAGCCTGGAGCAGGCATGGCTCTGATGTGAGCACCCATAGGCACAGGTTCAATTCTGCGGCGGGGCACAAGGACACTGGGCAGCCCGAGGTTGCCCGCTCGTGAAGGGGCAGACCCCAGGGGCTTAGCTGAGGAGCTGTGGGGAGCGGGTGGTGAAGCATGTCGCACGCAGTGGGCACCTGCTACCCTTGGGTTGTGCGAAGGTCGGCAGACGCGAGACAGCAGCTGAGACACAGGCTCTGGCTGCAGCTGTGGGTGTGTGTGTTTGGGGAGGGGGATTCCAGAGGAGGCCAGCTTGTGAGTGAGCTGAGGGAGACCTACCCTCATGGGGCGGGGGGACGGGCCACCACCCTGTCCTCGGAGGCCAGGGTGTGTGACCTGGGCGTCCATCTTCCCCGCTCTGGGTTCTGGGGCCTTGGACTCAGCCCAGGACTTGCACCGCTGGCTGCCCTGGGCAGCCAGTGGCAGAGGCCCCCTGTGGAGCAGAGCCCATCCCTCTGTCTCTGTCACTTCCTGTTTTCTGCCTCTCTGCAGACCCCGACTGCCAGCGTCCACGGCAGAGCGCAGGCCTCCTAGGCAGCCCTGCCAGGGGCCCTCGGCGTGCGGCCAGCCCCAGAGCTGTCAGCCACGGGAGCCAGCTGAGCAGCGGCAGACAGACAGACAGACGGACAGACAGACGGATGAGCTGACAACCTGGCAGCTCTCCCATGCTCCGACGCCATCGTGGCTGCTGGTCTCACCCTAGTTCAAGCTACCCCATACAGCCCGGGTCTCTGTTCACGGAAACAAAACTGGGCACAGGGTTTGGATCTGGGTCGCCTGTGGGGACCTGGCCGGCCCCGTGCCCAGAGGAAAGGGATGTCTGGTGCCCTCTCCCATGGAGCCGCTGCCGCCGGTCTGGTTCCGACACGGCCCCCCAAAGCCACGGCCTCCCCCAGGGCGCCCCAGGCTCATGAGCCGCCCCTGTCGCAGGAAATCAGCCCCAGTCTCAGCGACGGCGTGGGCTGGGAATCCTGGGGTTTTATTTTTATTCACTAATGATTATTTTCTTTCTGGAAATGCTAACTTATTTTTAGAAGTATTTGAAAGGCAGTGCAAGAGAGAGAGAGAGAGAGAGAGAGAACGTGAGAGATTCTCCTCGCTCTGGCTCATTCCCCAGTGCCCTGCAGCATCTGCGGCTGGGCCAGGCCGAAGCCAGGAGCCTGGAACCATCCAGGTCTCCCACGTGGGCGCCAGGGCCCAGCACTGGGGCCGTGACCCGCTGCCTCCGGGCTCCGCAGCAGGGAGCTGCTTTGGAAGCAGAGGCGCGGCAGGACCCCGCGCCAGGCGCAGGGATGGGGTGAAGCGTCCCCCGCAGAGGCCTGACCCGCTGTCCACACCCCTGCCTCAGTGCTTTCTTTTTAAGCATCTACTTTCCCTGTAAGTGGCGGGAGCGGGCAGACAGGCTTGGAAAAACCACGAAGGGTACAGATAGCAAGAAAAAGACAAAATTGCCTTTCTCCCGCACCTGCCCCAGCAGCCTCTGCGGGGGTGGCGGTGGGGGGGGGATGCTGCTGTCTGTGGCAAACCAGCCCCCGCTTTTTATCTCTGGGCTCCGCCCAAAGAAGGTGGGGCAGCTGCCGTGTTACTCCCAGCCCACAGGTGCCCCCAGCTCGGAGCGCTCCCCGCGCCGCCAGCTCCTGGCTCCAGCCGCTCCTCCTCGGCGCTGCTCCCAGCTGCACCTGTGACTCCCGGGGTGACCACCGCCTTCCTCTCTGGGACCCCGACCCACTGCCACGCGGCCCAGGAGGGGCGGCCCATCCAGGGAGACGAGGTCTTAGAAGTGACGCCTCTGGGCTTGTCTGGAACCTAAGCGGTTGGTTTGAGAATGGTGACAGGGCAGTGTCCCTGAGATGTCAGGACGTCGTCATGCGGTTCTTGTCCGTCCCGGGGGTCACAGGTCTTACAGATGCACATCAAACCCAGTCAAAATGCTCAGGGTGCCGGATGCAAAGAATACACAACATCAAATTTGCCTTCATGTTCAGCAAGCTCAAGCCGTGTTCTCCCAGCTCTGGGGCCAGAGCTCCTGGGAGGAGGCCCCTCTGGACATCCACCCTAGGGTGCAGTTCTGGTCCTCACAGCCCAAGGTGGCTGCTGGAACATGGGCCATTGCACCGAGGTTCCTGCCAAAGGGGCAGAGGCAGGTGATTAGAAGGGAAGCCCCCTCCGTGAAGAACATGGCTGCTGGCGGGGGTGCGCATCACTCCTGCTCACGGCTCCTGTCCACAGCGGTCACACCTGGCCCGGGGAGGCTGTGGGCTCAGCGTTCACTCCTGGGTCCATGTGCTCATGTCGAGAGAGGCGGTGCTTGGGCATGACAAGCCTGTTGGAGCAGCCCGGGCACAGGACACTAAGTCTGATGGAAACTCGCAGGGCTGTGCCCCCCCCCCCCCCGGCTCACACAGGCCACCAGCCTGCACACCCAGCGACAGACAAGGGGGGTCGGTGCGGTAAAGCCCCTCCGAGGTCGTGTGGCCCTGCACCTCCGTGTGAACAGACCCCCGGGGGGCTCCTGGCCGGGTCGGCATTTGATTCCCTGGCAGGAAACCACCCGTGGCTTCCCCGCGAACGGACGTGTTCGCCCGGACCTGGGTCTGCTCTCAGCCTCTGCCCGCTGATGGTGAGAAGCGGCGACCCTGCGGGAGCCCTTGTCCTGCGCCAGGTGGGGGCCGCGGAGCGCTGAGGAGGGACTTCCTGATCCAGGTGAGTGTGGGTGGCCGCGTGGCGCGGCGGTGACGGTGCTGCCTGGGACGCCCACCTCACCCAAGTTTCCAAATGAGGTGAAAATAAATAAATAAATAAATACCAGCTTTTAGAATGAACCCGATCGCCGCAGCCTGGTGACAGATGAACGCCATTCCCGTCCCCGAGGGGTGCACGGAGCCGTGCTGGGCTGGGGTCAGCAGTGCCGCCTGGTGACGGGGCAGGAGGGCGGTGAGGCTGTGACGGGGAGGCCAAGGGCCACTCCCAGCCCCGGCGGGGCAGCTCCATGGTGGGGGGACCGGCCCAGCACAGTAACCCCCACGTACCCTGGTTCACTCCCGCCTCGGGCACCCCAGTCACCTTGCCGTGTGCAGTGAGGATGCCCCCAAAGCCTTTGTGTTCCGTGGAACCCCACAGTGCCCCAGCTCCCCCATCACAGAGGCCGGAGCAGAGGGTGGACGCCCCAAGGTCACCGCAGGGAGGAGGCAGTGCCCAAGGCCAGCGCCAGGGCAGCCAGGGAGCCACGCCCCCAGGGGTGGACGCCTGCCCCGCGCTGCGGGCTTTTCCCATATTTACCTGACCGGTCGTCCGAACAATCGTGAGGAAGCACCCGGCCCAGCTGGCCCGGATGCACGTGTCGGCCGGCCTTTCCGGGGGCGGGCGAGGGGGCCCTGACGCGCCGTCCAGGAAGCAATAAGCCGGCGGCGCTGGCTCCTCCGCAGGCGGTGAGAGGGACAGCGCTGGCTCGCTCCGCGCCCAAGCGCACAGGCCCCGCGGCCAGGCCGGCTGCACGGCCCGAGGGCCCAGGAAGAGGGGCCGGCAGGGTGTCACTGCTGGGGGCTGCACCCCAAAGCTCCCCCAGAGCAAACCAAGAACCTCCACCAGGGTGGCTACCGGAACAAGACGCCCCAAATGGGAGCGCCTGGCCCGCGACCGGGCTCTCAGTGGGCTGCTGTGTTATCAGCTTTTCCAAACTTTGTAAAAAAAAAAGTATGTGTTTATTTTGAAAGTCACAGTTAGAAAGAGAAAGAGCGAGGGATTTCCATCTGCTGGTTCACTCCCCACGGTGGTCAGAGCGGGGCCAGGCCAAAGCCAGGAGCTTCATCCCAGCGTGGGCGGCAGGGCCCCAGGCATCCGGCCCACCTTCCACCGCTCGTCCCAGGCGCACCAGCAGGGAGCTGAGCGGAAATGGGGCAGCTGGGACACGCACCAGCGCCCGCGTGGGATGCTGGCGTGGCTCGAGGCCACCGCTCAGCCCCAGAGCCGCGTGGTAAGAGGAAGGGCGTGTCCCGGCTCATGGTCCCGACGGCTGGGGGCAGGAGGATGGGGGAGGGGGTCCCACGGGGCGCCAGGCGGGACACAGGCGGCACATGTGGGCCATGTAAGCAACCCCAGGCCAGGCCACCGCCCAGCAGCCCGGTTCTCCACGCTCACTGCGCTCGCCTGTGCCGTTCACCGTGAACCCTGTTCCACGGGGGCTGAACGCCAGCGTGAGTTCTGGGAGCCGACTCTCTGCCATCACGGCGGCAGTCCGTCCCGCAAGTCTGCTGCCGGCACCCCAGGCGGTCCTGGCTTTGGCCGCAGCACCCGGTCCCCGCCTGCACGTCCCCGTGGCATTCTCCCTGTGTGTGCTTGTGCCCAAGCTTCCCTGTATGAGGACGGATGTCGGTCACGAGGCCACGGGGATCCAGGCCACCCTCCCGACCTCACCTTTGCTCCAGCGCCTCTGGGAAGACCCGGGCTCCAAGCGAGGTCACATCCGCAGGTGCCACAGGTGAGGACGTCAGCGTATGGAGTTTGGGAGCAGAATTCAACCACAGGACCCCCGCCACACATGGGGGTCCGTGCAATGGTGGGCCACACTTCCAGCAAATGCCATGAGAGCAACCTCAGGTACCCCCCCCCCCCCCAGCAGAAAAGTGGGGTTGGGCCCGTGCTTCCCCAGACTGGCTTTCCGCGGCCACCAGAGACGTCCTGACCTGGGGACGGAAGCTGCGAGGGTCCACGCGGAGAGGCCGACCGCTGGGACGCCCCCTCTGGAGGAGGGGGATGTGTGAGGCCAGGCCAGGGACGAGCCGGGCAGGCAAAAAGCTCCCAAGAGGACAGGCTGGTGGCTGAGCGCGGTTCTAGCACTTTCTGCGAAGCAGGCCCACCTTGGCAAGCCGCAGGGACCGGAGAGAGACAGGCAGGTGTGGGGAGAGCTGTCCAGGCCAGGTGGGGAGCAGGCGGCTGCTGACCCAGCCCCAGGGCTCGCCCCGCCCAGGAGGTGAGCAGCCTCCAGCTGCCCCGTGGTCACCTGGCCCTGCCTGCGCCTGGAACCTGGTCTAGGAGGGACCCGGAAGACCCCGCCCACGATAAGCTTACTGAGAACTCTCGAACATCCCACGGGGCCATTAGACACTCAGCATCAGACGCCGTTACACCTCACCCCAAGTTCCTCGATGTCAGAGAGCTGCGCTCACCACAGCTGGGGCGATGCTCGGCTGCAGTGTCCGACCGGCGGGGCCCCTGCGGCTCTCTGCATCTGCGCCTGCACCAGGCCCACCTGGCAGCCACAGCGGCCCCTTGGTACCTGCGTGCCGGGGCGAGCGCCACCCTCCATCGGGGTTTCTCACGCGGGTGGCAGGAACCCAAGTACCTAGGCCATCGTCTGCTGCCTCCCAGGCGCACCAGGGGGGAGCTGGATTGGAAGTGGGGAGCAGCCGGGGCTTGAAGCCGGCACGCGGACACGACACGTGAGGGTTCCAAGTCGTGGTCTCGCTGGCTGTGCCACACGCCCACGCCCGGCAGGCAGTGTTTGGAGGGCACCGAGTGTCAGCTGGGGACGATGACGAAGTCCTGGGGATGGTTGCACAGCTCGCAACTGGACATGTGCGTGGTACTACTGAACTGTACACTGACAATAGAAAAATTCCCCCTTGCAAGGGACCGGCGTCTTCCCTTGACTACTGAGCGACCTGTCCACTCGGGCAGGTGCCCCAGCTGGCAGTGCTGAGCACCCCGGGCAGTGCCTGGGCAGGGCCAGCGTCGCCAGGGAGCTGGTGGCCGCTCGGCTGTTCCCGCAGGCGCCGGCCTCGCTCAGGGACACCTCCTGGGTGGCAGGAAGGGACACTCACGTTGAGTCATTTGCAGGATTGCAAAGCGGGAAGGACTTCCAGGCTTGGCGGCCTTGGGGGAAGCGACTTTCTGTTCTTTTGGCCTCTCCTGTAACCCAGCCATCCACCTGGGACTCTGCTTCCTATCTCCAGACGTTTCTAAGCAGCGGCTCTTGCAAGGACCTTGGCAAACACGCCTTGAGGGCAGGCACAGGGCGGCTGTTCCGATTCCCCGGCGGGAGCGTTCCAGGACGGCGGAGGGGCGGAGGTCGCCAGGCTCTCGAACCTGCTTTCTGGATTTGAGCTCAGGCAATGCAAGGACAGCCAGATAGAAGAGCTGTGCATGGGGCTCAGGGAAAATGGAATTTAACTTGGGTGTAACGTTTTGGAGTGCATGCACAGTGTTTACATCATATGCATTTTCCATGTCTCATGATAGAAACTTTGCACTAAAGTAAACTCACGTATCTTGCAGAGAGTCTCGGATTTTTATTTTTTAAAATTTCTGTGAAAGGCAGAGAGACAGAGAGACGGAGAGGGATCTCCCTACCACTGTTCCACTCTCCCAAACGCCTGCAGTGGCCGGGCCTGGGCCAGGCTGAAGCCGGGAGCCGGGAACTCAAGGTGAGTCTCCCACAAGGTGGCAGGGACCCAGCTCCTGCCCTCACGTGCTGCCTCCCAGGCGCGCGATGGCCAGAACTGGAATGGAGAGTGGAGCCGGGACTCAAACCCAGGCACGGACAGGGACGAGCGAGGCACGCCTCCCGGGGCCATCTTAACAGCTACACCAAAGCCCCGCCCAACCCACACTTTGAACTGCACTTCCTGTGAACGGTTCCAAGTTTGTACAAAGCCCACCTGGCAGGTGCTCCATCTGCGCCGGCGCGGAGGGTTGGGGGTCCTACTTGTACCTGCCGGGGGTCAGGCCTCGATGCCCCTCTTCCAGCGCAACTCAGAAACAAACGTGTCGCCCACTCGGTATTCGCCTGGACCGCAGCCTCTCTGCTGGCGCTGTCCTCTCTCCACGGCGTTTCCAAAGCCGCAGGTGCTGTTCACCTGGCCAGGACCGCGTCCGCATGGGACATCAGGTTGCTGTCCGCTCGTTTCCATTGCCCCCGGGTAGCCAGGAAGGCCCACCACCTTGGCCTTCACCCTCCTGGGCCTTGAGCGTGGCCTCGGGGGCCCAGCCGGAGAGGCCGCAGCGCACACTCAGGCCAAGCCTCGGCTTCCTGCTCCCCAGCTAAGCGCTGCCCGTTCGCCCTGGCTCCTGCCTTAGGAGAAACAGCTTTGTGAGCTTTTCCTACAGGTCTGGAGCCCTCACCTTCCCCACACGGTTCCCCGCTGTTTGCACCACTGGTTAGCTCGGCACATTCGGAACCCGCGCTGGAGCGCTGCTGTCAACCCCACAGCCACTCCGACTCCTGAGTCTCTGCTGGACTCCTTCCCTGGCCCAGGGTCCCTGCTGGACGCCACCTCCCACCTGGGGCCCTCGAGGCCGGGGCGGGTCCTGTGGGGTTCTGTCTCCCCCTTCTCCCTGCAGACAGGTGAAGTCTCACTGCGGATGCACGTGAAATGCTTTGACTTTCAGCTGTTGGCCCTCAATTAAGCAGAGAGCAATCCACAGTTCACGCCCCAGGTCCAGGGGTCTGGCCGTGTCCAATGAGACCACCCAGGGGGAGACACCACGAGGCCAGCTGTTGTCTCAACCTCCTTTTGAGCCAAGAAGAGAATCCTGGGGAGGGGAACCCCAGGATGCCAGTCATACTGTTTCCATGGCAACAGAGCCTTGCGACCCCAAGGTGGAGCCCACTGGGGCCTGGGCCCTCACCTGGCGCAGTGGACGGCCGGCACTTGATGACCGCCGTGTGGACAGAGGCGTCAGCACAGCACCGCGGTGCCCTCACGTGCAGGCTACGCTGAGGCTGTGCTGACCGAGTGGGGGCAAGACTGGGCAGCGGGGGAGGCTGAGCACCCCCAGAGCAGCACCTTTGGGTTCTATTTCAAAAAATACTTTTGGGGCCGGTGTGGCATAATGGGTAAAGCCGCCACCTGTGACGCTGGCTTCCCACTGGTTTGAGTCCCGGCTGCTCCACTTCTGATCCAGCTCCCTACTATGGGCCTGGGAAAAGATGGCCCGAGTGGTCCCTGCCACCCACGTGGGAGACCTGGAGGAAGCTCCTGGCTCCTGGCTTCGGCCTGGCTCAGCGCCGGCCATTGCGTCCATCTGGGGAGTGAGCCAGCAGATGGAAGATTTCTCTTTTTCTTTTCATCTTTCTCTGTAACTCTTTCAAATCAATCAATCAATCTAAAAAAAAAGTTTACTTATGTTTATTTAAAAGGCGGGGGGGGGGGGAGAGCGGTGTTCCACGCACCGTTCCACGCCTCAAATGCTCACAACAGCTAGGCCTGGGCCAGGCTGAAGCCAAGAGCCTGAGATTCCACCCGAGCTGCCCACACGGGTGGCAGGAACTTGAGTCCCTGCGCCGTCGTCTGCTGCGTGGTGTGCATCAGCAGGAAGTGCTGTGGGAGGCAGAGCAGCTGGGACTCGAACTGGCACCCAGACAGGATGTGGGCTTTGCAAGTGGCGACTGAGGCTGCACCCCAGCCCCCACCCCAGCTGTCAGGTTCAAGGGGGCGGGGAGAGATGGGTCTTGCAACCACTGGTTCACTCCCCAAAGGCCACAATGGCTGGGGTAGGGCCAGGCTGAGGAAACCCAGCAAGGCTCCCAGTGTTCAGATCCCGAAAGTGGCGAGCCTGGGCTGCAGGCTGTGTCCCCTGAGCCGTGCGGCATCCGGCCTCTGTGGCCATCACGACCCCTGGAGTCTGCCGGGGGTGGGTGGGGGTGGGTGAAGCCGGGTGTTGTTGTTGACCACGTTGCCATGGTTACAGGAAACGGCCCGCGGCTTTGGAGGTGATACAGTTGGTCCAGCTCACCAGGATCTGGCCATCTGACGCTCAGCCCCTTGAGGGTTAGCCCCCGATTCCGGCCTCGCCCGTTGCCACGGCCCAGGAGCCGGACAGGGCACAGCACCCAGGCCGCCCCCTCCCAGCTCCCTCATGGCTGCCCGTGCAGCGGCGGGGAAGGGGCTCCTGGGTCCTGCCAGGCAGGGCCTGCCAGGGCTGGAAGTGGCTAAGTGGAGGGTTAAGGGTCACCACGCAGGCCTCAGGAACAGAGGAGCAAAGACGTTAAAACTAGCAGTAAAAGCTGAGGCAGGCAGGGGCTGGGAGGGCCCTGGGCTGCGCACAGCTACCTCTCTGCGGGCTGTGCTGGCACTGGGCTCCCCTGGGAACAGGGCTACGTGGACAGAAGGCAGGGCCCCCATGCCCAGCCCAGCCTCCCGTCCTCATCCACGTGACGTGAGTCCCCAGTTAACCAGTATGTGCACTGCTCTGGGTGCTGGATGGACAGTGGTTCGCCCTGCCCCACCCTAACTGGCCTACTGCCTGGCTTCTGGCCGTGGGTGTGCGAGTGGCAACCAGCAACAACCGAATCGTGATGCGAATGCCAGGGGCCGAGGCCTCAAGGTGCTAAGGCAGTGGCGGAAGGGAAGGAGAAGAGGCGGGTTAGTCTGTCTGGCTGATGGAGCTGCGAGGGGCCGCGGTGCTCATGGAGCTCTCCTCTGCTTTGTGGACAGTCCACATTGTCCATGATGGAAGTTCAAGAAAACAGGGCATGTTGGGGCCGGCACTGCGGCTAGTGGACTACGCCTCTGCCCGCAATGCCAGCATCCCATACAGGCGCAGGTTCGAGTTCCGGCTGATCCACGTCTGATCCAGCTCCCTGCTAATGTGCCTGGGAAAGCAGCGGAAGATGGCCCCAGTGCTTGGGACCCTGTACCTTGCTCCTGGCTTTGGACCAGCCCAGCTCTGGCCACTGTAGCCATTTGGGGAGTGAACAGTGGATGGAAGTCCTCTGTCTCTCCCTCTAACTCTCAAATAAACAAAACGAAACAAAACACGGCAGGTCACCTATCATTTGCTACCTAGGCAAGGCAGTGTGCCAGCAGCGGTTGTAACGGCTGAAATGGGCGGTCCTGACCGGCCAGGGCTGACACGAGATGGCTGGGGAGAGGCAGAGGCCCTGGCTTAAGACAGTGCCCAGATGTTCTAGAAAGAGCAAGGTTAGCGTCACCCGATGAGCAGGCGGAGCGGAGCGCCATGGAGCAGCCAGCTCCCGGGAACACTCGGGCTGTCACTCTGAGGAGGGATGTGGCTCGGGTTAAACTGGCTCCGGTGCCAAACGCAGGCAGTCACACCAAGGCCCCTCCTCCTCCGTCCCTCCCCCCGGCCACTCCCATGGGGCTCCCCGCGCGGCCCTCACCCCACAGCCATCTTCCCCGGTAGCTGGCGGGGAATCGGGTGGGCCGTGCCACTGTCTTAGCAATGTTCATGATTTCAATTGCAGGCAAAATAAAACATGACACAAACGGTGCTTACCAGAGCGTTTCTAAGATTCTCCTAAGTATGTTACAAACAGCCGCTTCTGCTTGTCCAACAAACGATGGATTTAAAAAGAAGCCAAAATTCTGTCCCAACTAGAAATGACGTTTTCTCAAGTCCTACACATCAAAGGAAACCGAAACTAAAGACATTCCCACCATTTTACTTCACGCTGATGTTTCACAGAGTTAATATGTTCATTTCAAAAATAACGGCTTATACTTATTATAGAAATGATTTTGAAAGATTCTTTTAGATTTTTAAGTCAAATCAAAGTTATATAAATTATGGGTTGAAGAACAATTTCTACAGTGTGATCCCATTTGTATTCTCAAAACAGATGTGTGCTGTCTACACCTGCAGAACAGAACATTTGACAAAAGCTAGGACAAGCTACCTTCAGCTTAGACACGCGTGGACTTGTGATGGCGGGCACGTGGCACTTTGAGCAAACAACCCTTTTCAGCGGGTGTGCCAGCATTTTGTCACCCAGGGGGGGCTTCTTGGGAGGCAGAGAGGGAGCGGGGGGGGGGGGAGGGGAGGAGGAGGAAGGAGGGAGGAGAAGGGAGGGAGGAGGGAGGAGAAGGGAGGAGGGGGGAGGAGGGGAGGAGGGGGAGGAGGGGAGGAGGGAGGAGGAGGAGGGGAGGGAGGAGCAGGCAGGCAGGCGCTGCATTTCCGCTTAGCGTTCACAGGTTCGCAGAGACCTGGCAGCCCTACTGGTTCAGGTACCTGGAGATGGACCAGCGCACGCTGAGCCAGGAGGCTGGGAGACGCCGGGGCACGGGGTTCGTCTACGCTGGGCAGTTCCGCCCCGGCAGCCCACCTCTGCAAGGCCCCACTCTCAGCCAGCAGGGGAGGCACAAGCCTTCCCTAACGCACCACAACGGTGCCCCTGTGAACTGGCAACATCTGTGGGGTCCGACCATCTGCAGGGTCTGGGGAGCCACAGCGGACACTGGGCGGGGCTCTGCTGAACCCGAGTGCCTCATTTAATCCGCAGACGCAGAGGTTGAACTGTCCAAGGACCCAGAGCGGGCAGGCAGCCCTGGGCTGGTGTGGCTGCAGAGCCCAGCTCTGATCACCACACTGGTCCCGACTCCCGGCGACACTGCTCCCCACTGCTGACACGTGGACTCCCCAAGTCTCAGCGCTCCGCAGCACTGGCAGCCTGGGGAGTGAGGAGGTCCCCAGGGGCGCGGGCCCAGCAGGCAGTGGCTCTACGCATGAGCGGCACCCTGGGCAAGTCCAGCAGCAGCGCCCTTCTCCCACCTCGTGCACAGCTCCCACCCGAGAGCAGCGGGGAGCCGCAGCCCCGTTTTCTGAGAGGTGGTTAAGGGACAGAGGCCGGGGGACGCAGCTCGGGGTAGGGACGGACAGGCCAGGGGGCTCAGCACCAGGGCGTGAGTGGGGCCGGCTGCCCAGGAGCTCCACACAGCCACACGCCCGAGCCCACCCGCTAATCACCATAGTGTGAGCGGGGCCGGCCGCCCAGGAGCCCAGGACGGAGTCTGCTCCCACACAGTCACGCGCCAGGCACGCTGGGCCTTGTGGCTGACAGCATTTGCAGGTGGAGCCCATACTCCCAGTCCAGACAGCCCTGCTCTCGGGCGCCCATGGACTCGAAAACCCGTACACGCACCTCTGACATCACACTACCATATGGAAAACACACGGCGGAGGCAAGGTTGGTTTCCAAATTAACTCAAGGTTTGAATTGTTCAAGAAGCATCCAAACAGAGCCCTGATTTTTATGTTTCCTCTAATCCCCTTTCGGAAACAGGAGGAGACCTCGCTTTAATCTTGTGCCAAGTTCAGAGTGACCAGCAGCTTCCAGTCCCGGCACACGCTCAGCTGGCCTAACGGTTTGTTCTCAAACAGCGCAGACGAACGCGGAGGCGAGCAAACGGACCCGCCACACCTCTGGACACAAAGCTGGCGACACAGGACACCGGCAGGACGGGCGTGCTTCTGGGTGGCTTAATCGGGACGCTGCACAGAGCACAGGGTGAACCTTCCAGCTCATGGTGCCCACCCGCGACCTGGCCCGCTCACCACACCAGGAAAGGGGCCACACCAGGGAGGGCGCCCCGGCTCCGAGCGCTGGCCAGTGGTGGGCGCCCTGTTTGAGTCCAATCCCAGCAGCACAGCACGTTAGAAACTCTCGCCTCCACATACGATCATTCACACGGAACCGTGGCGCGTGTTCCCCGGGCCAAGGCCCTGATGGCGAGCAGCCGGGGGGATGTGCTGGCCCCCGCCCGGGCGCGATCGCCCCCAGGCTCAGTGGAACGGCCGGCCTCTTCGGTGCCGGGACCTCAGGTGACCAGCCGAGCGCCTCAGCTTCTTCCTCTCCTGCCGATGCAGCTTCTCGGCCTCCTGCTGCTTCTTCTGCTGTTCGGACTGAAAGAGAAAATGAGATGAGAGGAGGCGGAGGGAGAGAGAACGCCGCCACCACGCCCGCGGTCCCGGGCCAAGCACACACCACTGCAGTGGGCTGGCCGGCCGGACCCTGCTCGGACAGAGCGGCAGCGCTCACAAAGCAGAGGGGAAGGGCCCCGCCAGGCCTGTCTGGCCACAGAGCAGGAAGCCAGCTTTTTAGCCAGGGCGCACACTACCAGGAGGCGTGACAGGGCCACCAAGAGCCGCTGGCGAAGACGGCTTTGCTCGCAAATGCCCACTGCTCAGGAAAGCTGCGGCTCAAAGACCCCCATGCTGTTTGGGGTCAGGAGAGCCGGGGTGGCTGTCACGTGTTTGTGTAATTAATGTATTAATACGGTAACAAACGTGGTCATCTAAATGCATTCAATTATTACAAGATGTCTCATCTCAGAGCCCAACCAGAGTGTCAGAAATGCACGACTTGGGGCCGGCATTGGGGTGTAGCGGGTTAAGCCCCCACCTGTGACACCGGCGTCCCATGTGGGTGCTGATTCAAGTCCTGGCTGCTAAACTTCCAATGCAGGTCCCTGATAACATGTCTGGGAAAGCAGAGGACGATGGCCCAAGTGCTCGGGCTCCTGCACCCACGTGGGAGATGTGGTAGAGTCTCCTGGATCTTGGCTCCAGCCTGATCCCGCCCCAACCTTTGCAAGCACGTGGGGAGTGAACCAGCAGATAGAAGATCTCTTTCTCTAACTGTGCTTTTCAAATAAATCATATTTTTAAAAAAGAAACGAAGATATTTTAAACAGAAAACAATGTCCACTCCTTTTGCACAGCTCTTCTGTTTGTAAGCCAGAACCCTGACTTTACACACAGTGTCTTAGCGCACAGCACACTTAGGCACACAGCACACGTACTATCACCCATGCCCGATTCATTATTTTTTTTTTTAATTTATTTGACAGGTAAAGTTATAGACAGTGAGAGAGAGAAAGGTCTTCTGTCTGTTGGTTCACCCCCCAAATGGCTGTTACAGCCGGCGCTATGCCAATCTGAAGCCAGGAGCTTCCCCCTGGTCTCCCATGCAGGTGCAGGGACCAAGCACTTGGGGGGCCATCCTCCACTGCCCTCCCGGGCCACAGCAGAGAGCTGGCCTGGAAGAGGGGCAGCCGGGACTAGAACCCGGGGCCCTCTGGAGCTCCTGTTCAGACCTGGCGGCTCTGCTTCCAGTCCAGCTTCCCGCTGAGCGCACCTGACCCCTCCACGGGGACCTGGACGGAATGCCGGCCTTCTGGCCCTGCCTGGTCCAGCCCTGGCTGCTGTGGACATGTGGGGCGTGAACGGAAGATCTCTCCTCCGTCTCCCCACTTCAGTTCATCACCCTGCCTTTTAAATAAATCTTAAAAACGAATAAATAGATGAAAGACTCGCAGCACAGAATTGACAGCGAAGGCAACGCTGCGTCGTTTACGCCCACCGCGGATGGCTGTGACCATGCGCACTAGGACAGCGCGCCCTGTGGCTGGGACTGCGTGCCCTGCACCTAGCAGCACCCGCGCGTATGGGAGCAGCACTGCACGTGGGTGCTGGGAGCCCTGGGGCACTGCCCTGCACACTAGCACCCCTCAGCGGTACATGCTGCACATTCGCCCCCTGGCACTGTCGGGGTGAGCAGGCACAGGGAAGGGAGGCGACGTGCAGCACCGAGAAAGGCCGCGAGCCCCAGCCCAGGAAGCTCCCCTCTGGGTCTCTAGTCCTTCCCGACGACAGCCGGTTCTCCAGTGTCTGCTCGTGGAAAACCCAGAGGACGTCCAGCCCAAGTTCCTCCAGTGGCTGTGTCTGAGGCGCCCCTGGCTGCCATGGGCGCAACTTTCCCCGGTCTCCTGCTCTCTGAGACCTCTGCCCTGCGGTCCACGCCCACGCAGTACTCAGAATAATTCTCCAAAGGACAAAAGTGCAGGAGCCAGCGTTGTGCCTCCGTGGGTAAAGCTGCCTCCTCTGACGGGCATTCCACGGGGCGCTGGCCTGTGCTGTGGCTGCTCCACTTCCAACCCAGCTCCCCGGAAAGGACTGGGAAAGCAGTGGCGGACAGCCCAAGTGCTTGGGGCCCTGTACCCGCAGGGAGACCCCGAAGAAGCTCTTGGCTCCTGGCTTCCGGCTGGCCCACCCTGGCTGTTGAGACCATCTGGGGAGTAAACCAGTGGATGGAAGACCTCTCTGTCTCCCCTTCTCTCTGTGACTCTTTCAAATAAAATCAATTTTTAAAAACTAAGCACACACAAACGCTGCCAGTCGAGTGCCCTGCAGCTGGTCCGCTCACCAATGCCGTTCCTCCGGATCCCTCACCACGCCTACTCATGTCATTACCTGCGTCTAGTCTCCAGCCACCGCCACCTCCCTCAACAGAGTGGGAAATGCGGCAGCGAAAGCCATGCCTGAGTCCAGCACATGGCACTGGGCGGGCAGGTGGGCACAGGTGGTCATGGAGCGCTCCGAAGACCCCGGCGGGAGCCCGCGCCCCGAGCAGCCCAAACATGGCATCGCGATCGTGACGGCATCACGGGCAACTAATACGCTGTTGCCTCATTTTAATCTACATCCCTTACAGAGTGCTTTTTTGCATAATTTCGGAAAATAACGTGCTCAATAAAGATAAACTGGGAGCCTTCCGGTGAGGGCCGTCCTTTGACGAGTCTTCGACACGGCCAGCACGCCGAGGCACCCACTCACCTTCTGACGCAGAGCGATCTCGTGGGTGCCTCCTCGCCTCTCCTGGGCCTTCTCCACCGGGCGGGAGCTCACAGAGGGGCTACGGGCAAATCCGCAGCAAAGGGACCACCACCAGCCCCGCTGGCGCGCGTGCCGGGAGGGCTCTGCGCCGCCCTCCCTCTCACGCGGGCCGGCTCTTCCCTCGTCCCCGCCCCTGGCTCACTCACTGCCGTCCGCAGGCCCCCCAGGAAGGGCGCGAAGGCACGGCCTCACCGCGAGGAGCTGTGCCCGTGGTAAAGGGTGTTTTTCAAGTCAGAGTTGTGGCCTCGTCCGTCTGCCCACCACATGGTTAGGTGACAGGGAAGCACGGATTTTGTCCCTCCTGACTTGAACTGATAGGAAGTACACGGGGAACACTGGAAAAACTCAATTGTAACCTGAATTTATCACCCCCCTGGTGTAGGATTCCTGTAAATGAATACACGAACAAGCACCTAAATATAGTTTGTTTTTTTTTTTTTGACAGGCAGAGTAGACAGTGAGAGAGAGAGACAGAGAAAGGTCTTGCCTAGTGAACCGCGGGACTGGTCCTAAATATAGTCTTAAGTGAAATAGGCTGACCGATTACAATGTTGTTGTGCGAGGAAATGCTTAAATAATGGTACACGCCCCAGTTTCCAGTCCTCTGGCTTTGCCGTGTGGCCTTTCTAAAAGGCGATTTCGGAACCATCTCACTTCACTCTGCCACGAGTAGTGCACTGGCGCTCAGGACCTGCAGCTTTAAAAACAGTGGGAAAAGCCCTGCAGATGCCCTCCGCCTAGGGGTGGGCCCTGGCTCGCTGCTCTGGGCTTGCGCTCGACGTCACCTGGACGTCAGCGGGAACAGAACTGCTTTAAGGTGCGCCGGGAGGGCACACGATGAGCTAGTCTGCACGCACATCCAGTTCTGGCTTCTTTAAATGACACACACAAATGTGCCATTTGTTCCACATAGAGCTGAATTTCTTTCACTCAGAACTTAAACATCTCTATCCTTCAGCAGGACTCCTGGGTGCAGGCGGAGGATGCTGGAAGCAGCAGAGATGAGCGGGTGAAGGCTCGAGCAGCCGCCTCTCCAGAGAAGGCAGCGGCCGCCAAGCCCCCGCCGAGTCAGCAGGGACAGCAACGCCGAGAACATGCACCCCCGCTCCCCACGCCAGCCAGGAGGAGGGCCGGCAGCAAACAGCAGAAGCGAGGCCTGGGTCTTGCGGCTGGGCTGAACGGTTACGCTATCTAAACTAAATCTCAATTTTTAAAAAGAAACAGGTGGCATTTTTATCATTCTCTCCTACTTGTTGACTGGCTGAAAATGAGAAAAACGTTTGAGAAAGAAAACCGTGCTGTTTCGCTCATCAGACGACAGCTCCTACTTAACCAGCAGACTCCTCTAACGACTGGCTACAGAAATGGGTGCTGCGCACAGACTGCGACCAGGTGGCCCCCGGCAGGGTCGCCAGCGCCTGCAGCTGCCGTGTCTGGCAGGCTGGATCCGACTGTCACGAGGGCATCAGAACGCCAGTCCCGGTCTCCTTCAAAGCCCCCACGAGGTTCTTTTACCCTCGGACGGCCAGGACTCTGCTTCCAAGCCAGCACTTGAGGCCACAGGTGACCCAGAACCTGAGGCAGCGGGCCGCCGCCACAGAGCCCTCCCAGGCCTCCCGCCCGGCCTCCCGCCCCTCCCTGGTGGCACTCCGGGCTCTCAGTCCCGCGGGGCTCCGGCCCGACGCACACGACGGGACAAGCAGCAGCAGCAACAGCTTACCCTCTTTAACGTGAATGTCAGCTGCTTGCTGCCGACGGCGGTATCCGACACACTCAATGTCCCATTTTTCGTTTCAAGTTTCAAACGATCTTCAAGAGTTTTGCTGTAGAAAATTTAAAAGAATTAGTTAGTGTTATGTTTTTTAAAAAATTGGGGCTGACGCTGTGGCACAGCAGGTTAATGCCCTGGCTTGAGGTGCCAGCGTCCCCATATGGGTGCCGTTCTAGTCTCGGCTGCTCCACTTCCAATCCAACTCTCTGCTGTGGCCTGGGAAAGCGGTAGAAGATGGTCCAAGTGCTTGGACTCCTGAACGGCATGGGAGACATGGAAGCAGCTCCTGGCTCCTGGCCTTGGATCAGCCCAGCTCCGGCTGTTGTTGCGGTCATTTGGGGAGTGAACAGCGGATGGAAGATCTCTCTGTCTCTCAAATAAAATAATTTTTACAATTTTTAAAATGTATTTGAGAGGCAAAAAAGATGGAGACAGAGAGCTCCTATCTGCTGGTTCAAGCCCCAACCGTCTGCAATGGCCGGGGGGGCTGAAGCTCAGAGCCAGGAATTCAATTCAGGTCCCCACCCTGCGTGACGGGAACCAGACTACCTGAGCCGGCCCCGCTGCCTCCCGGGGTCTGCACTACCAGCAGGACACTGGACTCAGGAGCTGGAGATGGCCCCCCAGAGGACACAGTTGTTCCTGTCGGCATCGCCACTGCTAGCCAAATGCCTGTCCCTACGTTAGGTTTTGCCTCACCATCTGAAGTAGGTTTTAATGAGGGTTTATCACATGAAGAAAAATAATTTACACGTGTGATAAACACAGCAAATACCATTCACTTAGCACAAGTCATGGAGAGGAGTCTGCACCCTGCTCACTGCTCACGCTCAACAGACCTGGGAGAAACCGCGCTGGCAAAGACAGCCCTAACTGAACAGCTGGGAGTCAGCGCCAATAACCTCAACGGTCGTACTCAGCTCGTTAAATTGTATTTCTGAAGCCAGAACTCAGGGAGCGATATACTTCTGAAGCCTGTAATTTATGGCAATGGTCCACGGGATTTAGGATTCCAAAGCACTTTCTATTTAAACCACGCACGAGTGAGGCGTGTGAATCACGCTGTCCAGAGGCATGAACACAAGTCCCGCAGGTGAGGAGCAGGCCAGAGCTCGGGCAGGCGGGCTTCTCTGCCTCTCAGCGTCACCAAGGCTTCCTCCCGGGACCATGGCGCCCTCTGACCACCGGCAGGAGAGGGGCCCACCCCACTCCAGGAACACTGCCGACCCAGTCTGCTGCCCGCTCTCTCCAGGGAGCTTTCCTTTCAACTCCTTAGCCGACACTCCTTCTGGCACACTTCACGTCAAACCCACACCTCAGTTCATTTCGTGGCCATGTTTTCCACATTGTGAGGGCCTCTTTATACAACTTGTGTGTCTGTTACACTCTGTGGTGCCCCGCGATCCCTGTCCTCTGTGTGTCTCTGTTACAATCTGCTGTGCCCCGCGATCCCTGTCCTCTGTGTGTCTCTGTTACAGTCTGCCATGCCCTGTGATCCCTGTCCTCTGTGTGTCTGTTACAGTCTGCCGTGCCCCGTGATCCCTGTCCTCTGTGTGTCTCTGTTACAGTCTGCTGTGCCCCGCGATCCCTGTCCTCTGTGTATCTGTTACAGTCTGCTGTGCCCCGCGATCCCTGTCCTCTGTGTATCTGTTACAGTCTGCTGTGCCCCACGATCCCTGTCCTCTGTCTGTCTGTTACAGTCTGCCATGCCCCGCGATCCCTGTCCTCTATGTGTCTCTGTTACAGTCTGCCATGCCCCGCGATCCCTGTCCTCTGTGTGTTTTACAGTCTGCTGTGCTCCGCGATCCCTGTCCTCTGTGTATCTGTTACAGTCTGCTGTGCCCCACGATCCCTGTCCTCTGTCTGTCTGTTACAGTCTGCCGTGCCCCGCGATCCCTGTCCTCTGTGTGTCTCTGTTACAGTCTGCCGTGCCCCGCGATCCCCGTCCACTGTGTGTGTTACAGTCTGCTGTGCCCTGCGGTCCCCGTCCTCCGTGTATGTTACAGTCTGCTGTGCCCCGCGATCCCTGTCCTCTCTGACACAGTCCCACGACAGCTTTCCAACAATTCGACAGCAGTTCAGAGTACTTCCCGCCACCGTGCTCCACTAGTGGCCGGAACACTGGCCCGCCTGCTGGCTTGTCTCAGGGGACATCTGAATTAAGCCCAAAGAAAAACAGTTTGCGTGAGTCTAAACAGTGAGCTCTCCCCTTCTCGAAATGGCGGAAGCAGCACAGTCCGATTGGTGAGACCAGGACAAGAGACAGGAGGGAGGAAAAGACAGAAGTTCACTTCCCTCCCCTGCCCGGATCATCCTGCAGCCAAACATCAGTTCCCAAAGTCCGACCGAATAAAAAATAGAACAAAGGCTGGTGTGTGCAAGGGCCTTCTCGCCGCCCCAAGATCTTGGAGCTAATTACTGAGTGGAACGCAGCCCCGCAGCCCCCGGCCAGCCAGTTATGCATGGCGGGAGCCCCGAGCCCGTGTCTGACGCGCACACCGGCAGATCGCTCCCTGGGCCACGCCTTCTTCTGTGAATGGGGCAGAGTGGTTGGCAGGACAGCTGCTCTGTCCTAGGCGACTGTGTGATCAAGAAGCACTTTGAAAACACTTCTCATCTTCAGAGCCCTTTACAGACTAGCTAATTAATCCTTCAACATCCCCGAGCCGGAAGGATTTATCCTTCGCAGATGGCCATAAGGGAGGTGAGACAGTAAACGCTGCCCCGGGCCGTGTGGCAGAGCGTGGCCAGTAAGTCCTCTAGACGACAAGCTTCCACGCCGCAGGCCGGATGAAATCAAGACTTAGGTCAGCTTTTGTGTTTTTAATTCAAAACTGGAGGTGAGTGACTCCACCGTGCGCGTGACTTAGCCGGGGCAGCTCCTCGGCCGCTCACTGCATTTTCGCTCTTTGCTCTCCGGCCGTCACCTGGGTGTACAGCTGGCAGAGACGCTGGCGACGGTGGAGCGCCGAGACGAGGCGGGGCACGGAGAAGCCTAATTGGAGGAGAGAACGCCTTTTCAAGTCAATTGTGGGAATTACTGCTCTGAGCAATGACCTTATTTCCTCCGCGACACTCTGGCTTTCCCTGCTGCACGCCGCGGGCGCCTGTAAGGACTTGTTCCGCGAAGCCCAGCGGAGCACGGAACGAGGCGTGGCAGGAGATCAGACAGGCAGGGGCTGTGTGTGCAGATCTCTACATTAAAGCGGCTCCTGCCCCTCCCTTTGAAAGTGGGTTCTGAGCGGGGCTGCTCCCCAGCCGTCCCCCACCGGCTTCCGGAGGGCGCCTGGGCAGAGACGGCATCAGAGGCGGCTGGGGCTGGCTCGGGACACCTGCAGACTCTGCTTGCAGCAGCAAGCACCGGAGGGTCCCTGCCCCCCCATCACCCCACCAGGCAGCCGGCAGCCAGGCATGGGGGACAAATCTAAGTGAGACAAGACGAACAGCAACAACAAAATCTCCACATTGGTGGTGACTGCTTAGAAAAACACGGGCTCTCATAGGGTACTGGTGGGTGGGACTACCCCAGACACCAGAGGGCCGTGGGGAAGAACCTCGCGGATTAGCACCGTGGCCTTAAAACACAGAAGGAAACCGGCATAAGCCACAGGGGAACCGAACCAGATGATTTCTTGGGGGCCCCAGGAAAGTGGGAGCTGTACTTTGATGGAAAATACTGCTCCTGTACTCAGAATTTCTGACTGCCACGCACAGAGAGGTGTGGGCTTTCAAAGAGGGAAATGGGGAAAATGGAGTCCACAGAGCAATGAGGAGCGTTAAGTACTTTTCAAATGTAATTTTAAGGACTTTGGTTTAAACCGCCAACTTTGACAAATATTTAGACACCCACAGACTGTCCAGGTTGCTAGAAAATATTTCAATGTTTCCATTTTGCCTGTGTTGCTTCAAGGCCTTAAAAGGAGATATAAATTTACTATTTTTTAAACATTTATTTTTTATTTGAAAGAGAATTACACAGAGAGGGAGAGACAGATAAATCTCCCATCTGCTGGTTCACTCCCCAAAAGGCTGCAGCGGCTGGAGCTGGGCCAGACTGAAGCCAGGAGCCAGGAGTGTCCTCTGGGTCTCCCATGTGGGTGCAGGGGCGCCAGCACTTGGGCCACCCTCCACTGTTTTCCCAGGCCATCAGTGAGGCGCTGCAGTGTACATGGAGCCGCCGGGACTCGAAACGGCCCCCTGTGCTTGCTTCAGCGGCACATCTGCTGAAACTGGAACCGGCACCCACATGGGATGCCGGCCCTGCAGCTGGTGGCATTACCCGCTGTGCCACAGCGCCGCCCAAGATGTGCGTTTAAAAGGTTGATGTGGCATGATCTATCACACATGCTCTCTGCCACAGCAGCTTCCACTGTGAGGAACATAGTGCAAGAAATGCTGCACGTGTTTCACATTCGCAACCGTGAGAAACAACCTAGACACAGGCACAGTCAGGGGCACGCCACTCAGCTCCTGCACATGCCCTTACGGACACACTCCCGCAGCCTGCGGCAGGCCTGCTGCCGATCTACAGAACAAGGCCAGGCTGGCTCAGCGGAAGCAGAAGCTAACAACACAAGGCCGGGGCAGCACAGTCAAGGAGAGAGCGTGGACATGGACAGTCGTGAATGTGGCTCAGAAAGGCTCACCGCCGGTGCCACCCAGGGAGGGTGGGGGAGGGACACCTCACCTTCCCCTACACTCTCAAGTGCTACAAAGACACCATGCTCCTGTATTACTGGGTGTGTGCACCTGTGCCCACCTGGAGATCTGGGTGAAGCTCCTGGCTCCTGGCTTCAGTCTGGCCCAAACCCAGCCACTGTAGCCATTGGAGGAGTGAACCAGCATATGGAAGATCTGTCTCTCTCTGTCTTTCCCTCTCTTTCTCTCTGTAACTCTGCCTTTCAAACAAATAAATAAATTTTAAAAAACAAAAACGAACAAGCAAAAAAACCCAAACCCCTGTGCGTATCCAGGGCCCACCACTGGGCAGACCCATCAAAGGACACTTCTGTCGGGGACCTGCAGCCCCCTGTGCGTATCCAGGGCCCACCACTGGGCAGACCCATCAAAGGACACTTCTGTCGGGGACCTGCAGCCCCCTGTGCGTATCCAGGGCCCACCACTGGGCAGACCCATCAAAGGACACTTCTGTCGGGGACCTGCAGCCCCCAGCAGCTCCACTTCCTCCCCGGAAGAGCCCGCCCCGCTGAACCCAGGGTCTTCGTCCTGAGGAGCCCCCCTGCAGGGGTCACAGCACGGCCCACCCAGCCCGACCCTGCACGCCACTCTCTCTAGCCTCTCACGAGGGCCGGCGGGCAGCAACTCCCCCAGCCTTCTGTGCGCTGCCCTCGCTCCCTCCCGTCTCCCGTGTCTCTGAGGACTCACGCCTCGCCCTTCCCAGGCCCCTGGCCCCATCTGCCTGAGGTTCTCCCCAAATCCCACTGTGAGGGACTCCATGCCCTCATTCCTCCACGGCCCCCTCCAGGGTCGACTCCTCTCCCGGCTAACTCGCTCTCCCTCGAGTCGTGGGCCTCGATGCCTCGCTCACCGCCCAGCTACACAGCTCTCGGGGCACTCGTAACCCCACACTGTCCACCGCGATCAGGCGTCCGGCGTGCACGAGCCTCGAGCCCCAGCGCCGCCACCCTCACAGCCGCCGTGTTCAGCCTTCCTGCTGCCCCGTCTGGTGGGCATCTCCCCCGCTGCCCCCTCTCTGAGCTCAGCTCCTCGCAGCTTCCCCCCTTCTCTGACGGGGCCTCAGCACCCCCACTGCTCACCTCCTTTGTCAGTCCTCTCAAATTCTTAGCTCCGGCTGACCGGAGCATCTGCGATGCCGCTACACCTCTATGCACACTATCTTGCACTCTTTGTATTTTTCTAAGTACAATTTTTTTCGTTTGTTTTTTAACACAGACTCAAGAAAAATACTGGTTTCTTTGCTCTTGCTTTCCCCTACACGACAAGGACAAGTCCTCTGCATTCCATGGTTTCAAGCACCCAGCAAAGCTGGGGCGGCTCGCACCGGCTCCTCACACCCCGCCCCCAGGATGTGTGACTGCCCAGTGGGTGACTGACAGCTGCTGGGCTGACCCCTCGCCGCGGGTCCAGTTTTCCCCAGCATCTGTCCCTGTACAACTGAGATCCGGTCAGTAGGCTCCCGGGAAAGAGGGAGCTGCATGCTTTGATTTCTACAGCAGTAAGTGCACGACCACTCATGGGAGCACTGAGACTGCCGGGGAGGGGCTCTCAGGGAGAGCGTCTGCGGTCTCTGCCCTGCACCACTCAGCCTCTCCAGAAGGCGGCCTCACCTCTCCCAGAGCTGCAGCCCCTGCCTCTCCTCAGCCCTGCACCACGCCTCTTCCTGCTCAGGGGGCAGCTGCTAAATGTGGGCTCGGGGCCACGCCTTCCCTCCCATGCGTGGGCTCTAGGACAGCCGCGTGTTCACACCAGGCACTTGGTGACCATTTGGTGAATGGCTGGTGGGTGAAGACTGCGACGTGGATGGATACACACACAACGAACGTTAGCGGCTGTGAGGCGTGGTCACACGCAAACACGTATGTAGCTAGAGCCACAGGACCATGCCAGCAGAGCCCACGATGCTCTCGCGCCCGGGCTACCTTCCTACTACTCTTCCCCGACAAGAAGTTCCCGAGTGGGCGAGTCCAGGTGGAACTCACACATCACACACGCAATTCTGACACCATCCTTTCCCGACGGCTGCAGTAACTCGCAAGATAAACGAGGAGTCACTCGATTCTCCGAAGGATAATGGCTCAGCACTTTGTTGAACAGTACTAAGATACTGCAAGTCCAGATGTGCCACCATAATCCAGTCACGACTGGAACCCAGGAAGCCATGCACGCGCAACGCCAGCAGGCTGCAGGCTACTCATGCCATGCGTCGTGACAGACAGCAAGATCCTTCTTCTAAGCACTACTATTTACACAGCTCTTTCTCAAAAAGAACGTTAACTTAGTTCAACCGCAGTGTGTTTAGTTAGCTTTTGCTGATCTTGACTACTAAGTCTTTCACTGGTTTTGTTTTTTTTCGTTAATATCCTGCCGCAGCCCCCAGGCAGTGGGAAGAATGTCACACTCCCTCCAGCACGGTCTTCTCTCGCCGTGGTCACACACAGACAAAAGTGCCCAGATGTTCCCGTCAGTGGGGTACGGGGGAGCTAGTTATTTCTCAGCAGCCCTTGAAGCAGGGATCCCACAGTTGCCTGATGTACGGCCCAGGCGTGAAAGGTTCACGGTATCTAACAACTCCCTAGTGTGTTAGATGACAAGCATCTAACAAGGGTTGACCAGGAGGCAGATAAAGCAAAAATAAAGCAAGACAAGAACAAAGGACAACCTAATAAATTCATTTCCTCCACTGAACCAGAACACTAGAAGCAAGCAACTCTCCCGCTGCCTCTGAGCAGAACCCCAAACAAAACATCTACAAGTAACAGAAAGGTTGCACGTGCTGCAGGTGGGGACAGAAAACGACAGCCTCTTTGGAAAACAGTGTGAAGTTACTATCTAACCAGCAAAAACGAAAACCTGTCCCGGCAAAGGCGTGCACACGAATACTCTGCACAGCAACATTATTGAGACTCCACGGTGGAAACAGCTCAGGCGCCAACATCCACTGACTGAGAAATGGATACAAGACATGCCCACGTCCACACAGAGGAATCCTGTGGTAACAAAGACAAACACTGTACTGACACCGCTGCACGCGGATGAACAGAACGCGTGTGCTCAGAAGCCAGACCAAACGGCACCCACCCTGTAATTCCATTCCCATGAGACGACGGAACAGCAAATCCACGGACTAGGGAGCAGACCGTGGCTGCTTGGCCAGGGAGATGGGGTTGCTGGGGGTGAGAGGGGACGGGCTGCTCATGGGTCTGGAGTGAGGAAAACGTCCTAAAATTGTGGAGATGGCTGCACAGCTCTGAATGCACTGAGAACCCACGCATCGCATGCTTTAGGTCGGTGGATCGAAACGAACCCAGCCGGCGCCACGGCTCCTCGGCCTTGCGGCGCCGGCACACTGGGTTCTAGTCCCGGTCGGGGCGCCGGATTCTGTCCCGGTTGCCCCTCTTCCAGGCCAGCTCTCTGCTGTGGTCCGGGAGTGCAGTGGAGGATGGCCCAAGTGCTTGGGCCCTGCACCCCTTGGGAGACAGGAGAAGCACCTGGCTCCTGCCTTTGGATCAGCACGGTGTGCCGGCTGCAGGGGCCACTGGAGGGTGAATCAATGGCAAAGGAAGACCTTTCTCTCTGTCTCTCTGTCTCACTATCCACTCTGCCTGTCAAAAAAAGAAAAAAAAAAAAAAGAAACAAACAACAAAAAAGAAAGGATCCCTCAACAAAGCTCTTCAAAAAAGAAAAGGCTGGCATAAAGAAAGCATCTTCCAAGGAGCAGAGACTGTTCCTAGCTTCTTTAGTTGGCGCCATCTCTGGCGGTGAAGCAGACCGCACCTCTGAAGGGCAGGATTCGCTCAGCTGTGCAGACCCAGGCAGGCTCTAGAAGCCGCTGCAGTAAGATGAGCAGGGCGGGCCTCAGGCTGTGCTGGAGTGAGAAGGCCCTGCCAAGATGGCCGCTGGCAAGCGAGCGTCAGTCACTCAGGAATGGCTTCAGAACCCACCTGGCAAGAGAGCCTGCCTGGCAACAGGCTGTGACTGGTTAGGGCATAGACCACCCCTTGACCGGATTGGCTGCCTCGGCTGGATAAGCTGCTGTACCAACTGTGTGGTGGCAGGCGCCTCTTGCCCCCACCATGCTCCTCCTCTCAGAACAAATCCACTGCAACATCTGGTGCCAACGTGGCTGAGAGAGAGACAGCATGTCGGACTCGGTGAGTTCCCCCCTTGATTTCAGCAAGTAGGCCCCTTGGTGTTTTTGTGTGCTGTTCGGTTCTGCTAGGGTGAGCACAGAACCCCCTCCTACGCCCCTTTCCTTGTCCTTGTGCTCGGTCTTAGTGACCCCAGGTTACGCACACACTGCCCAGAAGTAACACAGCTTCTCGGCTCCTCCTTTTACTTTCGGTTCACCCGGCGAATTCACATAAAGGACTGATCATCCTAGAATTCGGAACCAAGTCATCTTCCCTCGAGAGAGGTGACGCTCCAAAGACACCATGTGGGCATACGGCCTTGACCTAACGAATCAAGGAAGTCCCCCACTAAGCACAGGACATACAGATGATCTGATACACCACTGTCTGTTGGTAGGGAACCCCTGCAGAGTGCCATCAGTTGCTGAGGTGCCAGGAATTTGCTCTGTTATGGCAGCAGTGCTGTGCATGTCTTTCCTTTGGCTAGAGCTGGTGTGGTGCGCTGCTCTTAAGTGCTCAAACATGAGAAAGATATCCCTCTCTCAGAAGCCCACACGGATTACCAAACATAATGAATCTGTGAGTGGTAAGAGCCTGACACTCCAGGCCGCCGCCTCACAGGTAACAGTGGATGACTTGGGGGGAGAGAGCTCCAATAGTGAAAATGACATGATGGCAGACAATGCAGCAATGCCTAGTCAGCCACCCCCCAAATAACTGTGGGATAAACACAGACGACCTCCAGGCAATAACCCATGCGAGGTCATCCCATCCGCACCCAGTGAGGATCCCCACGTTTGTGGCAGTCCCTGGGCACCGCAGGCTCTCAGGGCAGCCACTAGACCCCATCCCACCCGCATGTTTGCTGTTAATCTCAGAGTGGACGCAGAATTCAGGCCCTGGATTCCAACGCCTGTAGAACGGCTTCTGCTAACCAAGGGTCGAGGATATGCTTGTGTCTTTCCAGAGAATGTGGGGCAGCCCATTTGGGTTCCAGCCAGAAATATCAAGCCTGCACCTGACAGCCAACCAGAACCAGCTGCACAAGACTGAGAGTCTGCCTTGTTAGTGGACACACCTGCCCTATCATCCTGCCCTGAGGAACTGCCCACAGCCACATCTGCTACTGTTTTATACCCCACTTAGCTCCGGTCAGCCACTCAAATGGCCCACAGCCTGCATGCAGTCACGCCATTCCTGATTACCATTGTTCCTCATTCCCATCCCTATCTGAGCAAGCACTCCTGTGGTCTCCTGTTTTAAGGGTTGGTTAGTTGATGGTTAAGATCCCCTGGGGACAACCTAAGACAGGCACAGCTGCATGAGACCACATGGAAACGGGGTCAACAATGGTATGGCCAAGAATCATGCCTCTCGTAGCTCAAAAATAAATGAAAAGGGGGAAATGTGGTGGAATGAGAAGGCCATGCCAAGATGGCCGCTGGCAAGCAAGTGTCAGTTACTCAGGAATGGCTTCAGAACCCACCTGGTAAAGGTGCCTGCCTGGCAACAGGCTGTGATTGGTTAGGGCATAAACTGTCCCTCGACCGGATTGGCTGCCTCGGCTGTATAAGCTGCTGCACCAACTGAAATAAATGAGTCTGTGGGCAGCTCACCTCTAGTTCACTTTCACCTGGCTCCCAGGGTCTGTGTGGTGACTCCGCATCTCTTGCCCCCACCACACTCCTCCTCTCAGAACAAATCCACAGCAACACAGCGTGGCTGCTCTGCCCCCACCTTCGGGAGGGACAAGCTCCAGAAATGGCACTGACTTGGACCCACACCTAGGCCGTCCTCTCCTCCTCCACCTCGTGGCCGTCCCCGGGGCTCCCAGTCATTTCAGTTCTTCTTCTAAGACACCTGCTGTGCCACCTGCCAGTCCAAATCTCGCCCATCAGCACTTTGCCTAGAAACCTCAAAGCTCAGCCTTTCACAGCCTATGGCCTATATGCAATTTGGACTTGTGGACTGGCCTGTTCCTTAGACATCTGAAAACTGTTCACATGAAACCAATATTTTTTGAAGGTTGATTTTTTGTTTTACTGTGGTAAACATCTGCAAAACAACACTTACCACTGCAACTCTTTAAGTGGTCAGTAGTAGCATTCAGTACATACTTTGTGCCACCATCCCCACTATCCATCTCCAAAGCCTTTTCATCAGCCCAAACCAGATGAATCTCCAAACCCAACATACTCGGCGTCCTCATTCTTCCCTGTCCAGCCCGTGAAAACACCCTGCTTTCTGTCTCTATGCATCTGACTACTCCAGAGCATCCTTCTCTTTGGTCATTTTCTTACAAAAGGTTTAAAATTTCTGGCAAATTTTCCAAGGGACCACTTTAATAATCAGGTAACCTGAGACGGAGCCTGGTGGGAGACCAGTAAGCCAACAGGAGGGCTTGGGGCTGGCGGGCTAGACGGGTCCTAACGTCTACCTACCAGCACTCCTAGACTGGAGCCTGCACTGCTTACATGCAAACCGTCCCTCGCAAAGCTGTTAGGGAAACACATAGCCGGGGGCAGGGCACTGCAACAGTGCCCAACAGTGCCTGAGGCCGGCCTGCTGCCTGCCTCACGCTCTGCCCTCTGCCCCCCTGCTCCTTCAGGCCTCTGCCCTCCCCACAGCCGCCACTGGCCAGAAACAGGAATGTCATCTGGAGGGCGTCGTGCCAAGGAGGAAACGCGAGGGCTCGACACCTCGTCACCTTGTCACCGAGGCCGTGCTACTCACTTCATCAGCCTCTGCTTTGTGGCAGAATCTCTGAAGCTCCGGAACTCTTCCCCTGCTTTGATCTCGTAGAACTGGGGCTTCAGGACCGTCTGCCGGTCCTCCCGGAGCCGCTCCTGCCGCTGCGCCTTTTCTTCCTGCCGCAGGAGTCGGCGCTGCTTCCTGACCTCGTCCACCCAGTCCTTTTCATCGTCTGAACTCTCCGAACTTTCCGCATCACTTGGTTTTCCTTCCAGTTCTTCCTCCTCTTCCTGAAAAACAAAAATAGTAAGCAGGCGCCTTTCCCTGGCCCAGCACGAGCCGTTCTCCCCTCTGCACGGCTTCAGTCCTCGGGCGTACGTGACGGCTGCCCCAGCACGTGCGTGGGAAGCAGCCCCTTTCACTAGATAAGGCCGGTTCCGGGCTGCGTGTCCAACAGCTACTGTGCCATTAATTACACCTTCAGTAAAAGACTGGCAACGTACAGGGAGAGCGTCACATAAACAGACGGGAGCGCGCGCTAAACGGGAAGGAACACATTACTTTTTCTCGAAGTTCTTGCTGCTCTAAAAGTCTTAGTTTCTTCTTCCTCTTTTCACTAATTTTTGAAACCAGTGGATTCAGAAGCCTGAACTCTTCGCTCTCTTCATCTACTTGGAAGTCGGGGTTCTCAAACATAACCTTAAATCGATCGTCGGTGAGAATATTCGGAAGGCTCTATAAAAAAGAAAGAAAAGCAGCTATGTAAAAATCTAAAGTTAATATTGAATAAAATCTGACCAGAAAGATGGCCTGAAGCCATTCATTCTATCACAAAAAAATCAGTAAGCTACATCAGGCATACATTCTTAACTCATTATGAAACTTTTTTAGAAGTCACTTCCAGAGCTTTCCTCCTGCCCCCGGGTTTTACCTCCCACTAACAAATCCTATTAATCTACTTTGCAAATGACCCACACTACCTGGCCACTACATACAATGAGCCACAAGTGAGCGTTCTGGGCTAACTGTGCTAACAAATTAAATTTCTTCAATTAATATTTTTAACTATAAAAGTCATTTTTCAAAGAAACACCCAGTTTTTTGAAGGATGGCTTTTACTGCACAGCAACTATTTTGAAATCTTTTAAGTTCATAATCCAAAACACAGTGCACGACACCAGGACGGCGGCGTGGCGGGGAGCTGGACGAGTGACTTCATGGGCTCCAGCTGAGAGCGTGGAAACGCTTGCGCATCTCCATCTCTGAGGTGACCACTGCAGTGTAGTGTCGCCCATCCTCTGGCTGCTGAGACCCACCGGCACAGCTCAGGACTGACCGGTAATTCCCTTCTCGTTTGTACCATTTTAAACAAACGTTCCTGCTCACTTAAACAGATGACAGAGACTGTTACACACGCAGGGCTCTCTTACTGTTCCTTAGCTACAAGCTGTAGGCCAGACAGAACCACCGATTCAGAATGGTTCCTAATGAGAGGACACAGCCCGGACAGGAGCCGGAGAAGCCAGTCTGCCATGCTGGACTCTAGCTCCCCACTGCTCAGAGTACAACCAGCTGGAAACAGCTGAGATCGGAAGTCTGTGTTCCCGTGACCAAGTTACACAAACCTGGGTAAATCCCAGGGTATCAAGAAGCCTGGCCTGTTACTTGGCAGGATACAAGTGTGTGGAAAAACAGAATTAAGAGATAAGTTTACTTTGGTACAAAAGATATTTTGAAACCCAGGCAAGTTTTTTCATGATATATTTCTCTTTCCATTTTTTATTTTAATTAACTTTTAACAGATTCACTATGATTTATAGATATAAGTCTAAGAATATAGTGATATTTCCTTTCTCCCTCCCTCCCACCCTCCCAACCTTTCATGAACTTTTTGAAGATCCTTTTAATGCATGGATTTCAATAATTCATGCACCAAAACAAACATTTTAATTCCATCATCTACAAACTTTTCAAATACCTGTGAATGTATCTAAAAAGTGATAAATCTCTACCTAAAATCCTACGATAGATACATGAACTCAACAAGTCCTCCTGATTCAACATCATTCCCAAGATGCACTTGGGGCTAAGGAAGAGACAAGGATAGGAAAGACCCAGTTCCTGATCCCAAGCCAGTGAGGCAGAAAAGTCTGCAAAGAATGCTGCCAGGCCCGCGGGGGGTTGTGTGGTAGAGCAGAGCGCGGTGGGGAGCCTCGTCGGCTGCCAGACGGGCTCAGGGTGTGCAGACGGGAGGCTGGGCTGAGAGGAAACCCGGGAAGGCGCACTTCCAGCAGGCGGGGCACAGCAAGGCGGATGCCACCGCAGAACTGCACACTTTGAGAAGACGGTCTTGACTGTAATGGATTTCAAGTGCCACGCCCGCTCTCCTGCCGGGCAGGGACAAGCACTGGAGAAGAGACCGGCCGAGGACAGCGAGGGCTGGCTGACGGGCACAGGTGTGCTGCACGAGCCTGCGGCGGCAGAGACACTGCCGGAGGAGCTGCTGGTCACCGCGAAGACTCACGGGCAAGCAGCTGGGGCCTGACCCTGGGCTAGGGGAACAGGGCGGTGGGCAGAGACTCATGGAAGAGAGCTGCTCCGAGACGTGTTTCTACATCAGAGCTGGCAGACACGGCGAGGGATGGCCCGGCACGCTGTGAGAAGCTGGGCTAGAAGCTTCCCTCGAGTACCCAGGGACAGAAAGCAGGTGGCACCGTGTGCTAGGAGACACCGTCAGAAAAGTTTCAGGAGAAGGGGCGGGTGGAGTGCAAAGCATGAAATGATGCTCCAGTGTAGGCTGGAAATAGGAAAACCTCATCCGGATTCTGCTCGACACTTCTCTCTTCTTTTCATTCTGTGTTTTCACTTATTTGAGAGGCAGAAGAGACAGAGAGGGAGCCTCCATCCACTGGTTCACTCCCCAAACGCTGGGATCAGGAACAGAGCTGGGACCTGGACCCAGACACTCGCAGGCATCCCAACAGGCATCTTAACATGGTGCCAGCATCTACTGCCACCATCCGGGTTCTGATCAGTCCAGCAGGTGTCTGGGAACACTCGCCAGGTCTCAGGAGACCAGAGGGGCACAATGTACACTCTAGAGTCAGCCACAAAGGGGCAGGGACGTGAAAACGTCCATGGAAGATGGAGTCAAGACATCAGTCTGTTGTGGCGCAGGATTTCTAAGGCCACGCGTGGCTCCCTGACAGGTGTTCCCTGAGCTTCTGGGAGCCCTCGTCAGGCAGGGCTCTGCTAATCAACAGCAGGCGCCTGTCTTCAGGTTCAGAAGCACTCAAGGGCAATCTTCTCTTTTCCTCTATTTGTCAAAATAATAAGTATTTAATAAAGAACACGTTAAAGAGTATGTTGCTGGAATTCTTCAGATTTTCTACAAATTTTTTATTTATTTTCATTTTATTTGAAAAAAGGAAAGACAGACACTTCCATCCCCTGGCTCACTCCCTAAATGCCCCCAGCAGTCAGGGCCAACCCACGTGGGTGGCAGCGACCTCACTGCTGGAGCCGTTCACCTGTGCCTCCCGCAGTAACAGGAGTAGTAACAGTAACAGGAGTAACAGCAGCTAGACTGGAGCAGGGGAGCCGGGACCTGACCCAGACACTCTGCTATGGGCAGTGGGAATCCCAGGCGATGACTTAACTACACCGAACGCCCACCCTGAAGATTTCTGTCTGAATTTAAAACAAATAAATAGCATTGCCTAAAGATAAGCATGCTTTAGAGGAGCAATTTATAACTTATTTTATAAATAACTCTTCTGACCCAGCAGTAAAAATACTTTCCCCAGGGATCTTCCTGGTCTAATTGTTTGTTTTCACAGCTGTAGGTGGCCACGCTCTAGAGCACTTACAAGTGTCTAGCCAGAGATCTGTCCCATAAACAGACACAGACACACGCTCAACACTTCCATCAACACGTGGGAGACACTTGGAGCGCTGTTCCCAGCATGGCCCTCCCCCAAAGAGTTCCATTTGCAGATCTGAGCAGAACGCTTATTATCAATATTCTCCTCAACACAGAGCAATAGCTGCCATTTATAACATTTATTCTTTCGATGCTACAAAGTTGGGACTGACTTCTGAGTAAAGGTCACTGAACACAAGTACCTCCTGATCGCTCTGAAACCCCATCAGAGTAGAAAAGGCTTCCACAGCAGACCACAGGATGGGGGGAGGAGATGGGGCCACACGGCTCGGAAGCAAGAGAAGAGGCCTATTTAAACTCTCACTCCAGCTCTGTGCAGCGGCCCTGGCCCTACCCTGGAGGAGGGAAGGGAGGGGCTGCCCGGGGCAGGCAGCCTGTGCAAGCCGGGCGCGTGCTGTCGCCCCCCAAGCTTCTCTTGGCACAAGATGGTCAGCTCTCAGAATGCTGGCTGCCAGGCCCAGGCCACAGGCAGGAGGACCCGACTAGCCAGGGCACGAGCTAAAGCCCAGGATGCAGACAGAGTCAGGGCACCACAAAGCGGACGAGGGCTCTTTCCCCACTTGAGCGTTTTCATTCAGCTTCTGAACACCCACATTCTTCTTCTTTTAAAGAATTTATTTACTTGAGAGGGAATGTAATGGAGAGAGAGGGAGGAGAGAGAAAGAGACGGGGGGGGGGGGATGTGGGGGGAAGGGAAGGAGATCTCCATCTGTGGGTTCATTCCCCAAGTGGCTGCAATGCTGGAGCTGGGCCAGGCTGAAGCCAGGAGAGTCTCCCACAGGGATGCAGAGCCCCAAGCACGTGGGCCATCTGCTGCTGCTCTCCCAGGTGATTAGCAGGGAGCTGGACTGGAAGTGGAGCAGCCCAGGTGTGAGACCCCTCAGACGTGGCCCCTGCTGGTTTTGCTCTCCCACGTCAGAGGAGAGAGCCTCTGGGGACTTCCTGCAGGTCCTGTCCTCCACGTGGCTGAAGTCCAGTGAATCCCTAGGACGTGGTAAAGGGAGACCGCAGGGCCAGAAGCCGACAGCCCAGAAGAGAGCAGGCCAGGAGGCCTAGAAGCAACTGCTTCCAGAAGACACTGAATGTGACATCTGGCCCACACAGGTCCCTCGAGGTGAGAGTTAGACAACTGGTAAAGAATCGGGGTCGAGGAGAATGAAGGGTGGCAGGGAGACGCAGTCACAGACCACTGCTGCCCGACTGGCCACCAACGGCGGACGTAACTGTGACAATATTAGCAAAGCATCACACAGGGACACAACCGGCATTCCCACAGGGATCTCCTGGGAGGGGCGGCCATCAGCAGAGGATGCCTAACACTAAAAAGGGAGACAGAACTTTATATCAAAATGATCAGCTAAATAGGCGGACAAGATGAAAACGAGGGGAGGGTGGAAGGAAGAGGAGGATAAGGGAGGGCCAACATTCCACCAGACCACGGAAAAACGTTTCAGTTTTTAAAAATGATGTCTGTATAACCGTAATTTAAAAACACAAAGCTTTAAAAATACTGTTTGAGATGTTAAAACAGATCAGGTGCAATGCAGAGTGTCTGTACATAATTACACCTCTCCCTAGAGAGGAGCCATTACTTCGATACACACTCTTAATGGCGTTTCATAATTCCTGAGGCTCTGCCGTGGTTCCCCAGCCACAGAAGACGCACGGGCTGGAGAGCTCACACACAGCCAGGCTGCTGCAGAGCCCAGGGGAAGCCCGCTCAGACTCCCAGCCAAGGTGAAGCTGCCCGAAGAACAAACAGGCAGAAAGTGACACCTGTAGGAACGACGGCTCTAACCCAAAGTCCGACCCTTAAAAGTCACACCAGCACAGATGCCCAGGTCTCTACGCCGCTTGTATATTTGTTGAAGGACAAATGAATTAATCCTTAATTAGAATTAATACCCCCAAGTTTTCGAGTCTGGAGGATGTCCAGAAAATGCTTCTTGATACTGTGTACGTGGTGAGTCACTTCCCGCTGCGGGTTCCACACCAACTGCACGGTAAACAGCTTATTAGACTTTTACTATGTTATCACTGAGAGCAAATTCAGGAGCAGAGAGCACTGTCTGTCTCCGCGAAACTTCAGTTGTAAGCAAAGCAGAACATAACTGTGAGACACACGCTCTCCCATCAGGAGACAGCAGGGTTATTAAAGCTACTGAGGTTCAGAGGCAACACTACCGACCTGCTGCTGGTCTTGGCGATTCTCTCAAGTATTCTTCACAGATGCAGAGAAGGGCTCTTCCCTTCATTCGAGAGCGCCCTTCGGGTCTCCCTCTTATATAACCTGAAACTGTTAAATCGCAAACTACACAGACCTCTCCTAGCTCAGCCTCGGATTCTCAGAGACCACGGAATAGCACTTCTGGAAGGAAGCAGCTCTGCAATGTCAGCAGGCCATCAAGGGGACGCTAGGGGCTCACTCTGAGATCAGCACAGTTCCGCAGAAGTCCGCCAGCTGATGACAAGGCGGCAGAGACCCCACTCCCAGGCGTGAACACAGTCGGACAGAATCCCATTCTGGGTTCCTAAGGGGTTCCCTCCCTGCTCTGACAACAGAAGTAACAGCCGACAGCCTTTGCGGGATGACCCAGCAAACACAAATGCCAATAAAACAAATAAATGCGGTCTCAACTGTTAACTACAGAGAGTGCGGGGCAGGCTTGACTGACAGGTCCTGACCCCCAGTGACCACCACGCACCCAGAAGACACCACGTCCCCTAGAGAAATGCTTCAAGCTTGAGTTACGTGTGCTCATCCACTGGGACTATCTGCATGAAATACAAA
Source organism: Sylvilagus bachmani (assembly GCA_015711505.1). Taxonomy (NCBI): domain Eukaryota; kingdom Metazoa; phylum Chordata; class Mammalia; order Lagomorpha; family Leporidae; genus Sylvilagus; species Sylvilagus bachmani. Next base: position 7,314,336 of record CM027408.1, read on the forward strand.
CCCTGCTGAACCTCTCCGGCCCAGAAATCCCTAGTAAGTGAGAAACCTCAGCCTTGCAAAGCCTGGCTCTCGCTGGCCTTGCCCCTTGTAGCTCGGACCAAGCACGTGACGGTTTCCAAATGCAGGCAAAAGCAGAGAGCTGGCCGACAAGGAGGGAACTGCAGAAAGCAAACACACTAACGGAGTTACGGAGGAAAGAGCCGGTGTGGGGCGCTGAACCCCAGACCCCGTCAAAGGGCAGTGGGCAGGTGAGCGTCTCCAAAGAGACGAGGCAAGCAGCTGTGACAAAGACAAACGGCCCCGCAGAAATGACACTGGCGAGAAACTTCACATTACAGGGACTTTCAGGTACTGTAAAGACAAAGAAGAAACCGCTGAGGTCAAGCACACTCAGAAGGAGCAGGACGATTTGCTAAGACAAAGAAAAACGCTGGTGGTGCAGCCCAAGTTTACTGGAAGAAGAAAGCAAGCTGTTCAAAGTCCTCCTGACGAGCCTTCTATTTCTACAAAGAAACAAAACGCTCAATTACGTCTTGTCTCTAACGTCCTGAATGCCAATATGCTGCTACGTATTTCTAATGAACCGCAAGAGAATGCTTAAGGTCTCGACTCCTCGGTGCCACTTCTGCCAGCTTGCACTGCTGCGCAATCTCTCTTCTCTGCCTGCGCCCGGCTGAGGAGGGGCTGAAGGGGCTTCCTTTGCCACTGGGGCCCCCAGGACGCTCCCCTAAGTGGTGCTGCCAGGACACCATCAGTGCTCACAGGCGCACAGACTCCGGCACTCAGAGAGAGCCGCAAGCGAGCCTTGCGGGAGACTGGGCTGCAGGCAGCTCCGGGCCCAGGGAACAGGAACGTCCCGCACTGCATCCGTGTGACAGGGCCCAGAAAAAGCAATGAGGATGAAGACGACCCACCCAACATGCTCTGCTTCGGTCACTCGTGTACCTGTCACCACTTTGAAAAATCTACAGTCAAGGTGCATGAGAACCAACTGCTGATTAAAGTTACAAAACGGAAAAGGATAAGAAAGAAAGTAGAGAGTGAAGGGGATGGCGTCTTACTCACAGGGCCTCACAGAAAGGCCCGGATCAACCATGCTGCACGGGGCAGCCAAGTGGCACCTGAGTGTCCAGGTGTGCAGTCCTCCATGATGTGGACTGGCACAGCCCCACCCTCTTCCCACCACAGCTCCAGGCACGCCAGTGCCAACACCACTCCCACTATGAGCAGCGTGTAAGGTCCACTGTGGAGCTGACGAGCCACCCTCCGATCCTCCGTGGCTAACGGGAGGTCGAGGGTGAAGTCAACCCAGCAGGAAGCACTTGCATTTTAAACACAGCACACCGAGCACTGGCACACACTAGGAAGGCCCACAACACGGCTAGAGCATAGACGCATTCACATATCAGTAAGTTTACGTGACTGTTCCAACCTCGCTATAATGTTCAGTTAAAGAAAATGGAGACATACTAACCACCATTTACTTAGGAGAGGGTTCCAAAAATTATTAACTCACTTACCCAGCTAAAAACCAGAGAACACAAAAAGTAAGCAAACAGACAAGAATCCTGCCCAGAAGGCCACACCAGCCCAGAGTGTCTCCAAGGCGTAGGCCCTGCAGGTCCGCAGAGGACACTGCCTGCTGGACCCGGGAGAGAACAGGACTGAGGGGCCCAGGAAATCTCCACACATCTGAGGCAACCGGACAACGTCAGTTCAAAGCACTCTCTACTTTACTTTATGATGGACGGTGGCTACTTCCTCTCAGTAAGGACGGGCAGGCACCAGTCGCGTGGCAGCCGCACACTCTCAGTGAGGCCGGCTGTAAAGCTAAGTCAGTTCCTTCGCGAATTACAAGCAACGATAAGTAACCTAAGCGTCTAACAGGAAAAGGGTTGAGTAAATCAGAATATGGCCGTAAGCCTGTGCAGCCACTGAAACAACTTGGAACTGTTAAGAAAACGGGAACCCACGTGTGTCAGCTTACAGAGCAAGGCAGGTCTGCCACACGCGAGATTACTGTGCTATTCCAGTGCGTGATTCCAAAGACACAAAGCAGGGAGGGGATGCACTGACTCCCAGTGATGCCCTCCTCCGGGGAGAGTCCCCAGGGCGGCTTCCTGCCAGACACTCTTTCCTCTCGTCTGAAGTCCACCTTGAGCACATGCTATCTCACCAGTGGGTAAAAATGTTAAAAAAAAAAACCCTCTACATCTATCTTTAAGGAGAAAGAAATAATAAAAACATACCAGTTACCTTCAAGAAAATCCAGGAATAATTTATCAATATTTTCTTACAAAAGCTTACCTTAACTTTCTTTTTCCATGTAGACTTTTGCTTCTCCTCCTCTTCCTCAATTAACTTCAGTGCCAGTTCTTTGTTAACTTTTGGCAATTTCTAATGTGATAGAGGGGAAAAAAATGCTGTAACTATGTAATCTAGAGAGCTATTGTAGCTTTGAAGGTTAATACTTCTACAAAGAGTTCAGAAAGGAGAGACCTTAATTCTGAAATTTCATTATCCCCAGAGCAGGAAATAACGTGGACCCAAGGCTTGTTGCAGGGGGCCTCACCCTCATCCCGCATCCTCCCAGCACCTGGAGGAACAAACTGAGAGACACTGTATCTGGCCCGCGACACCACAGACAGGCCAGGACCCTAACGGGGCGGCAGCGGGCAGCAGGGCTCGTGCTGCGAGCTCTGGCTGCCGCGGAGGGAGGCCAAAATGCTTCTAAGGATCTGGCTGCACCGTTTCCCGAGCCTGAGGGAGCAAACCTCTAAAGGGAATTGGAGAATCGAGCCTGCGTGCCCTCAGCTGCAAGTTCTGAGCTCTCCATCACCCTCTTCCACTTGGTGCTGCGTGCTCCGGGGTCCGGCGGGTAAGTGACGAGCCGGAGCACAGGTGTCCTCACACCAGCCTCTCCTGCCACCCAGTGTCCTCAGCAACCCGCCAGAGTCTGGGCAAAGGGGACAGCGCCGAGGCAGTGTCAGGGCAGCCGGGCCCTCTGCCTGGAAGCACACTCGTATGTGTTCGGCTAGGAGTATTTACAACACCTGGTGATTACACCGAGTGAGGGTCGCCGGAGAGGCAGGGGGGCGAGGACTTGTTTTCCCCGTCTGCCTGCCTTGCCGTTCGGGTGGGCTGCAAGCCACAGGTTTTCTGCCCTGGCAGCCACAGCAGGCCCGAGGGGCAGCGGTGCTCCTGGTCAGCCAGCTCCAGCGCTGCCAGGAACATCCCCGCGTCCATCAAGGGCCTGGCACGGCCTGTGCTGCTCCCTCGAAGCCCAGGGCCCAGCTCCACGGGCCCTGCAGAGCCTGCACTTACCGCCTCTTACCCAAACAGCAGCGTCTGTCCTTCGCAGCTCTCTCAAACAGTACCTGGCTGAAAACTCTTCACACCGAACTCTCTCTACTGATACCACAGCCACGGTTTGTTTCCTGACACAGCCTAACGATGACCTCATGATCCAGACTGCCCAAGACACTGCCAGAAGTCAGCACAAAGTGGGACTGGTAACGCCCCAATGCACCAAAACTGAGAGCTCACTGGAAAACCCCATCAGAGTTTATTTAATCAAACAATCTGTTTCATTATGCCTATCTGAAAGGCAGGGAGACAGAGAAAGATATCGTCTATCCACTGGTTCACTCCTCAAATAAAAGCCAGGGCTGGGCTGGGAAGAAGCCATGAGCCTGAAACTCCACCTGGGTCCCCATGTGGTGGCAGCAGCCCGAGTCCTTGGGCCGTCACCTGCTGCTTCCCGGGACACACATTGACAGGAAGCTGGGACTTCCACCAGACCCTCCAACGTGGGCAGTGAATCACAGCTGTGCCAACGCCACCCCCACCCTCATCAGATTTTCTTAGTGGGGGTGACGAGTGGCCATTCCATCATGTACTCCCGGTTTTACCACTGCCACAGAGCTCACAAAGATAGAGCTGTACAGAGGATCCAGCCTCACCATCAGTGACAGGGGGGCAGCCGCGAACAGGACAGCAGAGGTCACACAAAATGAAACGCAAGTTAAGTATTTCTCGGGCAAATGCAATGGTGAACCTAAGATTTACCTTTAATTGGACTCTCTGTGCACGTGTTTCTTCTATCTTCTGTCGAATTCTATCTTTTCTGTATTCTTCATAAGCAAATGGATTTACCATCAATTTCACCTTTACAAAATGAAAAAAAAACAATGGTTACCAGCATGCTTCAAATACACCACGATTACTACGTTAAAGAACAGACACATCCCTTATAATCCCAAGTATGTTTTACTTATTTATTTGGAAGGCAGAGTGACTGTGTGTGTGTGTGTGTGTGTGTGTGTGTGTGAGAGAGAGAGAGAGAGAGAGAGAGAGAGAGAGATCCTCCACCGCTGCTGGTTCACTCTCCAAATGTCCGTAACAGCTGGGTCTGGGTCAGGCTGAAGCCAGAAGCCTGGAACTTGTCTTCCACGGAGTGGCAGGGCCCAAGTACTAGACCGTCTTCCTCTGCCTCCCCAGCACATCAGCGGGAGGCTGGATCAGAAGCAGAGTGGCTGCGACTTGAACCAGCGCTCTGATATGGGATGCTGGTGTTGCAGAGAATGAATGGCCCACCCTGCTGTGCCCCATGTCGGCCCCTTTTATATGTTTTATCAAAGTACAGCAGAAGAGATCCAGCTACAGATCGCTCAGTAGTCTCGTGAAACAACTGGAATTTCACGTACCTTGTGATAGAGCCTTATGTCCATGAAAAATCCATGCATGTAAGCCCGGAGAAAGGGTGATCCAATGAGATGCGTGAGCCCTGGGAAAAGTTAAAGAGGGCAGGTTCTGATGAAATCCCGACTAAATTTAAGTTTTTCCTAGACAACAGTTTGATGATATGAAGATTTTATTTCTGAATAAAAATTTAAGGATCGGAATTACCAACCTTTAAATCTACAGAAAAAATATAATTAACTTAATATCATTTTATTTTAAATGATACACTAAGCATAAAACAACGAGAAAATCATTATAAATTCCAACAGACTGGTAAAGATGGCTCCTTATGCTAGTGGTTCTCAGATTTTTGGATTCTACAAACCAGTGCAACTTAAAAATAATACTGGGAATCAACACAAGGTTGTTGATGTTTATGCTAAGCAGGAAGGCGGAGGCAGAGAGGGAGAAAAATTATTATCACCCTTAACCTCCAAAAACAAAGGACAGTATACAACAGTAAGGTAGCAAAGGAAACAGCCTTGGGAAGAAAGAGCAGCTGACATACATAAAAGCACACGTGCACATTAATGTGCACATTATACGCACAATTCATTGGGGATGGATGGGAAGTCTACTGGCAACCAGGGCCTGGCAGCCCTGCGCTGTGTAACACCTACAGCGGATGACAGCAATAGGGCTGCTGGGGGTCACGTAAGGACTCTGTCTATGCTACAGGAATTATTCACTGTAAAAATCTGAACAGAAAGTTACGAGACTATTATCTTCAAAGTGAGACTACATGTAAGGAGCCGAGAAAAAGTGGCCTTGGTATACAAGCTAAGCACCTTTCACGGCCAACAGTCTAGCTTTCTTTTTTAAGAAAGATTTATTTTATTTATTTCAGAGGGGCAGAGTTAGAGAGAGACAGAGAGAGAGACAGAGAGAGAGAGAGAGAGAGAGAGAGATAGAGTCTCCATCTGCTGGTTCACTCCCCAAATGGCTGCTCCCATCTGAAGTGCTACTCCATCTGAAGTAGAGCAGCCAGGACTTGAACTGGTGCCCACAGGGGATGCTGGTGCCGCAGGTGGAAGCTTAACCAACTAGGCCACAGTAGTGGCCCCTCTAGTTTTCAAATTCTAGAAAAATACATCCATCTAGAGCTGAAAATCAGGTCCTATGCAAAAATCACACAGTACTATAAAGTATGCAACAGGAAATCACGTAAGTAAGCCAAGTTAAATTTTGGATAACTTCATAAAGCAATTATAAGACTTGGTCAGAAAACTCTTTCCTAGAATTCCTTAGGATAATAAAACATCTTTCACAGTGGATTGTTAAAAAAAAAAGACGGCTAAATCTTAATGAAATGTGTCAGTGCACAACAGACTAAAAGTACCCGCATATGCATGTGTTCCACACAACCTTTCTTCAGAACGATGTTTGATCACCAGATTGTAAAATAGATATCACACCAGTGGGCCGGCACCGTGGCGTGGTTCCTAAGCCTCCTAGGGCCAGTTTGTGTCCCAGCTGCTCCTCTTTGATCCAGCTCTCTGCTATGGCCTGGGAAAGCAGCAGAAGATGGCCCACCCTGCATCCACATGGGAGACCCAGAAGAAGCTCCCGGCTCCTGGCTCCGGATCGGCTCAGCTCCAGCCGTTGCGACCATTTAGGGAGTGAACCAGCGGATGGAAGACCTTACGCTGTGTCTCTCCCTCTCACTGAATGTAACTACCTCACAAATCAAATCAAATCTTCTATATACACATATAAATATAGACCAGTGACAGCACTAACGTCTGTTTCCTCTATTAGTATTAACCATATAAAACTCTGACTTATGTCACAATTACTCCCACTCCAAGTCAGATCACAACTAGAAACCAAGGCCGCGACAGACTGACTGCAGCAGTGCCGTGAGCGCCACAGAACACCAGGGCCAAGGCGCCTGCGGGAAAAAGGCTCCATGGTCCTCTAGGTTTGGGGAATGTTTCAGACCCTCTCTCCTGGCCCACAGACCCACAACACATGTGATATTCAAGTCTCCATAATAAAGAACTTGATTTCACTGTGCTTAACCTAGCATTTCTTCAACTTGTCACAGACCCTTACAGTAACAGCGAGCATTCATCCACTCAGGCTGTTTCAGACATTACCCGATTCACTGCCCACGCAATCCTACGGGCAGGTCCATTATTACTCCTGTTTTACAGAGGAGGAAACCAGGCTCAGTGAACTGGCCAACTGACTGAGGTGTGGAGTGTCAGCAGTGAGTGTAAACCCACGTCAGCCCACTTACAGAGCTCATGGTATCAGCCACCATGCTACCCAGGTAGCTCTTTTATGGAAGTAATATTCCAGGGAACACGCTGTGGGAATACAAACTACAGGTTTGCCAAAGGCCATAAACAGGAGCAGAGTCAGAACTTGCAAGGATTCAATGCGACTAATGCTGCACTAAAAATAACCCTGGGTGAGCACTCAGCCTGCAGGGTAAGGTGTCTGCGTCCCACATCAGAGTCCCTGGATTGGATTCCTGGCTCAGGTTCCCAACTCAGGCTTCCTACCAATGCACACTGGGAGGCAGCAGGGGAGGGCTCAAGTAGTTGGGTCCCTGCCACCCACATGGGAGACCTGAACTGAGTTCCTGGCTCTCTGGCACCTGGGGAGTGAACTAGCAAATGGGAGGTTTCTCTCTCACTCTACCTATCAAATAAAATAAGTGAAAAATTAAAAAACAAAATAATTCAAGGAAGTAAGTCAGTAACATAGTCTTGCCTTTGTTTTTAAGATAATCTATTTAGGAGATTTTACGCATGGTTCAGAAATCTTAACAATGATAGCCACGGGCTCACTTAATATCAGAAGATACAGGGGTGCTGCTGTGGCACAGCAGGTTAAGCTACCACCTACAACACTGGCAGCCACATGAGCGCTGGATCAAGTCCCAACTGCTCCGCTTCAGATCCAGCTCCCTGCTACGGTAATGTGTCTGGGACAGGAACAGAAGATGGCACACGTCTTGGGCCCCTGCACACGTGTGAGAGACCTGGATGGAGTTCCAGGCTCCTGGCTTTGGCCAGGCCCAACTCCAGCCTTTGTGGCCATGTGGAGAGTGAACAAGCGGATGGGAGAGCTTTCTCTTTGTCTCTCCCACTCTTGCTGTAACTCTGCCTTTCAAATAAATAAAATAAATCTTTTTTTTTAAGGATTTATTTATTTATTTGAAAGACGGAGTATCAGAGAGGCAGAGGCAGAGGCAGATGCAGAGAGAGAGCTTCCGTCTGCTGGTTCACTCCCCAAATGTCTGCAATGGCTGGAGCTGGGCAGATCCAAAACCAGGAGCCAGAAGCTTCTTCCGGGTCACCAACACAAGTGCAGGGGCCCAAGCACTCGGGCCATCTTCTGCTGCTTTCCCAGGCCATAGCAGAGAGCTGGATGGTAAGTGGAGCAGCCGGGTCCCCATATGGGGTGCTGGCACTGCAGGCGGAGGCTTTACCTGCTACGCCACAGTGCTGGCCCCAAAATAAAACTTTTTTTAAAAAAATTAGAAGATATTAAAAACACATAAAGAACCTTTGGGGGACTGGTGCTGTGGCACAGCAGGGTAAAGCACCGCCTGCGGTGCTGGTATCCCATATGGGCATTGGTTCGAGACCCAGCTACTCCACTTCCGATCTAGCTCTCTGCCATGGCCTGGGAAAGCAGTGGAAGATGGACCAAGTCTTTGAGCCCCTGCACCCACGTGGGAGACCCGGAGGGAACTCCTGGCTCCTGGCTTTGGATCAGCACAGCTCCGGCTGTTGCGGCCAATTGGGGAGTGAAACAGTGGATGGAAGACTGACCTCCCCCAACCCCCTGTGCCTCTGCCTCTCTGTAGCTCTGCCTTTCAAATAAATAAATAAATCTTAAAAAAAGAAACAAAAACAGAACCTTTGGGGCTCAGCCCCAGCTTGAATACTTAATCTTCCTCAGCCTCAGTTTCTTTACCTATAAAATGGAACCATAATAATACCCACTATACAGAATTTTGAGGATTAAATAGACAATACACAAAACACTTAAATATCATGGGGCACACGGAAGTTATTCTTGGAAGACACGTTTTCAGTTTATAACCTTTAATATCACGTATCTATTCAGGTTCTACCCTTATTTGAAGATCCAGTCTATGAGTTCTGAGTTTCAGATTAAGTCTTTTTTTTTTTTCTTTTTTTC
>CM027408.1:7323339-7341176 GCA_015711505.1 Sylvilagus bachmani
GACAGAGAGAAAGGTCTTCCTTTGCCGTTGGTTCACCCTCCAATGGCCGCCGCGGTCGGCGCGCTGCGGCCGGCGCACCACGCTCATCCGATGGCAGGAGCCAGGAGCCAGGTGCTTTTCCTGGTCTCCCCATGGGGTGCAGGGCCCAAGCACCTGGGCCATCCTCCACTGCACTCCTGGGCCACAGCAGAGGGCTGGCTTGGAAGAGGGGCAACCGGGACAGAATCCGGTGCCCCGACCGGGACTAGAACCCGGTGTGCCGGCGCCGCGAGGCGGAGGATTAGCCTGTTGAGCCACGGCGCCGGCCCAGATTAAGTCTTTCATAAATACACCTACAAGGGAGCCAGGATTCACTGCTGACCTCTAGGGTATTTTCAAAACCTTACACTCGAAGAAAACTTGAAAAACAGTCCCTGCTCCGTGCCAGATGTCTTCTACATACAGCTGTATGTGAAAAGATTACCTCCACTGAGAGGAAAAACCTCAGCAGACTGAGTTTCCCTGAACCCCTCTCTAAGCAGACATCAGAAAGTGACAATGCACAGCGTGCTAACACCTCATCTGGCAGAAGCAGTGTTTAGTGTACAGCGTGCTTACTACCTGAAAGGGAAGATTCGGAAAATCAGATTACCACGGCTCAGTCAGTCCTAATGTTCAAAACTAAAGAAAAGGCAGAACTAAAATAACCTTAAAGACATCTTGTGATTTTTACCTAAATTTTCCAGGTCTTTCTTGGTTACAAATTTGTAATCATCGTACACAGTGCTCTCCGGGTTCTCTTCCAGTTCTTCGGTCAGGTTGTCTAAGAAGGAGCACCACCGCGGGGCGGGGCCCAGGACCTGGGGGTGGGGATCACAGGTTAGCAATGGACACGGACGCGAGGTCTCCATCCCGGACTCCATGAGAAGTACTGAGAAAAACTGCAATGCGTATGATGAGCAAGCACACAAAGCAGAGGAAACCGAGAACTGAGGCCTGGAAGAGAATAACCCCACTCAGTCCGGGATACAAAGACACTAGCAAACACTGGACTATCAAAATGCGGATCAATAATCCAGGCCCTATAAAAACACCCATTCATTCGTGCAGCACCTCCCTTACTCAAAAGAATGAAGCATTCTGGGGCCCACGCTGTGGAGCAGCAGGTTAAGCCTCCACCCGCAGTGCCTGCATCCTATAAGGGCAAGGCTCGAGTCCCGGCTGCTCCACTTCCGATCCAGCTCCCTGCTGCGGCCTGGGAAAGCAGTGGAAGATGGCCCACGTGCTTGGGCCCCTGCACCCGTGTGGGAGACCCGGAAGAGGCTCCTGGCTCCTGGCTTCGGATTGGCCCAGCTCCCACTGTTGCAGCCATTTGGGGAGTGAACAGTGGATGGAAGACTTCTCTCTTTCTCTCTCCCTCTGTCTGTAACTCTGTCTCTCAAATAAATAAATAAATCTTAATTTTTTTAAAATTTCACACATAATAAACTACATGTGGAGAAACATCCCGACTAATGCCCTCTCCAACTAAGCAAAAGTCCACATCTGACATGGCCACACTCATTTTGGTTATGCTGCTTTGTCTCATTACACTAGTGATTCCCTGCCCCGACATGAGGCTATGGGGCTCATGAACGTGAAACACAGCTCTTAATTAGCATAAAAGGAGTCTCCTATGCAAATGTGATATGAGTACAATCTACACAGCTTTTAAGACAGAAGTAGGAGAGTGCATTCGGCGCAGCGGCTGAGAAGGGCTGAGACATCTGCTCCCTATCTTGGGTGCCGGCTCAACTGCTGGACTCCAGTCCCTGCCACCCATGTGAGACATTGGGATTGAGTTCTAGGCCTGGCTCTGGCCTGGCCTAGCCCCAGCTGTTGTGGCGTTGTGGGTATTTTCAGAGTGAATCAATGAATGGAACACCTCTCTCTACCCCAGCCTTTCAAATAAAATGAGGGGAAAAAAAAAACAAAAAGAAAAAAAACTCACAAACTCTCAAAAAATGCAAGATAATTTAGACACTGGCGGGGGTCTCTGAAGAGTTTGGAATCGAGCTGGAGCAGAAAGGTGGATGGACACACACACACACACGCACACACAGTCACGTAGAGCGATGAACTCAGAGTGAGTCCATAGTGAAGCATATTCGAAAGGGCTTCAGGCTTCAGGTTTGCGCTGAATGTGTGAGCAAGGCATGAAAATCCCAGGGAGAGCTAACGTGACTGCAGCACACAGCGGTGTCTGCTTCCAATCAGTCAGCCGCAGGTGCAAAGCTGTAGCGTCGGCTGCTGCACTCCCTAAGACAGCGGTCCTTGCTTCTTGTGGACAGGACGGAAGTACATTATCACCGCTAGTCTAGGATATAGTATCCAAGACGTCTCTTCTTGGGAGGGTGGGGACTTCAGTTAGTTTGCTAACTGCTGAATTTCCAATCCTCGAACAGTGTCTGCCAAGTAGCAGGTGCTCGGTGAGTATCTGATAAATGAACCTACTCACACGTAAGTACACGGATTCAGGCACACAAGGTCCTCAAACCTGAAGAGTCCTCTTTGGCAAAAGTATGCCTAAAGCAATCCAATTTTCCTTATTCGGATAAAAACATTCACATATCCCATCATCAAACTACTGGTGACAAGAACACTCGGTGGGAAAAGTTACATCTATTTTGACTCCTATGTAAGGGGACACTGTCACTCAAAATAAAGGACAGTCGCTCCTCACTGTCACGGGGGGACAGGTTCCAGACCCCCTACAACTATCCACATTTGTAGACGCTCAAGTTCCATATACAAAATGGCACAGTATGTGCATACAAGCTAAATACAACCTGTCATATACTGTACATTGTCTCTAGATGAATTATAATATAACTGCTACATAGATTACTGTTACATTACCTAGGGAGTAGTGACAAGGAATAAACTGTAATAATGTTTTCAAATATTTCCAGTCCTCAGTTGGCTGCATCTGCAGATGGGAACCCGTGAATATGGAAGCCCACGTGATCCAGCCACAAATTCGGGCTGCGGGGCCATGAAGGGCACACCGAGCCGGGGCAGCTAACAGAGCACCCGTGCAGGGCTGAACGCCCTCCATAGTCCTCGCCCAATGTGCCACAACATTCTTTCTGATTAGCGTTCTGGATTTTAATGGAATTGTTTTAAACTGCTTCTCAGGGGACAGGCCCAGCCATGGTAAATAACCCTGCAATCAGATTCATGGCCATCAACGCTTACAGGAGGAAATCTTTCCATCAAAAACAAAGTTAAACACAGCGGTCGACTTCATTAATCCCACTTCCCCAGTTCCTTTTCAGAAAGAAAAACACCAGAACCACCACCACAAAGCCGAAATTCCTGATTCGCAGCGGCATTAATGGCACATTTTAGCTACGGGGAGCTGTCCTCGGAGCCCTGCCGCTGACATGTGCACACAGTGGCCAGCCAGCCCACGAGGGCCTGCTCTCCCTGTCGGGCCTCCAGTGACCACAGAATCGATGCGCTAGATTTCCTACTCTACACAATACAGTAGAGAAGCTGTGTAAGGTCTGGCATGCAGCATTATTTAGAGTATAATGACAGGGAGAAAAAGTCTGTGTGTGTTCAGTCCAGACGTAATTAAAATAAAATGTTAAGTTCTATTTATTTATTTGAAGGTCAGAGTTAAGAGAGAGAGACCCTCCATCTGCTGGTTCACTCCCTAAATGCCCAGACTGGCGCAGTGCTATGACAGAGAAATTTAAAAGTGGGCCTCAGAGCCCTGTCTGCTAAGGCAAGTCTAGACAGCCTTGAGGGGGCATTAGGGCTGGGCCTTGAAAACCTTGAGGAAGTTATGACTTCAAAATCAGGAAAATTTATTTGCCATAGTAAATAGTTAGAATTGGATGCTATGTAAATGTATTTTTTAAAAAATTATTGTTATTTGACAGATAGAGTTAGACAGTGAGAGAGAGACAGAGAGAAAGGTCTTCCCTCCGTTGGTTCACCCCCCAAATAGCCGCTACGGCCGGAGCTACGCTGATCCGAAGCCAGGAGCCAGGTGCTTCCTCCTGGTCTCCCATGTGGGTTCAGGGCCCAAGCACTTGGGCCATCCTCCACTGCCTTCCTGGGCCACAGCAGATAGCTGGACTGGAAGAGAAACAACTGGGAGTAGAACCCGGCACCCATATGAGATGCCAGCGCCGGAGGTGGAGGATTAACCAAGTGAGCCATGGCACCAGCCGTATGTAAATGTATTATACTCATTATTTATACAGAAATTGCTTGATTAGAAGAATTATCAAAACTACCTTTAGTGATTTTACACTATTTCAATCCTAGAAGCTCATTTAAAACATTTGTGTGCTACAATGACACCATCAAACCGGTGAGTCACTGACCAGCAGCACGAAGAGCCCCTGGTCACTTTATTACAGAACTCCCTTCAGGATACTGTAGGGCAGCCCGAGACGAAGTTTTCTAACACGGCAATAGCACCCCAAGTAACAGAAGCATGAGGAGGCTACACTCGGAGAAGCAAGGGTTTTATCCCCCATGGGTAGGACCAGGAATGCCTCCTCCTTCTTATGAGGCCGTAACCCCACCAGAAGCTGCTGAGGCCAGCGTGTCTGAGATGACAGAGTCTGCGCACTGTGGACGCGCGGTCATGCGGCCCCAGCGTCCAGCATGCGGATGTCTTCCATGAACCCACAGGTGCTCACAACTCTGACTGGAGAAGGTCTAGAAAAAGCTCGCACTTGGCTGGCGCCATAGCTCAACAGGCTAATCCTCCGCCTCGCGGCGCCGGCACACCGGGTTCTAGTCCCGGTCGGGGCACCGGATTCTGTCCCGGTTGCCCCTCTTCCAGGCCAGCTCTCTGCTGTGGCCCGGGAGTGCAGTGGAGGATGGCCCAGGTGCTTGGGCCCTGCACCCCATGGGGAGACCAGGAAAAGCACCTGGCACCTGGCTCCTGAGCGCAGTGCGCCGGCTGCAGCGCGCCGGCCGCGGCGGCCATTGGAGGGTGAACCAACGGCAAAGGAAGACCTTTCTCTCTGTCTCTCTCACTGTCCACTCTGCCTGCCAAAAATTAAAAAAAAAAAAAGCTCGCACTTGAGGTCCCAATGATTCAGACTGGTCCAGGTTTGTCCCAGTGAGTTCAAAGACATTCTTCAGGACACTTTTGATTTCAGAATTACAGATCAGAGACAGAGCTATACTATAAATACACAGGCTAAACACAGCTACATACAGTCAGTACATACCAAATACAGCTGTACATGCCATCGGCCACCATCATGACTAATGATGAGCCTGTCTGCAAGGCCTGCATCACCCACGGGAGAATCAGAGTTGGTACATCAAGAAGAGCAACTCTGTACACATAAAAAAAGTCTCTTTCCGACTTCTCCTTCAGCATCGGTTGAGGGCCCCACTAGCACCGGCATGCATCCTCAAATCCTGACAGCTGAGGCGCAACAGTAAATGCTGAGAAGTAACTGGGTGCCCCGGGGAGTGGCCGTGTCTCTAAGAGGCGACTGCACCTGCAACATAGCAAGCTCCTGATCCCACACCCAAGTGAGCAATCACAGCTCGCTGAAAGCACGCTGCATGGAGAGTGCTCTCTGTTCCTAAAAATCCGAGGAGCAAAGCAGCAACTGGCTCCGAACACTCTAAAACAGCTCTAAAAGAACAACAATTATCATTTATCTTGATTTCGCTTTGAAGAGCTGGTATGGGCACGGCAGTGAAATGGTAAGAAGAATAAAGGCAAGTGGACAAAGCACGTGACCTCGCCACGGCTCCGTGTCACTGCGGGCCCTCACACCACACGAGTCACCCTCTGCAGGGCTCTGCGCGTCCCACTGAGCATGGCGCAGCCCCTGCCGCAGGGCTAGGGGAGCTGGCCAGCCCGGGCAAACACGGGAATCGGAACCACGGAGCGCCCTCAGGAGTGATGATGGCAGCCCTTCCTCTCCCTGGCTGTGCTACAGTGACAGCGAATGAATATTAGAAGGTCCTAACCTTCAAGAACAAAAAGAACAGGAGAAGAGTTCAGCGGTGTAAGACAGTCACCGCGGTAAACAGGAGAGAGCCTTCCACCAGAGTCCTTCCGGCAAGTGCCTCGAGCTTCCACGGTTCCGGGAAGACAGGACGGACCCTAAACCCCGGCTACCCCTAAGGAGAACAGGAGCTGACTGCAGAAAGAAGACCTCAGCCGCTCCACACAGCGGGAGGGGTGGGGCGGGGGTAAGCACCGTGACTGGAGTGGTGGGGATGAGATCCGGACACGTAGATGGTGCTCGACGTACCAAGCGTGGGTCTCAGCTGCTTCTCCAGCTCCCAGCACATCCGCTGCTTCCCTACCAGCCAAGTCCCTAATGCCTCTAGAACAAACTGGATTCTTCCCCGGAGAAAAAGAAGCGTCCCAGCAGACAGACCCCAAGCCACTGAAATGCAGAGCTGAAGGCTCGGCATGGACATTAGCAGTGGACAAGGCCCAGTGCACACAGGGCTCCCGATCAGCAGGCCAGAGCCTCCCCCACAAGTAAGGCGGGGCACCGACTGCACGCGCGTGGAGGGCTGCTGTCGGCACCTCCCCTCCATGAACTGAACACGAATTCCTACCCCCAGAGCTGACATTCCAGGAAGGGAAACAGCAATAAACGGGCTGGACAGCAGAGTGTGACAGTCAAGTGCCCCAGGGGAGAGAAAGCAGAGGGCGATGGAGAGCAGACGGACGGGCAGGCCCACAACTGGCCACAGGTCACACCGGGAGGAGGCAGGGACGCGCGAGGCTCTCCAGCAGCTGCCCTGGGTCAGCCAGAGGAGCAGCCCTGGAAGGCTTGACCAGAGGCAGGGGGGAGACAGGAGGCTGACAACCCAGGCAGCTGCAGGAACAGTGCATCAGAGGGCTCCAGGTGGGGGGCTGCCATGACCCCATGTGTGCCAGCAGGGAGCACCCCGGGTCAGGCTGGCATTACTGGGTCCAGGCCGTGAAGGCGATTCTGTTCAGTCATCGGCTGATGTGGAGCAAGCCAAGCCGACCTCAGTGGCCACATGTGACAAAGAAATTAGATTGTATGGCAGCAGCCCAGGAGTCACCGACGGAACCGAGAGGCACAGCGGGGCCAGGACTGAGCTCCAGCTCCCAGTTATCTTAACTGAAGCATCTGGTTCCAAACAAAAAATCACGAGTTAGACTTGTGAACCCTGAATCTAGCGGCATTTGGCACACGCATATCTCATTAAAAGAACACGTATTCCTGCTAAACTTGAGAATAATGGAAACAGATCACTCTCAAACGAGTCACTGCAGTTTACATGAGCAAAAATTTCATTCAAAACCATGAAATCCCTTCACAAAAAAAAATTTCTTAACGCTCTCTTGTAAGTATTCAACACTGGATCTATCCTGTTTTTCTACTTTGAGGCTTTTAATTTAAAAATGCAAATGCTATATTAGGCAGCATGGAAAACCATGAAGAAAAAGAAAATCTTAACACGGTGCCAATCCCCTTCAAAGCTCATTGCAAGCCACGTAGGAAAAGCAGACGCTTCTCTTCAGGCCTGGCAGCGCTCACGGCTACAAATCAGCGTCAGATCCCACTCGTGTGCGGTCCCAGGCGGCTTCGGAGAGCTCACGCCGAGCCGCGATCACCGCGACTGACTTCCAAAGCGGTCAAGTCCTCCACTCCATCTCCCCGCCCCAGTCTCTCAACACATTGAAACACCAAGCGTGGCACGCATGCACACCTCCCCTGGTGGGGGCGCAGGCACCGGGCCAACTGCCTCATGGGAAGGCGTTTATCTTCGTGATCCCACACCTGGCGAGGAGCACGCCCCAAGACATTGTTCTGTCATTTCTTCCTGCCAGGAGGGCCCAGATGGTGCCGTGTGTTACCCTTGCTTAGCACATCAGTCGTTTCCGGCTCTTTCCTGCTTCCTTGCAGGCCACGGTGGTTATTAATACATTTTCAACTCCTCCTTGCTGCCTTCCAACTTGCTATTCTGAATCCCAAGTACCACAGTATTTAAAGACCCCAAGGAGGGAAATGTGGCAGAAAGAGAGGAAGAGTGAAACTCCCGAAAGTCACAGGAACCCTTTTCCTCAAGGCTCCACACTGTCACGGTGCTACTCTGCAAAGGCCAAACACATTTTAGCACCAATTACCACTTACGGACTGTATCTGGGTGTGGGGTTGGGGGGTCATGCACAGAATCAGGAAATCCCGAAGGACACAATCTAAATTTGAGCGGATGATGTCGCATATGTCCCCCAGCAGAGCCAGAGGCAGCATGGCACTGGCACAGAGCTGCACTCATCCAGTAGAAGGCAGCTGAAGTCACTACTCCCACCCAGGGAAGGCTACTCCAGAGTCCTTCAGGCATCTTCCCTGAGGTAACAGCAGAAGTCCAGACAAACCACAGGCGTGCGTGCAGGGTGCCGCAGCAGGCAGCATGCAGACGTGTCCTAGGAAGATTCTCGGTAAGCTGAGGGACAGATCCCAAAGACTGCAGGTGGAATCCATCTTGAAGAGTTCACAGAGCTTCACGAGCCAGTCATACACCTACTGAAGTCTTTACCCGCTGAGTGAGAGGACAGCCACGCAAGGGTGAGGAGATGCTGACGACCACTGCGATGGCTGACCCAGCTTAACTTTGGGCTCCTTGGCGACCAAGGTTTTGCCCACAGATAGGGAAGGAAGACGCCCCTGGCTTGGGAAGGGGAAGCACACCCGGGCTGGGCTGTGCAACCTGGAAGAAGCACCCTTAGGCTGCAGGTTATAAAGGCCAAAGTCCTGTGGTCCAAGCAGGCAGCCTGATGACCTCACCAGAATCTAAAACGGCCTAGGGATGTACCGTCCCACACGCGACTGCAGCAGCCACTAGCCCCATGTGGCAGTCTAAATGAGACGTAAAGTTCCGTCCCATAGGCGCACTTGCCACATCTGGGGGGCCACGAGCTGGAGGGGACGTCGCACAGGACAGAGCAGATCTAGACGTTTCCATCCTCACAGAAATGCCAGGGATGCACTATGGCTTAGAGAACTGAGAAATGTGAGTGGTAAACTTCCACCACAGGGAGCTATGCGAACGAGTTCTAACTCTCCAAGGAGGCACTACACAATGATGAAAAAGAACGAGCTCACGGGTTCAAGTGTATGGGCCAAAGTGACACATTAAGGGGTCAAAAAAACCCGTTCAGAATAGCAATCAGAATGACATCTCTATTGAAAACACGCTCACTAGTCTGACCTCACTCTACCAAGACTGCACCAACGTGTTCAGAACCAGCTGCAGGACTGGTTACGAAGACTGTTCCTTCCTGGATCACACACTCAGACTCTGCAAGTGTTTGACCTCTTGAGAGAGAGACAGAGACACAGAGACACACAGAGAGAGATTTCTTTCATCTACTGGTTCACTCCTCAAACAGCCACAAAAGCCGAGGTTGGGCCAGGTCAAAGCCAGGAGCCAGGAACTCCACCTGGGTCTCCCACGGCTGTGGCAGGGGCCCAAGTACTTGGGTCATCTTCTGCTGCTTTCCCAGGGCAAGGAGCTGGAGAGGAAGAGGGGCAGCCAGTGCGCCAATGGGTTCTGACACTACGGGCAGTGGCTTAACCTGCCCAGAGGTTTAATCTTTTTTAAAATCGGAGCTTTTCTTTCTGAAGCAAAACCAACGCTCTCAAAAGGATGCAAGCACAGATACAGATATGGACGGCAAGAGATTAACAGTGATTAACCTTAGCAAACTGAAACTTCTTCAAATACACTCTTCGCAAAGCAGCACAGGCCTGGTGCGTGACCCAGTGAGCCCAGAGGTCCTCACAGGAACCAGGGCTGCTCACCAAGAGAACTCGGAGTGTAGATGATAAAGATGCTTTTGATTTTTTCCCAGAAAACTTAAGGCCCTAACTCACAACACCTGAGCCTGCCTAGACAGCTGAACCAGGAAAAAAAAAAAAGACGAGAACTGAACTCCCTGCCAGGAAGCAGTGTAACTCGTCGACCCTCCCTGTGTGAAGGGTGCCCCTCGGGCCCTTCCCCCCTCCCAAGCCTTTCCAAACTCCAGGGACGTACCCCCAATGTCGTCTACATGGTGCTCCCCCTTAGCATGTCCGCTGACGGACAGGCTCTCATGGTCCTGATCCACAAGATGTCCTCACCTGGCACGCCCTGCCCACGGGCTGCCTACTCTGACACTCAGCTCTGAGCTCAAGCCCCTGCATAAAACCTGTCACAGTGCACACTCGCCTCAAAGTCGGCACGGAAGCTGCGGCCCCAGCCCTGGTGCCGAAACACTGCTCCCCCTGCAGCCCTGCCTCTGGCTCCTTAGCCGGCACCGGCAAATGGCAGCTCCTCCCAAGCAGACCGGTCTGACCGAAGCGTTGAGTCCTGATTCAATTCGCTGTGTACAGACCCATCTCCCTGATGGCACCATCCTTCTAAACTAACATGGCAACGAAACCCCACTACCCGCCTGTTACGATGACTGACGTGCGCAACGTGGGACGGGGCAGTGGTGCAGTGGTGCAGCGGCTGCCGGGGACAGCTGAAGAGCCCTGGCCGCTCTGCTTCGATCTAAGGCACCCTGGCCGGTCCCTGCAACCCAGGGGAGACCTGGATGGAGCTCCTGGCTCCCACCTTGGCCTGCCCATCCCAGTGTGTGGGCACTTGGGGAACAAACCAGTGGATACAAGTTTTCTCTGTGTCTCTCTCTCCCTCTCTACTGCTCCACCTTTCTAAACACACACACACACACACACACACACGAAATAAAATAAAATGAAATGCGTCTCCCAAACACTGACGAGGACATGGATCAAAAGGAACTCCCCATTCACTGCGGGGGGGCGGGCATACACTCTGTTCAGACCTCCAGTGACAGCTGGGCAGTTTCTCACACACTAAGTGGGACCGTTAGCACACAACCGGCTCACCAGACTCCCTGACATCTAGCTGAAGGACCTGGAAACTCGGGTTTGCACAAAAACCTGCACATGGCTGTTACAGCAGCTTAATTTGTAACTGTCAACACCCGAAGCCACCAAGATGCCAGCGGGGACTGGAACAGCAAACTGTGGTACATCCACCCAGCAGATTCTTCTTCTTATTATTTATCTGAAAGTCAGAATTACAGAGAAAGGGAGGGAGAGACAGAGAGAGGTCTTCCATCTGCTGGTTCACTCCCCAGATGGCCGTCACAGCCAGAGCTGGACCAGTCCAAATGCAGGAGCCAGGAGCTTCATCCAGGTCTCCCACGTGGGTGCAGGGACCCACGCATTTGGGCCATCCTCTGCTGCTTTCCCAGATGCATTAGCAGGGAGCAGCTGGGACCTGCACCGGTGCCCACGTGGGATGCTGGCATTGCAGGCAGAGGCTCTATCCGTGACACCACAGTGCTGGCCCTGGGAGGGTGTTATTCAGCCACACAAAGACATGGAGGAATCTCTCTGTCTTGGCCACAGAAGAATGGTGACGAGGTCAGCCTGCAAGCCCCTCGCAGGAGGGGGAGCGGAGCGAGGAGGCAAGGTCAGTTCTGATTCAAAGCAGCACAAGAGGAGGAAAACGGGCAGCAGGATGTAAAACTGTTTGAGCAAAAATAAGTCATCTCACACGTCCACACAATCCGGCACATGTCACACGGCATCACGTTTCCATGTGGAGGGGACAGGAATTTCCACCCAATCAGAACTGAAGTGAACGTCTGGAAATGTGACAGGATGCTCAGAAAATGACTTCCTGATTGTCACACGTTAATGCTCTCTGTACGTCTGCTATTCTCGTGACCCAATAAATTGCAATGGGAAATGGAGAGGATTTCCTTTGTGGAGAAAAAGGCCACAGATACCGTTCCTGCCCCAAAGTGTTTAGATTAAAATAGGAAGCCCGCGTTTCCCTTTTGCAAAGTCACAAACAACTTGTTTGTATGACACAGAGCGTGTGCTCGCCACCTGCCACGGGGGCCTCACTTCCGCTTGTCAGGAACAGGCCGGCAGCGAGCGGGACAAACAGGACACCAGGTCTCCAGCCCAGCTCCACCGCAGCTCCACCGCCGACGGGGGCTGCTAAGGAAGCACTCTCAAAGGAAACCCCGCTCCCTTCTCGTTAATTAGGAGAGGGTAAAGAGAACCCGCGGGACCTGGGGTTTGCCTTCCAGGAGCCTGCTGGGCCCTGACTGCAAGTGCCTCACGTTTTTTTCTCCATAAAATTGGGTCTTTTACCTTCCCTGAGACATCTTATGCATTTAGATTTTTTTTCCTATTTATGTATTTGAAAGGGAAGGAGAGAAGGCAAGGGAAACAGGGAGAGAGAGAGAGGGAGAGAGAGAGTGTGCGAGCATGCTCCTCCATCCATTGGTTCACTCCCCAAATGCCTGCAACAGCTGAGACCGTCCCAGGCTAAACGAGAAGGCCAGAACCCAGTCCGGGTCCCCGAAGTGGGTGATAGGGACCCGAGAACTTGAACTGTCACCTGCTGTCTCCCAGGGTGCAAGTGGTAGGAGGCTAGAACTGGAGGCAGAGCTGGGACGCAAACTCGGTCACTCTGATGAGAGATGTGGCTTCCCTCGGCGCTGAATGCCTGCCCCAGGCTTCACGCTCACGATGCCCTTCCTGTAGAATCAAGTTCAAGCGCACGTCCCAAAGGCACTTCAATGCACAGACAGATTAACATATCCATGCTTCAGCGCAAGTGACAGTGAATATTCTCAATCAAATCTGCTTCTACAGAAGCTCTGACAGGTGAGTGCTTCATTGACGCCTCTTCTCACCCTCTCAGTCACAAACATTTTCTCCTTCGGTCCAATGCTCATCATTTCAGAACATGGTTTTTTAATCTATTTGGGGCTGGGGGAGCACAGCGAGAGAGTGAGCGAGTGTTTCCATTCTCTGGGTCACTCTCCAAATGCCCAATCTGCCCCCAGTTAGGGTGGAAGCCTGGAACTCGATGGATCCAGGCTTCCCAAGTGGATGGCATCACCTGCTTCCCCCTAGGGTGCACACGAGCAGGGAGCTGGGGTCGGCAGCAGAGCTGGGTACTGAGCCCCGACCCTCCAGATCCGGCACATGGACATGTCAGCTGGCAGCAGAGCTGGGTACTGAGCCCCGACCCTCCAGATCCGGCACATGGACATGTCAGCTGGCAGCAGAGCTGGGTACTGAGCCCCGACCCTCCAGATCCGGCACATGGACACGTCAGCTGGCATCAGTCGTGGCCAACACCCAGCCCCACACCTTTCTTCACTTCATAAGAAGCACCTTTATTTCATTATTTTATTCTTTTTCTATATCCTAGAGACGTGCCTTCCCTATATGGGGCCTGGTAACACAACTGTAACTGATTTCTCAGTGGACGTGGACGCCCCTGGCACAGCACACCGAGAGCAGGAGACAGCCCCGGCCCACAGCCCTTGTCCCTGTCTCCAGCATTCACTCGGTGTGTGGGGGGGTGTCCACTCCACATTCACTCTTTGACTTAGAGACGACCAAACCCCAGAGGTGCTTCTCGTAGACGTGGCTGCAAAGCCAGACTGCCCACACGGAACGTGCTAACCACAGCTTTAAACCTTTTCCCGTCTACTCCACCTGTTGCATGTAATATCTCTGACACTTTTGTTCACTGGTTTGACCTATTATACAGAGAGCAGGGTCTAGAGTCAGTCAGATGAGGCCGAACGGGGCTTAACCAGAATTAAACTTGAACATCCCTTTGGACTCTTCCTCAGGGGCTGGAACAGAACTAGAGGCGGCGGCTGGCTGACACTTAGCGGCCACACCCCACAAAATCCCCATCTTAAATTCTAACTCCCGCTCAGTGTGGCGTCACCAGGAGAGTTGCTGGGAACCAACAGACACAAAAATAACACAGCGCCTGTGTTCTCAGTTCTCCCAACGTCGGTGCAGAACGAGCAGCATCCTAAATGCAGAGAAGATTCCTACACGAACATGATCCCATGTGCTGGCTGCTTTGGGGAACCAAGGCTGAATTCTCTGCTGAGAAAGCTCCCATCTCAAGTCTACTCCGAGACAGGGCCCACAGAGTGCAGCAGACGGCACAAAACTGAACCTGGCTGCCTCTCTCCCCATCCAGATCTCATTCCAGCCACCAGTGCCTTTATTTGAAGCCATGTCAGCTAAATGAGCCTCTTCTAGGATTTCACTTTAAACCTGATTGACAGCCAATAAGCTACTCCCAAATGCAAAGAAAACATAACAAAAATGTTACCAAGAATGTCTCTGACTGGTGTGACCACAGCTGGCTTCTTCTTCCCGATCATTACATATTATGAAAATAACTAAAATCACTTTTATATCCCCATACACAATTACATTTTGATTACTTCCAAGAGTTTATAAGAACACAGGGAAATATTAAGTAAACAGCAAGATATGAAATGATATTGACAATGCTTCAGATTAAATATTAAAAAAATATACAGCTATAAATGTTTGCTTCTGGGTGGAGGAAGGCTGCTTGAGTTTCCTGCCACTCGTCTTCACCGTATTTCCTATGAAGAGCAAGCTTTGATGACATAATGGGGGGAAATGGACTTCACTTGAAAAAAAATCCCATTTCTTATTTTAGCAACCAAACCTCACCGCTGCTTCGGCTTCAGTGTTTAATGGCAAAATCAATGGCGTCCAGCAGCGCTGGCCCACTGTACTTTCTATGATCTAGGAACAGACGTGACAATATTTCCCTGGCCCACATCTGGGATCTTGTCACGGCCTGATCATGTCCCTTTATCTTGGTTAGTGCATACTCCTTTGCAGACCCTCAGGAAACCACGCCCACGTAAGGCCACGATTCTCATCGGAAGTCTGTGCCACCAGGCTCCTCAAATGCTGCCTGCCGCGGGAAACTGGCGGGACAGGAGAAACGACTAAGTCCGTCTCATTCACTTCACTTCACTTCACTGCCTTGCGGGACTGCAGTGGTTTAAACGCACCTGTGACGGCACCCCAGATCAGAGTGCTGCTGGCTCCCAACTCCCGTCGGCTCTGCATCCGATCCAGCTCCCTGTTAATGCACCTGGGAAAGCAGCACAGGACGGGTACTGGGCCCCTGCCACCTGTCTGGGAGACCCAGATGGAGTTTCAGGCGTCTGGCTTCAGCCTGGCCCAGCTCCTGGCCATTGTGGCCACGTGGGGGCGTGAACCAGGTGATGGATCTCTTTCTCTATCTTTTCCTCTCTGTCACTCTGCTTTTCAAATAAATAAAATAAATCTTCTGGGCCTAATTCCAAGACCGCAGTTCCTTCTACTATGCAATGTGGAATGAAGTGCAAGCTAGGGGCTAGTGTTGTGGCACAGCAAATTAAGCCACCACATGAGACACTGGAGAGCTGGTTCAAGAACTGGATGTGCCATTTCCAACCCAACTTCCTGCTAATGTGCTTGGGAAGGCAGTGGATGACAGCTCGCAGGGTTGGGCTCCGGCACCCACCCTGGAGACACGGAGTTCCTGCCTTTGGCCTGGCTGAGCTCCGGCTGTGGTGAATACGTAAGGAGTAGTCCCGTGGACTCTCTTGATACCCTTCCCCCATCCCCCATCTCTCTCCCACTCCCTCTCTCTGTCACTTTGCCTTTCAAAGAAAGAAAGAAATGCCTCCTAGAGCCAGCTCTGCCACCGATTGGTCGTTTGACCTTGACCACGTAGCTTGATTCTTCAGCTGTGAATCAGGGGCTGATGGGAAGACTCAGAGATCCCTTCCGGCTGCAGTGAGCCATGCTGCAACAGCTCCCTGCTTCCCATGGAGCACACTGAGGAATCCTGCATGCGGACATTTCAGCAACTGCTTGTCCAGCTTACGTTCTGTCTTGTACGTCCTGTGTGTGCTGGCAAACTCCCTGGGGACAGTCTCCTCTGCACCTGGCACTACCTCCCCAACTTGAGATGATGTTGTCACTGGCACCGCCAAACAGCAATGTCTAATAAAATCACTTCTCTCAGTACATCTAACAGCTCTCTGCTTAGAAGATGGAAACGCTATCCATCATCTTCAGGGTTCCACATGGACACTCCCACGTCCAGGGCCACTCCAACACACACCAGTGAGCCAAGGATAGTTCTTATCTGGGGAACTCTCCAGACCAAATTAGCAAACATAAACGGATCAGCAGTGTTGATTTATAATGGAAATGGATCGACTGGGCCAATCATGGTCCATATCCAAACCCAAATCTTTTTTTATTATTTTTTATTTTTTTTTTATTTTTTGACAGGCAGAGTGGACAGTGAGAGAGAGAGACAGAGAGAAAGGTCTTCCTTTGCCGTTGGTTCACCCTCCAATGGCTGCCGTGGTCGGCGCGCTGCAGTCGGTGCACTGCGCTCATCCGATGGCAGGAGCCAGGTGCTAGGTGCTTTTTCCTGGTCTCCCATGGGGTGCAGGGCCCAAGCACCTGGGCCATCCTCCACTGCACTCCTGGGCCACAGCAGAGGGCTGGCCTGGAAGAGGGGCAACCAGGACAGAATCCGGCACCCCGACCGGGACTAGAACCCGGTGTGCCGGCGCCGCAAGGCGGAGGATTAGCCTGTTGAGCCACGGCGCCGGCCCCAAACCCAAATCTTAAGGAGGAGCAAGCACAGCACCACCAGCAACTCAGTCAGAAGTACAAGAGGCACCTGGGGAACAGCCACCACTGTCAGTCAGAACAGGCACGCACCTGGGGAACAGCGAGCACTGTCAGTCAGAAGAACAGACATGCATATGGGGAACAGCCAACGCTGTCAGTCAGAAGAACAGGCACTCACATGGGGAACAGCCAGCATTGTCCCTTCCAGTCTTTAAAACAGGTAAGTCTCCCGCTCCAGACGCAAAGCCAACTTCTGTACAAAAAAGCTACAACAAAAGCCAAATGCTATTGGCCTTCATATTCTTCTTATTTTTCTAGGAAAGAGCTGACTCTCCTCTGAACAGAATCAACAGGGATCTTTTGGCCCAGGCGTCACTTCAGACATCCGTCAGCACTCCCAGCCACAACTCTCCCATCACAGGCGTCTCTCATCGCCTGACAAGAACACCCTCCATGAGCACACTCACAGAAACCGCACTCTGGACTTCCATGTCGTGTTCTCCCCTTCGTATTTCAACAGGGGTAGCAGAAACAGACAAATGCCAAGTTCCAAACTGCTGTAAGACAGTCAAAAGCTCTGCAAGCCAGCCATTGTCAAAACACACAACCAGTATCTCAGATCCCCCATTTAGTAACCAGATCACTCTTGCGGTGGGTAGGCACTGCTTAAGGGGCTGTGGAGGCGATGGGAAGGCACAAACAAGTCCCTGCAGCCATGTTTCATATAGGAATGGGGAAAGACATGCATAACGAAGGAGATAAATACACAGGAAAAATATTTGGGGGCTCACAGGACACGGTGTCTATCACAGCTACTCAACTTTGCAGTCAGAGTCAGAAAGCCACCGCAGACAATAGAAAAGTCAGTGGGTACACTGGGTCCCAATAAAACTTTATTACCAAACAGGCTGCTGGTCTTAGGCACACAGTGCAAGACAAACGGATTCTGATTCTACAGGGTCTGTTTTAAACTCTACAAACTCCTGGTAACCAGAACAAATACAAAATAAGCACCAGTAGACAACCAGGTGGATAATCCCGGATGGACAGCTGGCCCCCCACATCCTTGGAAAAGCCCATTTTTTGTCTGCACATTCCTGAGTCAATATAACTTTGTTCCACGTAAAATGTGTTGTTTTAGAGTTCTCCTTTGATCGGTTATAATAGGTACCTGGTTCCTTCATTAAATTACAATTAAATTTTATTTTCTACCTATTTAAGAGTTGCAATTTCCCTTACTTTTGGAAAATCATCCTCTAATAAACCTGGAGGTCTCACCAAGATGTCCACTGGATGGACACG
>CM027408.1:7341676-7390670 GCA_015711505.1 Sylvilagus bachmani
GCAGAGGGACACATGCATTGCCTGGGGAGAGGACACAAACAGGAGAGACAGGAACAGAGCCCCAGGCACACGGACACCTGGAGGTCAGAAGAGGGCCACGGTCCAAGTCCTGGACAGACGAGGAGGACCCGGCATCTACCTCTTCAGATATCTGCTATTTCTTTGTGCTGAAAACCACTCAGAATCCTCTCCTGGGACCAGCACTGTGGCACAGTGGGCCAAGCATCTGTTTACAATATGGCCATCCCCTATCTGAGGGCCAGTTCAAGTCCCAGGTGCTCTGCTTCCAACCCAGCCTCCTGCTAACAGGCCTGGGAAGGGTGGATGATGGCCCAAGTACTTGGGTTCCTGCCAGCCATGGAGAAGACCTGGCTGGAGTTCCTGGCTCCTGATTTTGCCCGGGTCCACATCCAGCTGTTGTGGGCCTTTTGGCAAATGAATCAACAAATAGGAAATCCCTCTCTCACTACCCCCTCTGTTGCCCTGTCTTTCAAACCAATAAATAAATCTTTTCCCAAAAACCCTAGATTGGTTGTTCTGAAACAGCCAATGCACTGCTGTCAGCCAGCTATCCTACTGTGCTAGGAAACACCTGTCCGGCTGCACCCAACCCTTAGCCTCCTCTCTCCACCCCCACCCCCTCCACCCCCTTCCCAGGCACTGGAAACCATGCGGTGTCCTCAGGCCTTCTGGAAAATGATGCCAGGGCACTGCGGGAAGTAATATTTGAGACACCAGACACCAGAGCTGACACAGGTGTCATCTGCCGAGACCACCTAGGGCTGATCAGAAAGTGTCCACAAATACCTCTTAGCAGGCAGGCTGACACAATCGCAAAATGTCAGACTACGCTAACAAATTCAGCTCGAGTTCCAGTTCGCATGTCAGAGTAGCTGAAACTGTTCGCATGTAAGTGTTTTGTGATAACAGCCCTTAGAAAAACAAAATACCGACTTCAACACCTAAGCTCTCAGTAGCGGCTGTTTGGCCTACCAGTTAAAGCACTGGTCAGGATACCCATATCCCACACAGAAGCGCCAGCGTCCCGTTTCTAGTTCCAGCTCCTGCCTCCAGCTTCCTGCCAATGCAGACCACGTGAGGCAGCTCAAGCGACTGGGTCTCTACGACCCACGTGGAAGATTAGTGCCCAGCGCCTGGCTTCAGCCCCCAGCCAGCCCGCTGCAGGCCTCTGGGATTCAGCTAGCGGACGGGAGGTCTTTCTCTGTCTTCTCTCTTGCTCTCAAAACAAAACGAAACCCATTTTTATTTATCCGCCAAATTGCAAACAGCCATATGTTTACTACACAATTTTTCATACCACTTCTCTAAAACTAATTTCTAAATGCGTAACTAAGTTATTTCCCTGGCCACGCCAAGTCAGAAGCCAATGAGCCCGAGCAGCCAGCAGACCGCGCCCCTGCCACGGACTCCCAGCAGGGAGTGTGGTAACCCCCTGGGCAGAGAGGGATAGACAGTCATGAGATTGCACCTTTCACTCCTCGAAATGTGGCACTGAAGCTTTGGTGCGTTCTCGTCGGCTTTGCACGCCTCAGTGAGGACGTGCGTGTGACACGTGTGTTTCCAGAACTCAGTGAAGCAAGCACTCCTGAGGGCTGCTCTTCTCCATCTGCAAACGCTGTGGCCTTGGGAACGACGCTGGGCAGTCCCAGTGCTGCTCCCTCACAGCAACCAGAGTCCAAGTGCAGCTTCCTGTTTCTGTAAGAACAGCCTCCCTTTGCATTAGAAGAAATAAGCCCAAGAGAACCCTAGCTGTTTCTAATCTTGCCCATTTGCAGGTCTGAGCAAGCACTTTCCAAATCTTAAACGGTAGAATATTTAAATGGGTTTTTCAGTCTATTATAACTAACCCAATCATTTTAATACAAATATCATAGAAACCTTATCCTAAGAATAAAATACCTAACTGCCAGTATTGCAAACCGGGTCCAGTGACATTGCATATAATGGTTAGAGCAGGGGCCAGCGCTGTGGCTCACCTGGTTAATCCTCCACCTGCAGCACCGGCATCCCATATGGGTTCCGGTTCTAGTCCCGGCTGCTCCTCTTCCAATCCAGCTCTCTGCTATGGCAGAGAGAAAGCAGTAGAAGATGGCCCAAGTCCTTGGGCCCCTGTACTCACATGGGAGACTCGGAGGAAGCACCTGGCTTCAGATCGGCACAGCTCCGGCTGTTGCGACCAACTGGGGAGTGAACCAAGGGAAGGAAGACCTTTCTGTCTGTCTCTCCCTCTCACTGTCTCTAACTCTACCTCTCAAATGAATAAATAAAATCTTATGTATATGGATATGGTTGCACATATATGGTTATGTGTTATATGAATGGTTAGAGCAGCTTGGAAGTGCAAACTGGAAAAAACCCCAAAACCGAAAAGCACCCTTCAGTAACTGAATTACTTCTCTAAATCAAGTAGCTTCCAGAACAAAAAGCAACATATTTCTTCGCATGCTGCCCCTCAGGTTCACACAGCCATGCAGCAGCACACAGGCGGTCCACGGAGGCCGGGGCAGGCGCGGCCGCCGCAGCCATGGGAAAGCCGGGGCTTGGCGCTCAGGAGTGTAGAACAGAACAAGGCTGGGCGGGCGCTGGGTCTCGGTGTGGGCGCCACAGCGGCCTGGGGGCCCCAGGCAGTCTACACACTTGCCAGCGGTGTTCATCACAAAGAACTAACCGAAAACGAAGCTACGTTTCAGAGGAAAACCAAGTCTCAAGAATCATCGCTGGGCGGTCTCTGGAGCTGAGGATAATGAGACCCTGGAGCAAACACACAAGTGACAACAAACCTGGTCTCAGAGAGAAAGAGGGAGGGAGGGAGGGAGGGAGACGGGGAGGGGGGGAAAGGGCAGTTCTGAGAAAACGGGACACGAGCTGGCAAGATCCGCCTGGTCACCAAGGACGAGGGGTGCACACATCAGGAACGGTGCTCGTCTACACAGATCTTGGCGTTCGTCTACACAGACCTGGAGTATTCCAGAAAGACGGGCGAGCGGGAAGGGCCGCCCCACGGGGGGGAAGTGCCTCCCACCTGATGGGTAGGATGTCGCTACAAATCAGTCCACGCCTCCTCAACCTGGCACGGGTCGTGCACTGACACGCCTCTCTGGCTCCGAGGGCCTCACCCGAGCCTTCGAGCCAAATGTCAGCCCGGGAAGTGTGATGCAATCTCAGGAAAAATGGCAAGCGTTCAGCCCCCTGGGCTCTCCTGCTCTGCAGGAGCATCACACAGCACGGCTGAGTGCTGAGCGGCCTTCCAAAGCTCACGCAGGGGCAGCATGTCGGCTCAGGGCAGCGCCAGCAGGGAGTGGCCATGCCGGCCCACAGGCACGGGCGCCGGGCCGCTTCCCCACGGCTCCCTGCTCAGCCTGCTACAAAGCTGACACTCGAGAGCGCTAAAGGACAGAACGCAGCTTCTCACCAGCGGCCCCTCTCGCTCACACTGCTGGAGCCCCCGATACTCACAGCAAGAAGCCCACCTGGAAACAGACCAGAGGACCAGGGTGACTGACGGCCCGGCAGTTCTGAGGGAACCGAAGTGTCACGAGCCCCAGTAAGAAACAACGGATGCAACTGAGACTGTTTTAGGGGATTTCAGCTTCTTGCAATTAGAATTTCTAAGGTGAACTGAAGAAACTAGGGTACAGTTTGCACGTCACATGACTGTGCACACAACACTGGCGGAAATGGAAGCGAAGACATCCAACACCAGCAGTCACCACACTACCGAAGTGGGTCTGGGGGTTCTTAACCACACTTCGTAAACAATCAGAACAAACAGGAACGTGCCCACACTGTTCACTGGATCTAACAGCTGTGCCTGCTTCTGTAAAAGCCATTTTACAGTATGTAGAAAATACCACAGGGAAAATAGGTTTCAGTGTCCCCACCTGCTCTGGGACTCAGAATGACGCCGTCACCACACACCTGCCCAAGCAGACACAGGGTGGCGGAGTCACCACACACCTGCCCAAGCAGACACAGGGGTGCCACCCTCGGTTCCCTCCTTGGCCTCCCACCCCACACTCAGCTGGTCACCAAGCCTCTCCCAACTCTGACAAGTCTTACAGGTCCACCCTGGCTGCCCACAAGCCGCCTGCAGGCCAGTGAGACGGCCCCATCACAGCAGCCCTTCCTTCCTCCCAGACGAGGCCTCCATCCTGAGCGCCCTCCTCCGACGCTGGCCTCCCCACTCCATCGGGAGAACTCTCCCTGCCCCAGCTGATCCGCCTACTTCTGTCCAGGGGAAGGGACCTCAGACGCACGTCATCTATGGCCAGTCATTGAGGACCAAAACACAGGAAGCACTCGTAAGAGGAAGACAAACAGAGACCTCGCCCACGACGGAGGGTCCGTGAGGGGCAAGCTGACTGATTCTGCCTCCCCTGACACCGTTCCCCAGAGGGCTGGACCCTGGGAGAAGGCTGCAGTGCTGGACTAAGGGGGACATTACTTGTGAGCTAACGGGGCTTCCCCAGTGATCCCTCTGAGACACGCCCTTGGGCACCCAGGACAGCACTCTGCAGTGACCGCTTGATGGACGAGGCCTCTGCTTTCCCATCCTCCCAGCACCCTCGGCCACAGCCACCGAGCAGGGAGCGCCGGCGCAGGTGGCATGGCTGCTCTCCTCTGCTGTGCAGAGCACACGGCCTGTCCTCACTGCTGCCAGACTGCATCCGATCTGATCCGTTCTCTGTGTGTCAGCCAAAGCCTTCCTTCCAAAAATGCAAATCTGATCCTATCACTCCCTAGCTCACAGCTCTGCCAGGATGCTATGTCCTACATGCCCGCCCCAGGCTTACAAGGCCCGCCCACTCTATCCCCTAACTTCCTGTCCTCTCCCCAGTGCTGGGCCATGTGAGCTATTTTCTCCCGAACTTCGTACACACTGTTCCCTGTACTGCTGAGACCAGTCTCCCTTTCTGTACCCCACTCTACCTGACCCCTCTGTCCAGTCTCTGTCTCTGGCCACACTTCCCACCAGCTCCTGGACTGCTCCTCCCATGGGCTTTCCCAGTTTCCTTCTCACTTCTATGATAGCGATCGTGGCTCTGAGTGATTGGCAGGGCTGGGGCTTGGCTCGCAGGCTAAGCAGCTGACTGGGATACTTGCATCCCTCATCGGAGCGCCTGGTTCAAGTTCCAGCTCCTCCACACTTCCAATCCCGCTTCCTACTAATGTGCCGAGAGGCAGCTGACGACGGCCTGGTACTTGGGTTCCTGCCACCCACGTCTCCACTAGGCAGAGTTCCTGGTTCCTGGCTTTGGCCTGGCCCAGCCCTGGCTGTTGTGGGCATTCGGGGAAAGAACCAGAGGATGGAAGATCTGTCTCTCTGGCTCTCTCTACCTCTCCCTTTTCCTGTCATTCTCCCTTCCAAATAAAATAAATAAATCTTCAAAACAAAATAAATAAATACACAATTAAAACTCACCTTAAAAAACAGAGAGAAAGGAAGAAATTGCCTGCTGTCTTTAGTGCTTAGCAGGAACTCCTGGGGGAACGAAGCGGTGCTCCGCACGCTGCCACGCGGCCAGGACAGCACCGTGCCTGGTGCGTGCAGTCTTTTACCAAACTAGTGACTGCCAGGCAAGAGACAGACAGGAATATGGCAGCAGTATCCGTGCAGAGTCTGGCGGAGAGGAGCAAACGACAACTCAGGAAAGCTAAAACGCGCCCTGTCTGAATGGCCTCCGTTTCACTTTCAACTAAAGGAGTAGCTCAGAGGGCTTCCAGCTACGTTCTGTTTCCCAAAGCCACAGAAAGTCAGAGCTCGTGGAGCTGCCCAGGGGCTATCTGAGAGCCACCATGCCAACCCCGCACCACAGCAGATCGCATTTCCCACTGTAAACTAAACAACACAAGTACAGAAACTTCTGGAATGTATGAGAATTCTCTAAGGAGAAAAAAGAACAGAATGCTAACTGCATGCTATCATTGATCCAGTCGATCTAAGATGGCTTCTTTTGTGTGAGATTTATTTTTTAAACAAACAGATTGTCAGAGAACAGAGGGAAAACCCTCCGAAGGCAATGGAAGTGGAAAAACTTTCTAGTCCAAGGCAAACTTCAACAAACAGTAGCATAAACACCCCCGGGAAAACATTCTGCAAGCGCAGTGAACGTGGAACAACCCTCCGTGGGGCGCCCTCGCTCAGCAGGCTTCCGGGAACTCAGGAGCTGCGTGACAGAGACCGCTGCGTGTCCTGCAAACGCCACACCCCCTCACTGACCTGCAGCCCGCCTCTGCCTCTACGCACTGAGCAGAACACGAGTGCCTTGTGCTTTCACGTCTGCATTCTGCTAGCAAAAAATACGCCCTCTGTAACACTTGTCGGACAAAATACGAAATAAACAGACAACAATGAGATGACTGGGAGAGTATCAGAATTTGATGTAAGAATGAGCTCTCTTGCCAATTAACAGTTGAAGGTTAAGATTCTAAAACACTTGGACACAAATGCAGCCTGAAGAATAACCACTAACTTGTGACGCCCACTTTAACCTGATGCTGACGGCTTCCCCCAGAAGAGTGTTTGCGCACTGGAAGCCCATTCAGCCAGCAAGCAACAGCACTGTGTATCATTCACACAGCCCCTGCCTGAGGCCCCGGGCCCTCGACACACTCAGTGTCCTGCGCATGCTAGCTGACTGCTTCTCCTCTGTGCAGTACTTACCGGAATGTAGTAGATGCCCATCTTGGGGGCCTCACTGGCAGTCAGAAGCATTCCTAAAGGTAAACACAGAGAAAATGGTAAACACGTGGGGAGGAGAAAAGGACTCGGCTGCCTGCTTGAATGCCCAGGGCACTCAGCACAGGGTGCCCAGCTAGGGTCCCTGCAGGTCGTGTCCTGGGCTTTAATCCCAGCCTCTCCTTGGCAGGGGCCTCCAGTCAGACTCCCCCACGTGCACACTGCCCGGGCTGTACCCGCTGTTGCAGCCATTTGAAGGGTGAATCAAGGGATGGAAGATCTCTCATTGTCTGTCTGTCCCTTTTCCAAATAAATGAAGATGGGGCCGGCACAGTGGCACAGTGGGTTAAAGCCCTGGCCTGAAGCGCTGACATCCCATATGGGTGCCGGTTCTAGTCCTGACTGCTCCTCTTCCAATCCAGCTCTCTGCTGTGGCCTGGGAAAGCAGTGGAAGATGGCCCAGGTCCTTGGGCCCCTGCACCAGTGTGGGAGACCCAGAGGAGGCTCTTGGCTCTGGATTGGCACAGCTCTAGCTGTTGCGGCCAACTGGGGAGTGAACCAGTGGATGGAAGACCTCTCTCTCCCTCTCTTTCTCTTTGTGTGACTCTGACTTTCAAATAAATAAATAAATAAATAAATCTTTAAAAAAAATAATGAAAGTATAGGCAATCTCCAACAGCCCTGGAAGGTAGGTAAGAAAGCGGAGGCTGGATAATTTGCATAATTAGTAAGCCTCAATTACATCTTTTTTGAGCCCAAAGTGCACCTTCTCTTCTCTCTACTGAGGGTTCTGGAATCACTGGTCCTGACTCCTGCGCCTGAAAGGGGCTCAGCTGTATGCAAGCTTCCCCAGTTCCCCGTGTCAGCAATGTGACACACACCGAAGTCACGGAGCTGCCCTGCCTCTGCAAGCCCCCGGCCCATGGCAGGCCGCTGGGTGTGGACACGGAGCAGACAGGGAATGAGCCAGAGTGGCCGGAAAGTGAGCCGCGGGGCAGATGGTTTCTCAAGGCTCTGAGCAGCCTCAGCATTAGAAAAACACTAGGGAACAATCATCGTGATTTGATTACTACAAAATGAGTAGGTGAGCAGATGAAGAAGGTTGTCGCTTTTCTAACACATGATTAAGTGCACAATGAGTCAGCAGAAAACAGAGACTGGAGCTGAAAGAAGGTGTGGTAAAGCAAGAAGCCAGCAGGCTAATGAATCAGCCACACGCAGGCCCGTCCACCACGAGTGGGGGCTCATCCCCCATGCACGGAAGCCTGGCAAGCCCACGGATGCCCGGTGAACCATCTGCAGGTCACTGGATGGTACCGATCAGTCCTCTGTCAGGGCAAATCACCCCCATCGTGCAGGACACCCGCGTGATCTGCTGGGATGAGACCCAACAGGAGCGCCCAGCAGGCCACGCATCAGGCCTGAATCAACTACAACTAAGTTGTAGTTCAGGTGACACTGGCTATCGTGAGAAACTGTCACACACTCAGACATTCAGAGTGACAGACATTTCAGGAGCCCACCGGCCTGGCCTCAGAAGTCACCCTCGGGAGAAGAAAAACGAGGGGGTGAAATTCTCCTGCAGTGAATTCTCTCAGCACCCCTGGGCCCTCCAGTGACCTCTGCTCTTCACCCTGCTCCAGCCTCACCCGCACCTGCTGCGTTCCCCTTTGTAATCAGCCTGACCCCATTCTGGCCACCTGCATTGGATTCCTGAACCCCCCGAACAGAAGTCTACCCCACCACCCTGACAGAGGAAGGGCAGGCGACAGGGTCCTGAGCTGCCCACCTCTCCTGGGAGAGCGGTGTGGAACTGGAACAGCGACAGCCCCCAACACCAGGCGGCTCTAACCCAGGCTGCCACACACCAGCCTGTGAGCCACCCTGCAAACCACCCCACTACTCTGACCTGAGAGGTAAGACAGAAAACAGAAGAAAAGAAAAAAGCCCACCAGCTGCAGGCCACAGACTACACAGGGCTGTAACAAGACCATGATAAATGGTGACAGCCGGCAGCACCCACACTGACAACATCGGAACATGTGATAAGCCCCTGCCACAAGCCTCCAAGACCCGTGCTCACTGGGCTGTGCTGACCGCATCTCTCCTGCCTCGGGCGCCACGGCCCCCGAGCTGTGGCTCACTGATGGCCGCTCTGCCCGTTCCAGCCAAGCTTCTTGGCTGGCTCGTCTTCCTCCTCATCCGCCCCGCGAAGGAGCCACTCCTGCTCTCTCGACTCGCTCCACGTGCTCCCACCTCGGGAACCACCTCCATCTCCATGCCTCTGCACACCTGCGGACCCTGAGACCACAGTCCGCTGCGCACCAGACACAGCTGCACGTGCAGGCCTGTGGGTCAGTGTGGGCAGTGGAAGATGGCCCAAGTGTTTTTTAAAAAATCTTAAAAAAAAAAAAATACACATCTCTGGGCCCTAGCCCTGGACACCTGAGTCAGTGCACTGTGGATGAGGCCAAGGGATCTGTACTTTGAACGCTCCCCAGATGACCCGTGGGCACCAAGTTAGAGCCCCTCTGCACACAGTGGCCCGTCCCATCACTCCTACTACTGCACTGCTAGAGAAAGCGGCCACGATCTCCCTGTCTCTAGGTCCCCCAGCTCAGCGCAGAGCGTCACCCCCACAGCCTTAGTTCCAAACCCGTCACCTCTGGCACAGCTGGCAGACCTGCTTGCTGACAGCACCGTCTCAACAGGTCTTGGCGGCAGGCAGGGCCAAGCCCTCGGCTCGTCTCCGGGCCCTGCCCCCCGCGCCCTCCGCCCTCCACTGCAGCCCTCCAGAGCCGCCAGAGCAGAGGCTCGCAGGCCTCCTCCCCAGCAGCTCAGCGTCCCCGGGCGTCTCGCTCTGCTTATGCTGCTCTCAGGGGGGTGGCCTCCCCCTGTTCCCGTTGAGCCTATCTCACTCACATGCCAAATTCAGCATAAACAACAATCTTCACACTCTTCCCGAGACCACTCTCTCTAACATGCTGTTCAAGTGCCGGCCCCACAGCTACGCCCCACGGTGGCGTAGCGGGTAAAGCTGACATCCCATAAGGGCGCCAGTCTGGCCCCAGCTGCTCCACTCCCAACTCTGCTCTCTGCTGTGGCCTGAGAAAGCAGCAGAAAGATGAGAGGTCCTTGGGCCCCTGCACCCGTGTGGCAGACCCAGAAGCAGCTCTGGCTTCTGGCTTTGGACTGGCACAGCTCCAGCTGTTGCAGCCATCTGGGGAGTGAACCAGCAGATGGAAGACCTTCCCGCCCTCTGCCTCTGCCTCTGTGTAACTCTGCCTTTCAAATAAAATAAACAAATCTTAAAAAAAAAAAAGTGCTGGCTGTACAAACATGATAGGGGTTTACACGCTTTGCTGGATTCTCTCTCTCTCTCAAAACAACCTGAGTGGGGCCAGCACTGTGGTACAGAGGGCTATGTCACTACCTGCGATGCCAGCATGCCAAATGGGTGCTGGCTCAGGTCCTGGCTGCTCTACTTCTGATCTGACTCCCTGCTAATGTGCCTGGGAAGGCAGTGGAAGATGGCTCAAGTGCTTGGGCCCCTGCAGCCACACGGGAGAGCCGGGTAGAGTATGGCAGCTCTGGTCAGCCACATTATCACACAGAGAAACAACCGGGCCCTACAGTGCACTATGCTATAAGCTGCATATTAGTAGCTTGGTTGCACTCAATGTATTTTCAACTAACAATGGACTATCAGGCATTAACTCCTAATGCCAAAAATACTAGTATATAAAGATGTTACACCTTGCAACTTTCAATGTTATGTTCAATATTCATGTCTGTAAATTTATCCAAACCTATCTGAACCACAGATTCACTTGTGAAACAGAAATTGATGAAAAACATCAAAAGAGAAAATAAGTCAACAGTTAGGGGCCGGCACTGTGGGGCAGCAGGTTATGCCACTGCCCACAATGCTGGCACCTATGTGAGCACTGGTCTGAGACCTGGCTGCTCAGCCTCCACTCCAGCTCCCTGCTGGTGTGTCTGGGAAAGCAGTGGGGGATGGCCCAGGTCCTTGAGCCCCTGCACCCACGTGGGAGACCCAGATGGAAATCCAGGCTCTCGTCCAAGCCCCAGCCCTTGTGGCCATCTGGGGAGTGAACCAGTGGGTGGAAGAGCTCGCTCGCTCTCTCTCTCTCTCTCTCTCATCTGCCTTCCAAATAAATAAATAAATCTTTAAAAAAAAAATCCCTGAGTATGTCTGCCCTCAGAGTACTGCTTCAGAGCGAATGGTTCTCCCTTTCTCCCATGCCCCTGAATTCTTTACATTTGCCTTGACAGTACTGCTATTTCTGAAATCCATCACGCAATCGGCTGAACGGCACACAACACAGAACAGAGCAAAACCCATGGCTTCCTGTGTCGTCTGTGCAATCAGGCAGCTCCAGCCTGCTCCAAATCCCTCACCTGGACTGCCACACATGCTGCTCTGAATCACGTTAAAGAGCACACCAAAACAGCACTGCACCTGCCACCTACCTCTAGGTTGTTACTAGTTTTACTAACAGCTGGGCGGGCTGCAGCCTGAGTCATGAAGAGTGCCACTTTCTGAATCATCCACACCACTTCCTGTCCTTGACTTGTCCACGTTGAAAAAAAATCCAAGAAGTGTCCAGACCAAACCAAATTCTGTCTTGAGAAATGAGTTTAAAACCAAACACACACAGCCTACACTAGTGTCATGGAATGATCGTTTGCTACATAACGCATACCTGAATTGGGATAAAGGCAAACATCATTAAGGTCATGTTCTGGCTCCAAGGAAGTAAATATTTTCCCCTAAAATGTAAGCAAAAATGAATTATTAAGATAGTTAAAGGCAGGCAATTTTGGCAACGTCACACAACGCAAACAAACTGGAGGCATAACTCAGCCACCTATGCTATGCAAAGAAATAACTAATTCACAGAATGTAAATTTTTAAAGTCTTAGGGAATCCGTCTCATCAATTTATCAAATGTCCTCAGTATCAGAGAGGAAGAAATGGGCCAAGAAGGAGAGGTGACTTGTCAGAAAGTAAATAAATGAGTGCGAACTTTGAAAGGCAAAGCCCACAAGTCAGGACAGAGCGGTGCTCACGGTGGCTGCGCCTCATCCGTGCATTTACTCAGCTTGCACCAGAGACCAGAGGAGGAGACCCGCCACACCTGCACCCAAGGCTGAGGAGGACACGGAAAGCAATGGAGTCGAAGACAAAATGCAATTCTACAAATACGTAAAGGATCAGGCATGACGCAGCTAAGGCTAAACACGACTCCTGTAAACGCAGGGGAAATGTGTTGCAGGTGAAGAAATTCAATGAGAAGGAAAATAAAAGGGAACAAAGAAGATAAGAAGTTGGGTGTGGAGAAAGCTAAGAGAAAGATAAACAAGACAAGCAAGGCACGCAAACGCAAGTAATCTGGGTGTCAGTCAAGCGTAAGTGTTTAGTCATGAGACAAAAAATGCCAAAATAAAGTTTACTGTGGCAGTGACAGTACAGCGATTTCATGTGAGTGCAGAGAGATTTCTGCTGGCTCTCACGCTTGAAACTCATTGTTCGAAGACGGCAGGACGCGGTGAGCTGCCAGGCGAGGGGAGGGGAGGAGCATGGGCAGGACGGCTCAGCAGCAGTGAGACTCCCACGGCTCCCTCCATTTCTGCAAGGGCACAGGGAGCTCCACCAGCGTGGAACAGAACCGAAGGGCACACAGCCTACAGAAGTGCTCACGCAAAGCTCCGCAGGAGTCGGGAAGCCATGCCGCAAGTCACTGCCTTTAGGGAGGGAGGAGGCACAGCTGCCTTGCCATGACTTTATGCCATTTTCAAGGTGAAAATGTGCTTGTAGTGTCACAAATAAAGATTGCTCTAGCATAAATTAGTTCAGATGGCCAGAAAAGCTGCAGAGATACTACGAAAACCTTCAAAATTCTTGACACTCAAAGCTAACAAATGATTCCAGGCAACCACCACAGTAAGCCTTCCAGGAATTCAGCAAAGCTGTGATTCCCTGTAACTTACGACTCCCAAGGCTCTCGGAAGGAATCAGGCTGACGCAGAGGGAGAACAAGCTAAGCTCAGCAAGGTCAGCACCTCACGAGTTCACGGGACTGAAGCACCAACAGCAAAGGCCTGAGAAGGCAGAGACGCCGCCAGGCAGCCGGGCTGTGACGGGCTCCTGCAGCACCCACACCCGGTGCACAGTGGCACCCAGCAAAGAGCACACTTGCCCTCGGGCGGTCGGTACAGAGACAGGGGCATCTTCTATCCAACTTCATTTCAAATATGAACTTTTTTTTGGAGAATTTTCTCCCCAACTAGTTCACTTCTCCAAATGCACACAACAGCCAAGACTGAGCCCAGAAGGGGCCAGGTCTCCCCCAGGCAGCAGTGCCTCCCAAGGCCAAACCAGAGCTGGGTGCCAAGCCCAGGCATTCCCGTGTGGGGCAGGGGCATATTAACCACCAGGCCAGATCTCCCCTCCTTGGAGCTTTTAAAAACAAGTTTCACAATCACTATGTGTCAGCTGAAAAGAATAAATTTTAAAAAGATGCTAAGTTTCTGGTTAATTAAATGTAAAGAATTCTTAAAAAGCAATTTAATGTTAACTGAATGCATTTTTCTCATTCATTTAATGAACCACCTTAAAACAACAACAGGTGAAAAGGCACAGACTTCCTAGGTGCACGGGGTCTCACAGAAAGTCAATGCCCTTGAACTAACCGTTTGCTATTCTCTCAAAAACCCAAGGTTTTAAGATGAAAAGCCGGGGCTGCTGCTGGGCCGTAGCAGATTCAGCTGCTGCCTGTGATGCTGGTGTCCCACATGAGCCCCAGTTCGAGTCTGGCTGCTCCACTTCCCATCCAGCTCCCTGCTAATGTGCCAGGGAAAGCAACAGAGGATGGCCCAAGTACTTGGGCCCCTGCACCCATGTGGGAGTCCTGGATGGAGTTCCAGGCTCCTGGCTTCAGCCTGGCCCAGCCCCAGCCCCAGCCATTACAGCCATTTGGGGAGTGAACCAGTGGATGGAAGATCTCTCTCTCTCTGTGTTTGTACTTCTCTCCGTAACTCTGCCTTTCAAATTAAAGAATAAATAAGTCTTCAAAAATTAAAATGAAAAGTAGACAGCTATCCAAACCAGCAAATACGTAGGATTTTTACTACAGCAAATACGTAGGATTATTACTTTTTAAAACAACACTTGGAGTTGAAGATCAGGAAGAACAAAATATTCTTAAGAAAATACAGTTTTTAAGAAAATATTAGAAGAAATCATTGTAGAAGTGTCACTTCTAAAATCCGACTATTTGAGGTGAAGGAAAGTCCGGCACCCCGGGTTCTAGTCCCGATTGGGGCGCCGGATTCTGTCCCGGTTGCCCCTCTTCCAGGCCAGCTCTCTGCTGTGGCCCGAGAAGGCAGTGGAGGATGGCCCAAGTGCTTGGGCCCTGCACCCCATGGGAGACCAGGAGAAGCACCTGGCTCCTGGTTTCGGATCAGCACAGTGCACCGGCCATAGTGGCCATTTGGAGGGTGAACCAATGGAAGGAAGACCTTTCTGTCTCTCTCTCTCTCACTGTCTAACTCTGCCTGTCAAAAAAACAAAACAAAACAAACAAAAAAACACAAAGATTCATAATACTACTGACAGAGCAGCCCATGAACACCCTCAGGCTGTGAGAGCCTCAGGATCTCAGGGGTCTCTTAGGGATGGACTTTTATTGATTTATGTTATTTCTTCTGAAAGGCAGAGAGAGAGAGAGAGAGAGAGAGAGAGAGATTGATTTATCTATCTTCCACCTGCTGGTTCACTCTACAAATGCTTGCAATAGCTGGGGCTGAGCCAGGCCAAAGCCAAGAGCCAAGAAATCCACCCAAGCATCCCGCGTGGGTGGTGGCAGAGTACTTGAGCCAACACCTGTTGCCTCCCAAGGTGTGCCTTAGCAGGAAGCTGGAGCAGAAGCAGCGCTGGGACTCAAACCCAGGCTCTGACAATGGGATGCCCAAGCCGTGACTTAGCCACTGTGCCAAACACTTGTCCCAGTAGGCTCTTTTTGTTCTTTTTAAAGATTTGTTTATGTTGAAAGTCAGAGTTGTATATAAAGGGAGAGACAGAGAAAGAAGTCTTCCATCTACTAAATGGCCACGATGGCCAGGGCTGGGCCGAAGCCAGGAGCTTCTTCGGGGTCTCCCATGTGGGTGCAGGGGCCCAAACCCTTGGGTCATCCTCCATTGCTGGACTGGAAGAGGAGCATCTGGGACACGAATCAGTGTGCATGCTGGTTGCCAGTGCGGCTTAACCCACTGCGCCACAACAGTCCCCGCCTCAGGACTCAGTGACTTCTTCGCCATCTGTGCAGGGAATATCCGCAGTGCACGCCAGTTCTAGCCGATCAGGACTTTTTCATAGGGAGAAAGCCATCACGACTGGGTGACCTGAAGCAACTGACTTCCTCCTAAGCGCCCAAATAGATAAATCTCTCTTCCTCAAGACCCCTGATCACTGAGACGAGGCAGAGGGAAGGAAAGGAACATTGGGAACACACACAAATAAAGAAGAACGTAATCTCCACCACAAACACGTACCGAGTTCTTATTCCACATTTTGATAATCCGAGAGTCTGCAGACAAAATCAAATCCAGGGAGTCCTGGAAATGCAGGGACTTGATGGGCAGCCCGTACTGGTGATCCTTAACGAGCAGCGGCTTGTCGGAGCGCAGATCGTACAATAACACCTGAAACGGAAAGAAGCTGTGCTGCTCACGCCAGCTGAACATTTTACCTTAAACAGAAACAGACTGACGGCTCCATCCAGTTCATCACCTCACGGAAATGAGAACCCTTACTCGGGGCTAAGATTCTAAAGTCAGCCAGCAATATTCTAGAAAAATCTTGTAGATTAGTCCTAGAGAACACAGCTTTATGAGCTCAATCCTGAGCGTGAATTTTTAGGCACACTAAGTCTGACAACCACTGAGCTATGCTAAGAAATAACTTTTATAAAAAAGAGTCTGCAAGAACTTGTTTCAGGGCCGGCCTGCGGCGCAGCAGGTTAACGCCCTGGCCTGAAGTGCCGGCATCCCATGTGGGCGCTGGT
Organism: Sylvilagus bachmani; assembly: GCA_015711505.1. NCBI lineage: Eukaryota > Metazoa > Chordata > Mammalia > Lagomorpha > Leporidae > Sylvilagus > Sylvilagus bachmani. The sequence continues at coordinate 7,357,466 of CM027408.1, forward strand.
TCTAGTCCTGGCTGCTCCTCTTCCGATCCAGCTCTCTGCTGTAGCCTGGAATAGTAGGAGAAGATGGCCTGAGTCCTTGGGCCCCTGCACCCGCGTGGGAAACCCGGAAGAGGCTCCTGGCTCCTGGCTTCGGATCAACGCAGCTCCGGCTGTTGTGGCCATCTGGGGAGTGAACCATCGGATGCAAGACCTTTCTCTGTCTCTAACTCTCTCTGTAACTCTGTCATTCAAATAAATAAAATAAATCTTTTTAAAAAAAGAACTTGTTTCATTTGATTATTCAACAAATACATCAGAGAGCCTTTGACACACCAGGCACAGCCACAGCAAATGATACAAAACAGAATGAGGGGCTGGTGCATAGGTGTAGCAGGTAAGGCTTGGGCACCTGTGCTGCGTGGGAGACCCAGAAGCGGCTCCTGGCTCCTGGCTCCGGATCAGTTCAGCTTTGGCCGTCGTGGTCATCTGGGGAGTGAACCAGCAGATGGAAGACCCCACCCCACCCCGCCTCTGGTATCTCTGCCTTCCAAATAAATAAATAAATCCTTTAAAAAAAAAAAAAAAACCTAAAAGCAAGGGGCCAGCGCCGTGGCTCACTTGGTTAATCCTCTGCCTGCAGCACTGGCATCCCACATGGGCGCCGGGTTCTAGTCCTGGCTGCTCCTCTTCCAGTCCAGCTCTCTGCTGTGGCCCGGGAGTGCAGTGGAGGATGGCCCAAGTGCTTGGGCCCTGCGCCCGCATGGGGGACCAGGAGGAAGCACCTGGTTCTTAGCTTCAGATCGGTGTAGCTCCAGCTGTAGCAGCCATTTGGGGGGTGAACCAATGGAAGGAAGACCTTTGTCTTTGTCTCTCTCTCTCTCTCTCACTGTCTAACTCTATCTGTCAAATAAATTAAAACAAAACAAAACGAGAGCAGAGTCCAGAGGGAGGGTGGTGCCAGGTCAGCCCCGTCTGGGAGGAGGGGAGCCTCGTCTGACCCCATCATTAGAAGCTGGGTCTTAGTGCCAGACCCCCGCTAGCTGGTGATGACAGACAGACAGCTCCCGGCACTGCTAACACACTCAGAGGGTCTGCTGCTCACTCACAGCTGGGATGTGACTACTGGTGCCATGGGAGAAGGCTCCGGGAGCTCACACTTGTTAAACACATTTCTCGTCTGCAGGGCTCCTCCGAGCCTTCAATGCATGTGCGAACCCACCGCGAGTCTCTAAGAGCAGGAGTCTGACTGAATTCCAAACATTTTAACCACAGGACCTGGAATACGCTGTTCCAACTACTACCAAGACAGCACGCGAGGCCTACAGATCTGTAACTCCAGCTCCACAGCACCTCAGGCCAACCACAAAGGCAAGGTCAAGGTTTCTCAAGCGCTGGAGGAATGAGACACGCTGCAGCATCCTCTCCACTCTGGCCAAAACAGCAACGCCCCGTGCTCTGTTCCCACTGCGTGCTTCTCATAACACGGTGTCTCCGAATGCCAACACTCACATGAAGTTTCCAGCTTCAACACATTTACCTGCCCTGTCGATGTTCCAACTGCCATGGTCAAAGCACCATGAAACTTCAGAGCAGAGATTGTTGGCAGACTGTTTATCCTGAAAGGGAAAACATCCACAGTCCATGAACACACGGCCAAAGCCGCCAGGTAACAGCGCATTCACTGTTACCCTCATTTCAGCTCTGACACAGAGAATCACACGTCCACATACGCCCTCGCACACAGGTGCAGTCCACCTTTACCTGTCATGTGACTGCTTTAATTTATGAATCGAGGCAGAGCACCACAGAGGGACCTCCCGACTACTGCTTCACCCCCAAATGCTGCCGACCACTGGGGCTGGGCCGGGCAAAATACAGAGAATCACACGTCCACATACGCCCTCGCACACAGGTGCAGTCCACCTTTACCTGTCATGTGACTGCTTTAATTTATGAATCGAGGCAGAGCACCACAGAGGGACCTCCCGACTACTGCTTCACCCCCAAATGCTGCCGACCACTGGGGCTGGGCCGGGCCAAATCTGCAGACCAGGGACTCACTGCAGGGCTCCCACGGGGGGTCAGAAACCCAATCAACTGCACCTTCGTCACCGCCTCCCAGGTTCTGCATTGGAGGAAAATGGAGTAAGGAGCTAGAGCCCGGAACAAAACCCAGGTACTGCAACGTGGAGTGCAGAGGTCGCACTTCCTAGGCTGATGCTGCACTGTGATTAAGCCAGAGTAAGGTAATGCAGAAGCACCCTCCTTTTTAACTAATAGGAAGAAATTTTAAATTTGAACATGGGTATGTGCATTTTCATTTTAAAATTAGCTAAAACAATGACTAATCCGCAGGGACCCGCACTGTGGGGCACCAGGTTAAGCTGGTGTTCCATATCAGAGCGCCACTTCGAGTCCCTGCTACTCTGATTCCAGTCCAGCTCCCTGCTAACATGCCTGGGAAAGCAGTGGAAGATGGCTTAATGCTTGGATCCCTGCTGCCCGCCTAAGAGACCCAGATGGAGTTCAAGGCTCCGAGCTACAGCCTGGCCCAGCCTCAGCCACTGTGGCCATTTGGGGAGTGAACCAGCAAATGGAAGATGGACTCTCTTTCTCTCTTTCAAATAAATAAATACATCTTTTTAAAAAGCAAAGAAAAAGACTAATTGTCAGATGAGGCCATTGGACTCTCTAAAGCCAGACGAACGGCATGACCACGAGCAACGCGCCCCTCAAGCCAGCGCGAGCCTCAGCACCGACGGCAACGCACGGCCGCGGGGAGCGCGCAGGTGCGGGCTCAGAGGCGGCCAGCCACGCCGCCCGGGCCAGGCTTGGGCGGTCAGCTTCACCACGTCTCTTCCGCCACCTAGAGCCTCAGCTCGGAACTACACGGCACCTCGGGACCCCGGAGGCCTGACCGCCACGGCTGTGCTCATCTACGCTCCAAAACCCACGAGACTCAGTTTCCAGGGGCCAGTGTTCTGGCACCCGATGAAGCTCCTGGCTCCTGGCTCCGACCTGGCCCAGCCCCCGCTGCTGGGGCCATTTGGGGTGCGAAGCAGTAGATGGAGGACCTTTCTCTGTCTCTCTCTCTCTCTCCTCTCTCTTTTTCTCTGTAACTCAACTTTCAAGTAAATAATCTTTTTTAAAAAATCATTCTCCAGTATAGTGATATATTTTCTCCACTTAAACTTTGTTTTTTAATAAAATTTTGTTATTTTCTTCATACAGTTATGAAGTTTATCGCTCAGTCCTTTATAATATTTGTTGCTAAAAGTGAGCACTTTTTCTCCTATCTTTCTAACTGGATTTTGCTGAAAAATACCAAAACCATCGACTGCTGCACATTGACTTTGTACCCAGCCCACCAGTTCTGAAAGGTTTCCAGGTTCTCGGCAGACAGGCCCACGCCAGGCCCACGCCAGCCCCCCCAGGATGGAAGCACCCTTTCTCCTGCTGTGCTGGCTCCACCTTCCAGAACTTTGCTACATAATGGAAGTGACAGCTCACAAGGTGTAAAGAAAAAAGTAAACCTAGTATTAAACAATAAATCAGTAAAATCACCCAAAACTAAATCAACAAAATCAATCAAAGATGAGTCAACATTTTGGTAAACACCCCGACTTTCTTCCTCTGCCTACACTTACATGTTCACTGTTTTCCTACAAAAAGTGTTCAGCTCCGCAGGCAACCACTGGCCTGCTTTTCCACTGGGGACACGCACAGAACATCTCCCCAGCAACAAGTGCGCTCTTGCGACACGACTGTCAGAGGCTGAACGGTGTGTGTGCCATGGAGAGGTACGGTGACAGTACCTAGACATTACAGACGTTAATGAGGGTAAATACTCGGAAGTCCACCCAGCGTCACTTCACCAGCATCCTCAGGCTGTCCCTGCGCCCTCACGTTAGTGACAAGGCTGGGGCAGATGCCACAAGCCGAGGAGGGCGGGGTGAGGAGGAGCGTTCTATAAGCATGTGGTGGATGGCTTCCTGTAAGGCAGTTTAGCCATGTGCCAAATGCCCTAAAAACATGCACACTGTTTAACTCAGAAGTCTGAGGCTTGGGTATTCTCCCTAAGGAAATTAACCAGAGGTCTACATGAGAACATACAACACTGAAACCTTGATTCTCCTGCGTGTACCAACAGGGATCTGATGATTTAAGCTACACCTCTCTTGCACTCAGAGGTCATTTTACATTTTTAAGTGTTCTTTTTGGTGTTTTGGGCACTTCCTAGTATCTTCTTTATATTAAGTATAAATCATTTCTCTAAATAACAAAGCGATCTTTTTAAATAAGCAAAAACAACTGGAAATGTTCCACTTTCAAGGACAAAGGAGACCACTCAACATGTTTGTGCATCAGTATTCTATTCAGATGAAATAAATACTCCCACGTTTCTAAAGACCAAAGTGAAGACTGTTTTACAACCCTTCCTTAAATGACTCCAATATTACTTCTACCATAATCACTAAATTTAAAATAGAAACACTCTAAGATATATTGCAAATATACCTGGGCCTTTCAGAACACATGGAGTTGTTCCCTTGGCCACATACATGGGCATTTACAAGAAAGGTGACACTGTGAACATCAAGGGAATGGTACTGTTCAAAAAGGAATGCCCCATAAATGTCCCCATGGAAAACCTGGAAGAGTCTACAACGTTACCCAGCATGCTGTTGGCATTGTTGTAAACCAACCAGTGAAGGGCAAGAGTCTTGCCAAGAGAATAATGTGCGTATTGAACACATTGAGCACCCTAAGAGCCGAGACAGCTTCCTGAAATGTGTGAAGGAAGACGATCAGAAAAACAAGGCAGCCAGAGAGCAGGGCACCTGGGTTCAAGCACTGCCAGCCTGCGCCACGCAGAGAAGCCGCCTTGTCAGGCCAGTGGGAGGAGCCCGAGCTGCTGGAGCCCACTGCTTATGAATCCATGGCAAATAAATGTAAAGTAAATAAACCAAAGACCTAATTGAGGAAAAAAAGGAGTAAAGGAGGGGCCGGCACTGTGGCGCAGCGGGTAAAGCCACCGCCTGTAGCGCCGGCATCCCATATGGGTCTGGTTCAAGTCCCGGCTGTCCTACCTCCAGTCCAGCTCTCTGCTATGATCTGGGAAAGCAGTGGAGGATGGCCCAAGACTTTGGGCCTCTGCACCTGCATGGGAGGCCCAAAGGAAGCTCCTGGCTCCTGGCTTCGGACTGGCACTGCTCCGGCCATTGGGGCCATCTGGGGAGTGAACCACTATATGGAAGACCTCTCCACCCCCGCCCCCCGCTTCTGCCTCTCTGTAACTCTGCCTTTCAAATAAATAAATAAATAAATCTTTAAAAAAAAAATGAGTAAAGGAAAAGGGGCCAGCACCAAGGTGTAGGTTAGCCAGCACCTCATATGGGCACCAGTTTGAGTCCCAGCTGCTCCACTTCTGATCCAGCTCCCTGCTAATGGGCCTGGGAAAGCAGAAGATGGCCCAGTGCTTGAGCCCATGGACCCACGTGGGAGACCTGGACGAAGCTCCTGGCTTTGGATCAGACCAGTTCCGGCCATCACAACCATCTGGGGAGTGAACCAGTGGATGGAAGACCTCTCTCTCTTTCTGTCTGCCTCTTTCAAAGAAATCTTTAAAAAAAAAAGGGGGCGGGGGGAGGAAAAGTCTCCTCTGCTCCCTAGGGAATGGGCAGGCTTCCCTTTCTCCAAAACTGCTCAAGCTTCTGATTCTTTCTTTTACACCAAAATCATAAAATGCTGGTACACACCTGCCACTGGACTATATTACCAACTACAGAATAAGCAAAGTTTCCAACTCAAATGTTTAATAAACTATACTCCAAACCATGAGGAATGAAGCTGTTTGTTGTATTACTTAATGAAATTCAAACATAGCAAGAAAACAGTCCCTATGTTCACCTTAAATGTTGGAATACACAGATGACAAAATTGAATTTATTCTTTACTTACCACAAAAGGGATGCATGCAATGAAAAAGAGGTCTCTTTCTTATGCAGTGTTCTTAATTTATTTTCTAGGCAAGGATGCTTCACATAAACTGATTTTATTTAAAAAGCAACTAAGCATCCTGCTCTCCCCCAGGAAACTGCAAATCACACAAAACAGTGCAGTACTCGGAGGGCTCACAGCAGCCATCACAGACCACACCTTGCTGCGGACATGAGCACAGGTGGCCATCTGACCAGCCCGAAAGGGCACAGACGGTAAAACCGCAACAAGCCAAGAGCCCAGGGAAAAGGAATTTCCAATTGACAGCAGCAAAGTGAACCCCAGGCCCAGGGTCTGACCGAGACAGAGACCCCTGTGCCCTGTGCCAACGCGGCAGGGACCTCTGGTGACTGGGGCGGGGACCGAGAGAGACAGACACCCCTGTGCCCTGTGCTACTGGGGCAGGGACCGCTGGTGAATGGTGGCAGAGCAGGACGGGGCCTCTGACTTCATCCCCAGGCAGGCACAAGAATGAGAAAAACACCAAAGCCGGGCTCCCCTGCGCCCTAGAGTTTAAAGCACACCTCTCCGCCGGACCGCACCACCGATCACACAGGGGATCACTGAGAGCCCGCCGCTAGGCAGCGATCCGGAACCCCACAGAGACTCTGACGGCAGGTCTCTGGCTTGGGCTCTTCGGGAGACTCTACGACACAGGGTTTCCATATAAAGTAGGTAATCACAGGAGCTACCACTGGCTCGAGTCTCAAGCCTCACCCTGCAGCACCCTGTCTGGATTCCCTACTGACAGGCATGGGGCGTGGGGCACAGGGCACGGGGCGCGGGGCGCGGGCTGGCTGTACTCACTCGGAGTCCGCGGTGACGCTGCTCAGCGCACAGTCCAACACGCCCACTCTCCTCCGAGTCCTGGGGTCCCAGCACTCCACGCGGCCCTGGACAAAGCAGACCCAGTGTGAACGCAGGCTGCCCCAGGAAGTGCGCAGACGTGAAATCCACCTCACTATCGTGGGCTGCCTCCCGGAGAATGCACATGCACCTTCACCCCCCTCCCGTTTAGCCCGGTTAAATCTCTCACTGGGGATGTCCCCGCCCCAGATGCGCGGGCCTGCACAGCCCGGCTAACTGTTTCTGCTCCAGTTTCCTGCTACCGCACATTGTGGCGGGCAGCGGATGGCGGCCCCAGCACCCGGCCCCCCGCTACCCGCTCACAGCACCCACCTGAGCTCTGGGCTCCTGACGTCCGCCTGGCCCCACCCTGCCTCTTCCCGGCATTTAGGGAGAAAATGAGTGGATGGAATATGTATCTCTCCCTATCTCTGTCTCTATGTCTTTCAAATAAAAGTGAAAATAAGTAAATTTTGTTTTACCATGAGTTGATTTTGTAATTAAAACAAAAGAAAAACACCACTTAAAAAATAAAAAGTGCAATCAACGCATGATCCTGGAACTGGATTAGACAGGGGAAGGAGGGCACAGTTATAAAGATATTGTGAGGGGGCAGCGCTGTGGTGCAATGGGTTAAAGCCCCAGCCTGCAGTGCCGGCATCCCATATGGGCACTAGCTGCTCCACTTCCGATCCAGCTCTCTGCTATGGCCTGGGAAAGCAGTACAAGATGGCTCAAGTCCTTGGGCCCCTGTACCTGCGTGGGAGACCCAGAGGAAGCTCCTGGCTCCTGGCTTCAGATCAGCTCAGCTCTGGCTGTTGCTGTCATTTGGGGAGTCAATCAGTGGATGGAAGCCCTCTCTCTCTGGCTGTACCTCTCTCTGTATCTCTGTCTTTCAAATAAATAAAATAAACCTTTCCAAAAAAAGATATTTTGAAATAACTGGGAGAATTAAATATTATTGTGCCAATGTTAAATATTTAATATACTGTATAAATATTAAATTTTTAAGTAATAATATTGGGATTTTATAGGTGAAGTCATTTTCTTTAAGAAATACATTTTAGGGGCCAGTGTTGTAGCCTAGCGGGCTAAGCCACCACCTGTGACACTGGAACCCCATCTGAGTGCTGGCCGGAGTCCCAGCTGCTCCACTCCAGATCCAGCTCCCTGCTAATGAACCTGGGAAAGCAGCAGAAGATGGCTCAAGTGCTTGGGCCCCTGCCACCCACAAGGACCACCTGGATGACACTCCTGGCTCCTGGCTCCTGCCTGGCCCATCCCCCGCTGCTGCAGACTTTTGGGGAGTGAATCAGCAGATGGATGATCTGTTTGTCTCTCTCTGTAACTCTGCCTTTCAAATAAATAAATCCTTCAAATAAAAGAAATACATTTTGAAGTACTTGGGAATGGAATTTCATACTTGCAATTTACTTTCAATTGCTTTAAAAGACATCTCTGACAAGCACACACATATTTTTACAGAAAAAGGATGTACAAGGGGAGCTTACTGAGCTCTGCTTCCGACTTTATTCTAAAGGTTTTTTTTTTTTAAATACAAGGCTGGGGAGAAATTTTAAAAAACAAAAAGGCAGCTGCAAACGACACAGCAAGGAGCAGCCATGGCGCAGGCAGAGTGCCCCGCTCCTGACACTTGGTGTCAGGACTGCATCGGATCCAGGAGTGTCTCATATCTTGAAATACCTGCACCTTCAGAATGAGATGTTTTGGGGCTGGGACTCACACAAAATTGGACTACGACTCACATACACACAGCCTGAAGGTACTTTTACGTAGTACCTTTAATTAACTCAGGGGTAAAGCCGCTTCGTGGGGTGGGATTTTCCACTGTGGCATCACGGCCGTGCTCAAGGTTTCTGGTTTCAGCGTGGGGAGGTAGGGATGCTCCCCTACCGCACACGTAACAGAGCTCAGCCAGCAGAAGGATGCCGCGGGCACACACGCACCTACAGCGGACCCACAACACGTGACCTGTCTGGAAACACAGTATGACCCCACTTTTTCAAAAAAGGGGCTGCGTTGTGGCGCAGCGGGTAAAGCCACTGCCTGCATCGCTGGCATCCTGTGTGGGTGCTGGTTCGTGTCCCAGCTGCTCTACTTCCGAGCCAGCTCCCTCCTAACGAGCCTGGGGAAGCAGTGGAGCATGGCCAGGTGTCTGGGCTCCTGCACCCCTGTGGGAGGGCATGAAGAGGCGCCTGGCTTCAGCCTGGCCCCAGCCCTGGCCGCTGCAGCAAACTGGGGAGTGAACTAGCAGGTGAAAGACCTCTCCCTCAGCCTCTCTGTCTCTCCCTCCCTCTCTGTTAATTTTGGCTTTCAAATAAATAAACAAACCTTTAGAAAAGGAAACCACAGATGAAGTTTGCAAGTGCGCCCCGACTATGCCTGTCAAGTGGCAAGCCCTCAACAGCGAGGGAACCAGAGAGCCCCGCCTCTGGCCAGTCCTTCCCCCCCTCCCGCCACGTCCCGGCTGGTCTCACGGCAGTGGCTGGAGGCCCCTTCTCACCCGAACTTCTCGCTGACTCTACCCTAGACTGCTCTGGACGCTGGTTAGAACCACTCTCTCTAGGAATCTATTTTTCAATTTCCCCAGCAGGGCTGGCGCTGTGGCACAGCAGGTTCAGTGCCGCCTGTGGTGCCAGCGTCCCATGTGGGCAACCCATGGAGCCCCACTTCGATCCAGCTCCCTGCTCATGCACCTGGGAAAGAAGTGGGTAACAGCACCCACGTGGGAGACCCAGACGAAACTCTTGGCTCCTGGGTTCAGCCTGGCCCAGCCTCAGCTATTGTGGCCATTAGGGGACTGAACCAGTGGATGGTGTCTCTTCTTCTCTCTTTAACTCCTTCAAGTAAATACATAAATAAACCTTTTAAAAAGTATATTTCCCTTAGCAGTCTAAGACACGTGGTCACCAAGAGAACGCTTCCTCGGCTCATCACCCCAGCAGTCAACACGGTTTGCCACGTTCCTGTGAGCTCGGCCTCACGGGCCCCATTTCAAATCTTCATCGCTTACCATGAGAGCAATCTGAGTACAGAAGCCTCAATTTCCTCCAAACAGAACTGATCTGATAACTTACAGCACATCAGGCAGCCGATTCATCAGTTTCAAAGTGCCGACTTAGCACTGTGCATAGCTGTAAGTACCACTGTTTACCACTATTTCCAGGTGAGAACTACGGTACATGGCACAGCCACTCTGGTAACAGATGACAAACACCATGGAGGCGCCTCAGCTCCCCCAGCGACGCCGGAATCCACCTGTGCTCGACCACGGCACGCAGGGCTGAGAGCCCCTGATGTGACCTCCACGCATGACACCACTGGACTCACGAAGAACTGCCATCCCACGTCTGAGAAAACGTTAACACCAACACTCGTGCACGCACGCCTGCTGGCGCGTCGGCAGGAGCACGCCCGGGGGATCCTGCGCCAACCCGGAGTGTGCGACTGCGCTACGTGCTTCTCACTCGCTTGCGGGATTTTTGTTTTACTGTACTTATCATTGTCATAAATAAACAGTGCAAACTGAGAAAGACCCTCCGCAGGCGTGAGGACCCGCACTCCCAGGCAGCGAGGACCACGGACGGCGTCGCGAGCGCCACCCTGTGGGCTGCACAAGCCCCGGCCCGCCTCTCCGTTCTGCTGCCTTCACGCGGGTCACTTCATGAGCTCCCCAGCCACACCTCTGCCATGTGGCCACGGGAGCTTCCGCCGGCCTGGGAGCCCACGGGAGGTTCCGCCAGCCTGGGAGCCCACGCGTTCACAGCCACCCTGCCTGCTCCACGACAGTCCCCAGAGGAGCCACGGGGCTGTGTGCGGCAGTACAGGTGCGCTGTGCCCAGCCCCATCCCTCCGAGTCGAGGTCCCGAGGCGGTGCCAGCGCCTGCCCAGTCATTCGCACAGCAGGCGGAGGTGCGCGGCAGGCACAGAACAGCCGCGTCCTGTGTGGCAAGTGCAACAACCAGGCAAAATGCGAATGCAAACCAGAGGACCGGTGTGACCACCCTGCTCTACGCAACCCAGCAACGCCAGCTCCGAGTAAACTGCCCTTCCTTGTCAACTGTAACACAAGCTTACCTCGATGGTTCCTGTGGCGAACAAGCCGTGCACGGAGTTTATGTCACAGACATTATTCTCCCTGAAACGGTAAAGCAGAGGGAGAAAACACCAGCTAGCACCCACTTCCGGGGGAAGGACATCAGACAGATGATAAGGATGGGTTGGTCCTAAAGAATTCCTCTTTGAAGAGAACATAAGCACAGAACATACCATGATAAAGGGAAACCAAAACAAGTTAATTCAAAATATCTCCACAGGAGAAAATATCACAAACAAAATCATGAATGAAACCTGAAATAACACTGCAAATAATAAACTGGGCTTTTTTAAAAAGTAAGTTTCATAAAAATTTTAAGCTCATTGTCTTTCAGTAAATTTTTAAGGAAAAAAACTTTTTTCTTAATTTTTAAAAATTCATTTGCATGTCTTTCAGAATTACAACTTTAGGAACAGTCATTTTTCCCACGTTCCCGCCCTCCCACCCACACTCCCACCCCCTCCCCCTCTCCTAGTCCCAGTCCTATCTTTTACCATGATCCAGTGTCAATTAACTTTGCACACCTGAATTAACTCTGTTCTAGGTGGATCAGCTTTACCCAGGTTGCCCAGAGGTCCGCTAGAGCACCAGGCCGCCTCACCACGCGAGCATCTGGCTCCCTCTCCTGGCCAAAGTAAGAACAGCACCAATACTCACGCAGCGTCAGTCTGCAGAGGATTCAGGTACCGCCCTTGCTCCAGGTTCAGTCTGTAAACTTCAGAGCTGCAAAGTGACCAAGAAAATGTCACCAGCGGGCAGGCTAGAAGGGCAGGCTACACTACTTACGTAAGTATAAGTGGTATGGACATACGCCATCACTAACGGCCACTGCATAGCTATAAAACTGACAGGTTATCCTGTCTAAAAATAGTCTCTTATTTGTGGATTTGTTTATGTACAAAGCTTACTTAGAAATGTGGTTTAAAATTTATTTAAAACACTCATCTGCCAAGGAAATAATACAAATCCATCAAGTAGAATATTATTTACAAATAACATACAGAATCCAAGATCCAAAAGTAAATATAATATTTATCAGCTATACACATACAGAAGAGTAGAAGGAAATATAACACAATAACAGGGCCCCAGGCTGTGGTGTAGCGGGTCAAGCTACCACCTGCGGCCCAGCATCCCACATGGGCACCAGTTTAAGTCCCAGCTGTTCCACTTCCATCCCAGCTCCCTGCTAATGCACCTGCGAAAGCAGTGGAAGATGGCCCAAGTGCTGGGCCTTGCACCCTTGTGGGAGACCTGGAAGAAGCTCCTGGCTCCTGGCTTTGGATTAACCCAGCTCCAGCTGCTGTGGCCATTCAGGGAGTGAACCAGTGGATGGAAGATCTCCCTCTCTAATCCAACTCAGCCTTTCAAATAAAATAAATAAACACTACTAAAGGTTTCCTCTGGGTGGCACAATTATGGGTATATTTTTTCTTCATAATTTTCTTTTAGTAAAAAGATTTATTACTTGTTTATTTATTTGAAAGGCAGAGTGACAGAGAGAGCTTCCATTGTTGGGTCACTTTCCAAATGACTACAATAGCTGAGGGTGGGCCAAGAAAAAGCCAGGAGCCAGGGGCTCCATCTGGGCCTCTCGTGTGGGTGGCAGGGAGCCGGGTGCGTGGGCCATCCTCTGCTGCCTCCCAGGGTGCACAACAGCAGACAGCTGGATGGGAAGTGGAGGTGTAACAAACAGTGGCATAACCACTGCACCACAAAGCCTGCCTCTTGTTTACACTTTGCTCTATTTTCCCAATTTTCTAAAATGAATGTGTATTGTTTTATAGTCAGAAAAGGCAGCATTTAAAGTTCAGAGTCTTAGGAAACCATGCAATTGGGCTACGGACGTGATGTCCCCAGCAGCAGTGCCCTATAGGTCCTCTACGCCTCTCTCCAAATCTAGAGATCGCTAGCAGAAGCCAGGCAGGCGGCGTCCTCCCCTTCTGTAAAGCCTGCCCCCCAACCTTTTCCTAAGTAGAGTCCATAGCCATGTGTGACCCAAATCACAAATGTCCTGAAAGAAATTCACCCCATGGCCGGCGCCGTGGCTCAACAGGCTAATCCTCCGCCTTGCGGCGCTGGCACACCGGGTTCTAGTCCCGGTCGAGGCGCCGGATTCTGTCCCGGTTGCCCCTCTTCCAAGCCAGCCCTCTGCTGTGGCCCAGGAGTGCAGTGGAGGATGGCCCAGGTGCTTGGGCCCTGCACCCCATGGGAGACCAGGAAAAAGCACCTAGCACCTGGCTCCTGCCATCGGATGAGCGCAGTGCGCCGGCCGCAGCGCGCCATCCGTGGCAGCCATTGGAGGGTGAACCAACGGCAAAGGAAGACCTTTCTCTCTGTCTCTCTCTCACTGTCCACTCTGCCTGTCAAAAAAAAAGAAATTCACCCTGGACGCGGAACAAAGACCAGGCAAGAGCTGCGAGTTTTAGGAAGTAAACAGAAATCTGGGAAACTAAGAAACCACACCACAGTGATGGCCTCAGGGCTGGAAGCAGCCTCCCACATCCCACACCAGAGCCGCCTCCCACGTCCCACGCCAGAGGCCGCATTCAGTTCCTGGCTCCAGCTTGCCACGAACGCACACCCTGGGAGGCGGAGGCGATGCTCCGGTAGCTGGGCCCCAGTGCCCACAGGGAGACCGGAACAATGAGAGTTCCAGACCCTTCTCTGGCCCTGTCCAGTCCTGGCTGTTGCCACACTAGGGGTGAGACAGCAGACAGGGCTCTTTCTAGTCTGCCTGTCCTCTTCTCTCTCTACCCCCTTTTATTTATTTATTTTTTTAAATTTACTCATCTATTTGAAAGTCAGAGTTACACAGAGAGAGGAAAGGCAGAGAGAGAGGTCTTCCATCTGCCGGTTCACTCCCCAACTGGCTGCAACAACTGGAGCTGTGCCAATCCGAAGCCAGGAGCCAGGAGCTTCTTCTGGGTCTCCCACATGGGTTCAGGGGCCCCAGGACTTGGGCCATCTTCCACTGCTTTCCCAGGCCATAGCAGAGCGCTGGATCGGAAGTGGAACAGCTGGTCTTGAACCGGTGCCCATATGGGATGCCGGCACTTTAGGCCAGGGTGTTAGCCCACTGTGCCAGCCCCTCTACCCCCTTTTCATTAAAATACTTGAACACACACACACAGTGTGGTGTGTCTCATGAACTGTGGCACCGGGCTGTATGTAATGACCAGGCATATACATTTCTCACGAGAATCTCCTGGTTGAACTACTATGATGAGTAACTATCATGGTTACTTCCAAAATCAGAAGAGTTCACTAAGCAAACCAGTGTGTCGGGGGAGCGCTGTGGAGCAGTGGGTTAAGCCACGCTGGGGACGCCCGTATTCTGTATCAGTGCTGACTGCTCCGCTTCCGATCCAGTGTCCTGCTAATGACCGGGAGGCAGCAGACCGTGCCGGGTGTTTGAGCCCTGCACCCAGGAGACCCAGAGGGAGTTCCTGACTCCTGGCTTTGCTCTCATCCAGTCCTGGTGGTCGCAGCCGTCAGGGAGTGAACCAACGGATGGGTGAATTCATTCTCTCTCTCACTCTGCCTTTCAAATAAATAAACAATCTTTATAAATTAATAAATACATTGCATGAATATGCAGAAAATAGGTTTTTTCATTTGCTTATTCCTTATTTTCTAAGTATTTTTTTTACAGTAACCACACATTTCTTTTTATTAAAACAGAAAGAAAATATACAGGAAATTCAAGAAGAGAAGACAGGGGTTACAGTCAATACCTCGCACCCACGAAGTACAGGTCACAGGACGGATAGTGGTAGGAGAAATCTCTGCCGAACTTTGGTATTCGGGTTTTGTAGTAAAAACCTGACTGTGAGTGAAATTCGATGTATCTATCATTGTGTAGGAAGACAATCTGAAAACAAAACACAGAAGTGAGGCTGCTCAGGTTTCCAGGTAAATGTCTGTCCCATCATCTCCACAAGTGCACAGGAAGAAAGCCCCGCCCTCCCAACTCCCCTCTACACACAGGGCACCCTGCGCCGTGCCGACACAGTCCCCACTCCACGTGTGCTGACACAGCCCCCACTCCACGTGCTGACACAGCCCCCATGTGTACTGACATAGCCCCCACACCACGCGTGCTGACACAGCCCCCACTCCACGTGCTGACACGGCCCCCACGCCACGCATGCTGACACGGTCCCCACTCCACACGTGCTGACACGGCCCCCACTCCACGCGTGCTGACACGGCCCCCACTCCACGCGTGCTGACACAGCCCCCACTCCACATGCTGACACAGCCCCCACTCCACGCGTGCTGACACAGTCCCCACTCCACATGCTGACACAGCCCCCATGCCACGCGTGCTGACACGGCCCCCACTCCACGTGCTGACACGGTCCCCACTCCACGCATGCTGACACAGCCCCCACTCCACGCGTGCTGACACGGCCCCCACTCCACACGTGCTGACACAGCCCCCACTCCACGCGTGCTGACATAGCCCCCACTCCACGCGTGCTGACACAGCGCCACTCCACATGTGCTGACACAGCCCCCACGCATGCTGACACAGCCCCCACTCCACGCGTGCTGAAACAGCGCCCACTCCACACGCTGACACAGCCCCCAATCCATGTGTGCTGACACAGCCCCCACTCCATGTGTGCTGACACAGCCCCCACGCGTGCTGACACAGCCCCCACTCCACGCGTGCTGACACAGCGCCACGCCACGTGTGCTGACACAGTCCCCACTCCACGCGTGCTGACACAGCGCCACGCCACGCGGGCAGCCTGTCTGCAGAGCGTCCCTTCTCACTAAGCACCGGACGCGCCCCTCATTCACGGGCACGGCAGAGACCCCAGAGAGCCACTTTTTCTTTCACGGGGGAACACATTTTCATAATCCCCATTATCACACAGGCCCGAAAACCTGGTCTAAACGTAACTTCAACATACTACAAAGGCATTGTCAACCTCTGCGGGTGATACTGAAGGTAAACTTACCAGGGGTTAGAGACAACGTCTTATAAAATCACGTGTCTCAAAACACAGGATGGGGCCAGTGCCATTTATTTATGAATAAAAAATGTACCAAACCAAAAATCAAAAATATAACAGTAGAAAATCACAGGTCATGTATTACTGCATATATGATATAATCTATTTATCATAAAATTACTTATTACAAAATAAATTTCACTCACTCATTTCTTGAGTACTACCAGTACAAACCAATACTATTGTACATACCTTTGAATAGTCATCAGACAAAATCTCAAAGGTGACAACTGAAAAAGAAACATAAAAAAATACAATTATTAATGTTCTTAATAAAAATGCAAACTTGGTACAAAGATTCTAATTCAACTCAGAAAGTGAAGATGAATACAATTTCTTTTCATTTTTGTCCTATATAAAATAAGAACAAAATTGCCACAGTACCCCCAAAACACCAAGTGGGAAGTAAAAGCATATCACCTGAATTAGGCAACACCTTAACTACAGACCACCTCATCTAGAGACCGCCTCACCTACAGACACCTCACATAGAGACCACATCACCTACAGACCACCTCACCTACAGACACCTCACCTACAGACACCTCACCTACACACACCTCACCTACACACACCTCACCTACAGACACCTCACCTACACACACCTCACATAGAGACCACGTCACCTACAGACACCTCACCTACAGACATCTCACCTACAGACACCTCACCTACACACACCTCAACTAGACACCTCACCCACAGACCACCTCACCCACAGACCACCTCACCCAGAGACCACCTCACCTAGAGACTATCTCACCTACAGACACCTCACCTACAGACACCTCACCTACAGACCGCCTCACCTACAGACACCTCACCTACAGACCGCCTCACCTACAGACCGCCTCACCTACAGACACCTCACCTACAGACACCTCACCTACAGACACCTCACCTACACACACCTCACCTACAGACACCTCACCTACACACACCTCAACTAGACACCTCACCCACAGACCACCTCACCCAGAGACCACCTCACCTAGAGACTACCTCACCTACAGACCACCTCATCTAGAGACCACCTCACCTACAGACCACCTCACCTACAGACCGCCTCACCTACAGACCGCCTCACCTACAGACCGCCTCACCTAGACACCTCACCCACAGACCACCTCACCCAGAGACCACCTCACCCAGAGACTACCTCACCTACAGACACCTCACCTACAGACCGCCTCACCTACAGACCGCCTCACCTACAGACCGCCTCACCTACAGACCACCTCACCTACAGACACCTTAACTACAGACAACCTCACCTACAGACATCTCACCTACAGACCACCTCACCTAGAGACACCTTAACTACAGACCACCTCACCTAGAGACCACCTCACCTACAGACACCTCAACTAGACACCTCACCCAGAGACCACCTCACCCAGAGACCACCTCACACACAGACCACCTCACCTAGAGACTACCTCACCTACAGACCACCTCACCTAGAGACCACCTCACCTACAGACCACCTCACCTACAGAGACCACCTACATAGAGACCACCTCAACTAGAAATCACTTCAATTAGACTCACTCAACTAGATTTTTGGCAAAGGGAGGCAAAGTCATGAAACAAAATGACTACTAAACTTTGCTACTGGTTTTCTGAGATGCTCAAAACAAAATAATTTTCAAGACTTTCTAATGTTTACATTAAAGAACATTAAAAATTGTTGCTTACAGGCCGGCGCCGTGGTTCAACAGGCTAATCCTCCGCCTTGCGGCGCTGGCACACCGGGTTCTAGTCCCGGTCGGGGCGCCGGAGTCTGTCCCGGTTGCCCCTCTTCCAGGCCAGCCCTCTGCTCTGGCCTAGGAGTGCAGTGGAGGATGGCCCAAGTGCTTGGGCCCTGCACCCCATGGGAGACCAGGAAAAAGCACCTAGTACCTGGCTCCTGCCATCGGATGAGCGCAGTGCGCCGGCCGCAGTGCGCCGTCCGTGGCAGCCATTGGAGGGTGAACCAACGGCAAAAAGGAAGACCTTTCTCTCTGTCTCTCTCTCTCACTGTCCACTCTGCCTGTCAAAAAAAAAAAAGAAAGAAAAATTGTTGCTTACAAAAACAATAACTTGACTAATTCACAGTTCTGCTAAACAAAAATTAAAAGTGAAAACGGCCATTTTTATACAGTGGTACACAGAGATGCGACTGTCCTCGGACAGCAAGGGGTGGAACAAGCTAGGAGAGTGTGCTCCTATTTCCACGGAACACATTCCCTATGAACTTCTCCTTCACACACTAGGCCCAATGACAAAAGCACCTGCACTTACCTCATTTCAACGTGCCCCCTGATGGCCAAAGATTTTAACAGTGACCTCCACACTGTTCACTGAAAATGGAGCTCGACCCTAAGTTCAGAAGCAGGCGTAGAGGCCGAGAGGACGCCTGCACCCCGTGGGGAGCGCCCCCCAGCTGTGAGGCCAGCTTCCTGCCATCGTGGCCCTGGGAGGCTGCAGGGGGCCTGCAGAGATCCGCTGTGCTCACTGGGTCCCTGCCACCCACATCGGAGACCCGGACTGAGTGCCTGGCTCCTGGTTCTGGCCCAGCCCAGTCTCAGCTGCTGCAGGCATTTGAGGAGTCGACCGATGAGTTCAAAGGCTCTGCTTCTCAAATTGAGGGAAAAAAAAACACACATGCATACTCATGTAAACCCCTCGGCCTGCGAGGCTCCATGGACGCTGCTCCCGGGACGATGTTACAGTGCGCAGCTGGGATGGGGGTGGGGTCTGAGATGCTCTCAGTCTCCTCTGGCCAGCAGCAGCAGGGGAAGTCAGTAGCCCAGGCGCACACGCAGGGCCCGCGCCGTGACGAGGAGCGAGGCAGCCTCCAGGAGCTGAGCCTGCTGCAAAACCCCAGGACTGCCAGCCCTACGGCCACAACCACAGAGTTCTGCCAGACACTGGAAGGATCTGGGAAGCAGGTTCTCACCCAGTGTCTCCAGGAGAGTCGCACCCGGCTGACGCCAGGGTCAGGTCTGGACCCAGAAGGGCTGGCGCAGACCCAAGACCTACAGAGCTGCAAGCTACTGAAGGGATGTTTTCAGCCCCTCAGTTGTGATAATTTGCTACTTCACTTCACCATCAAAAGCGAACATACAAATCAAAAATGAGAAAAGCACACAAACCGAGGAGCCGTCTTGGGGGTGGGCGTTGTGGCACAGCGGGTTAAGCCGCCACCTGTGTGGGCCGCATCCCAAATCACAGCACTGGCTAAGTCCCAGTTCCTCCACCTCCAATCAGGTTCCCTGCTAATGCACCTGCAATACCAGCGGATGGCGGAGCCCAAGTACCTGGTCCCTGCCACCCACACAAGAGGCTCAAATGGAGATGCAGGCTCCTAGCTTTGCTCTGGCCCAGCCCTAGTCACTACAGCCATTTGGAGTGAATCAGTACATAGAAGATCGATCGATCAATCGATCTCTGTCTCCCTCCCTCCCTTGCTTGCTACTCTGCCTTTCAAATAAGTCCTTTCTTTTTTAAAGCTATTTTCATCAAGTCAGCATTAGCCTCTTACCTTCTGAATCCAAACACCTTTCAAACTTCAAGGATAACTGATAGGTGTCATAGCAGCGAACCCGAGGTTTGTATGTTCCTATAAAAGAAGTTACATGATGCAAAATTGAGAAATTGAAAAACACACTTTTCACAGTCAGCACCCAGACGGCTGGCGAGGGTGCCCCCTCCACTCAGGGGTAGGCGGCACTAATCACAGCAAATGAAAGAGAAGGAAAACAGCCCCTCCCAAACCACGGGGAAACTGAACACAAATCAACAAGGAGCTCACAGAGGATGGAAACACAGATAATTCATCGACTTCACAGTGAGTCTAATCAAAGTAGATTCAAACACGCAATACCCTTACGAACTCTATTTACTTAAACAGCAGAGCAGCAGAGACAGAGAGGGAGCGCCAGCTCCTCCACTCAGCGGTTCCTTCTCCAAATGGCTGCTCAACCAGGTCTGGGTCAGGCCAAAGCCCGGAGCCAGAACTGCATGCAGATCTCCCATCTCCCACATGGATGGCGGGGCTGAAGTACTCTGGTCATCTTCCATTGCCTTCCCAGGGAGCTGGACTAGAAGCAGAGCAGCTGGGACTTGAACCAGATCTCTGATATGGGATGCTGAGGTTGCAAGCCGCAATTTAACCAGTATGCCACAACCCATGCCTCTGAAATACTTTTTACACATCAGAATGGCCAAGACGAAAAACAGTTAATATTTGTGTTGGGAGGGTTAAAAGTGAGTACTTTCAGGACTGGTGCTGTGGGTTGTGACACTGGCACCCCAAATCAGAGCACCAGTTCCAGTCCAGGCTGCTCTGCTTCCTACCCAGCTTCTCAGGGAACCTGGGAAAGCAAGAGAAGACGACCCAGGTCCTTGGGCCCTGACACCCACATGGGAGACTCGCTGGGGTTCCAGTGGATGGAGGATCTCTCTCTCTCTTTGTTCCCACCCTCTCTGTCGCACTGCCTTCCAAACAAATAAACATTTACAAATACAGAAGTAAGCATGTTTGTCCACTGCAGCTGATCAGTGTACACGACAACCCGTCTAGAGGGCAGCCCTGCACACGCTGAAGCTGATGACCACGCGCCTCCGTCTACAGAGCGCCCCCTGCAGCACTGTTGGTAAACGACCACCACGAGGAAATGAGGTCAGTCCACACAAGGGAACGGCACACAGCGCTCAGGGCACAGGGCACAGGGCACAGGCAGGCCTGCCACTCCCATCACGGAGCTGCCGAGTGGAAGGGAGAGGAAGGGAGCAGAGACCGGGCGAGCGCTGAAGAGCAGGCACACTCGATCCCGAAGTCGTCTCACTAAACAAGAGTCCTGCATGAGACAGTCGGAGTTGGCAATGCCAAGGCTGCCAGCTGCTCTGGCACATCTCACCTTCCGTGTTTCTGTGAGGCTTCCGTTTTGTATAAGTTTATCACGTTGTGACCAGGTGAAAAGGTCATTTTCAAAACAAATAAAGACATCCTAAAAAGAAGGAAGCGGTCCCATGTTTTCTGGCACAGATCAAAGCCCCAAAATCTCATTTTAAGAAAAGAAACTTAAAAAAAAAAAAAAAAAAAACAGTAACCTGCTGTGTGATAACCATCCTAGCATTCCATACATGATTTGAAAGACTACAAGCGTATATAAAACTCCCACGTGCCATGCAGGGCCCACTCTCCCTTTTAACTGGGAGGTGTGTTTGCTTTTGTCTTTTACTTCTTGCACGTATCACTTTGCCCATCAGAAAAGAAAGCGCCTGGAAACATACATCGTCCTTCTATTTCTTACGCCTTTCCGCCAAGCACCAGTCCAGACTAACAGTGCCACTGAGAACAGATCTAACTGTGGCATGGTCACACACAGGAACCCGAAGCCTGGTTAGTTCACGTGCATCAGTCCTTAGCACCCTGGGTCACTGAAATGCTTTTATAAGTCAATCTTACTCCGCTTGTTCGCAGCCACGAGGCCTGACACCAAAGGCAATCTGAGGAAGGCAGATACAGAGATCAAAGGAAGACCCTCCAGGGAATCAAATGGGGGAAGCAAATGACAACCAGGTCCTCGGCAGCAGAGAGGCCTCTGGAATAGGCCAAGAAGGGCCCCACACCCGTGCCGTTCCATGCGGCAGCCAGCACGTATGGCTATGAGCATGAAGATGAAATCAAATGTAAAGTTCAGTCCCACATTCTCACTAGCCATGTTTCACGTATTCTTTAGGAAATATTTCTTTTTACGATAAAAATAAAACCAAAGCATTGTTGGGGCCGGCACTGTGGCACAGCAGGTTAAAGCCCCAGCCCGCAATGTCAGCATCCCATAGGGCGCCAGTTCGAGTCCTGGCTGCTCCACTTTTGATCCAGAGCTCTGCGGTGGCCTGGGAAAACAGCAGAAGATGGCCCAAGTGCTTGGGCCCCTACACCTGCGTGGGAGACCTGGAGGAGGCTCCTGGCCCCTGGCTTTGGATCAGCTCAGTTCTGGCCACTGCAGTCATTTGGAAAGTGAATCAGCAGATAAAAGACCTCTCTCTCTCTCTCTCCTTCTGGCTCTACCTCTCTCTACAACATTTTCAAATAAATAAAAATAAACCTTTAAAAAAACAAACAGAACAAAAGCATTCTGAGTAAAAAAAAGCAGCACAGGCACTGGTCTAGCAGCTGAGATGCTGGTGAGACGCCCACTCCCCGCGTGGAGCTCCTGGGTTTGGTCCTGGACTCCAGCTCCTGACTCCAGCCTCCTCCCAATGCAGACCCTGAGAGGCAGCAGTGATCGCTCCCGTGGTGGGTTTCTGCCACTCGTGTAGGCGATCACAAACCTAATGAGGGCACAAACCCGGATGGCGTTCCAACTCCTGCCCACTGGCGGCATTAGGGGACCAAGCCAGCAGATGGCCAATTTCTTTGAAAGGCAGAGTTGGGGGTGAGGGGAGATGGAGACTGGGAGACAGAGAAAGAGAGAGAGAAAGAGAATCTTCCAACCACTGGTTCATTCCCCAAATGACCACAATGGCCAGAGCTGGGCTAGGCCAAAGCCAGGAATAAGGAGTTTCTGGGTCTCCCATGTGGGTGCAGGGGCCCAAGGACTTGGGCCATTCTCCGCTGCTTTCCCAGGCCATAGCAGGGAGAGGAACAGAAATGGAGCAGCCGGGACAGAAACCAGTGCCCACATGTGATGCCAGCGTGGCAGGCAGTGCCTTAACCTGCTACACCACAATGCCTGCCCCTATAAATAATTGTTTTAAAAGTAGAAATGGAAACAATTAACTTTGCCAGGGAATGTAAAATGATTTCATAAAAGAAAATGTGATTTAATAGATATAACCTCTTACCTAATCTGTCTCCCAGCTCTCTATGAGCTTGGACAAGCTACTTGTTATCTCTTGATCAAAACAAATTAAGTTTCTGAACATAAAATTGTAGGCCAGTGTCAGGAGAGACAACCATTAAAACCAGAAAAAACCAGCCTGGGGGCCGGCACTGTGGCACAGCGGGGAAAGCCGCCACCTGCAGTGCCAGCATCCCATATGGGCGCTGGTTCGGGTCCCCACTGCTCCACTTCCCTTCCAGCTCTCTGCTATAGCCTGGGAAAGCAGCAGAAGATGGCCTAAGCACTTGGGCCCCTGCACCCACGTGGGAGACCCAGAAGAAGCTCCTGGTTCCTGGCTTCAGATTATCTCAGCTCTGCCATTTCGTCCAATTGGGGAGTGAACCAGTGGATGGAGGATCTCTCTCTATCTCTCTCTCTCTCTCTCTCTGCCTCTCCTTCTCTCTCTGTGTAACTCTGACTTTCAAATAAATAAATAAATCTTTGGAAAAAAACACCAGCCTGAGGTGTATGCACGCAAAAATGCAGGAAGGGATCAAGAGACATGTTGGAAACGAAACAGGTGGAAGCTGTTACAGCCAAATGTGCAGACAACGCACGGGACGTAGGCACCAGAAGCCCAGCCAGGCCGGCTGAGAGTTCAACACTGTGACACGCTGAAAGTTCCCGTATTTCATGATTTTGTTGACCATGATTAATATTGCTAATGCAAAATCTCCGTATTAGAACCTGATACATAAAATCATGTTAGAAGTGACCTTTCCTGTGCCCTCATTCACTGTTGGTGGCACTGTCAGCGTTAGGATCAATTCAGAACAGGCCTGCTGGCTTCCTGTAAGACTAAACCTGTACCTACCGATGACCCAGCAATTCTACTCCAAGGAATTTATCAAAGACAAGCAGAGCACATGCACACAAA
Organism: Sylvilagus bachmani; assembly: GCA_015711505.1. Lineage (NCBI taxonomy): Eukaryota > Metazoa > Chordata > Mammalia > Lagomorpha > Leporidae > Sylvilagus > Sylvilagus bachmani. The sequence goes on from CM027408.1 coordinate 7,381,187, forward strand.
ACTGACTTTGAAAACCTGCACTTAGTGCTTTATTATTAACAAACAAAAAATGGAAACAGCCCAGGTGAACATCAAATGGAGACGGGTGAGCAGGCTGTGGCATATTCACATGATGGAAGCCACTGACACACAGAGCAACGGGGACAAGTCCAGGTACCGACAAAACCCCAGGCGTGCACAGAACACACAGGGAAGTCCTGAAGCAGACTCAACTTGTCCACGTGATAAAAAGCAAGGCAGAGCGTGCCTCTGGGCGAAGGTGCAGGCTGGACTGCAGAGCACACAGGAGTTCTCTCAATTTCAGTCCCAGCTGCTTCACTTCCAATACAACTCCCTGCCAATGCACATGGGAAAGTAGCAGAGGATGGCCCAAGTGCTTGAGCCCCTGCACCCACATGGGAGACCCGGAAGAAGCTCCTGGCTCCAGCCTAGCCCAACCCGGGTCATTGCGGCCATTTGGGGAGCAAACCAGCAGGCAGAAGACCTGTATCTCTTCCTCTCTCTCTGAAACTCTGCCTTTCAAATATATAAATCTTAAAAATAAATAGATAAAAAAAATTTTAAAAACTCTAATGTTAACTCTAGTTCATGACACACATGCTGAGGTATTAGGAGTAAAATACAGTATGCTGAAATCTGCAACTTGTTCTGAAATGCATCAGAAAACAAGGCGGACGGATGCACAGATACATGACGAAGCAAGTACGGTGATCAGTTACTGCAGAACCTAGGTACTGGATCAGTGGTGTTCACTGTACATTTCTTCAATATCTATATATTTCTGAAATCTTTTATAATAAAATGTCGGGGAAGAGAAGTGATCTTCCCCACCAAAGTATTTCCTTCTATAAAATGTATGTAAATCATAACCAAGAAGATGCTCACCAGTTGCTAAAATATACTGTCCATCTTTTGACACCTTGATAGTGGTACACACGGTAGGCATTTCAAAATCCTGAATAAGTTCAATTCTTCTACGGACATCTACAAAAAGAAGAAAGGATAATTAGTTTAACTGATGCATGTTTGCTCTGTGTCACAGCAAGATGTAACAGCAAAGAGGTCACCGCACGTCCCGTCTCAAGTACTTCCCAGCCCGCGGGAAGCCAGCAGCTTCCCAAGAACAGAGGACAGCGGTGCGCCCATGCCGTCATGAAGGTGTCACTTAGGGCCCACATCTCAAATCACAGGGACTGGGTTTGGTCCCAGCTCTGCTTCCAAGTCCCGCTTCCTGCTAGCGCACACCCTGGGAAGCACCAGGAAGGGGATCAAGCCCTTTGGTCCCACCACCCTGTGAAAGACCTAGGGTGGGTTGCAGCTCCTGGTTTTGGCCTGGCCCAGTCCCAGCTGTTGTGGGCTTCTGGGGAGTAAATTAACAGATGGAAGGCCTGCATCTGTCCCCGTCTTTAAAATAAAGAAATTCTTTTTTAAAAAAAGTCTTTTTTTCAACTCATACATTATTTTTCTAAGTGAAATATTTTATTTTTACTTTTCAGAAAAGAAAAAGCATCACTGCAATTAAAAAACCATTCCACAACAGTGTATGAAAATCTACTTCTAACACCTGGATAAGGAGTGAACAGAACATTAAAACCTATCAGGGCCAGCACTGTGGCTCAGAGCCGGCATCCCATAGGGCGCTGGTTTCAGTCCCGGCTGCTCCTCTTCCGATCCAGCTCTCTGCTGTGGCCTGGGAAAGCAGCAGAAGATGGCCTAAGCACTTGGGCCCCTGCATCCATGTGGGAGACCAGGAAGAGGCTCCTGGCTCCTGGCTTCAGATTGGCCCAGCTCCCACCATTGCAGCCATTTGGGGAGTGAACCAGCAGATGGAAGACCCTTTTCTCTCTCTCCCTCTCTCTCCCTCTCCCTCTGACTGTCTGTAACTCTACCTCTCAAATAAATAAGTAAAATCTTCACACAAAAGAAAAAAACACCTCTTAAAACCACTATCATTACCCAGTTAGGCCAAGAATTAAGTCTTATACAAGTCCAGTATCTCTTATTGAAAAGTTTGGGACCAGAAAGAAGTGTTTCCAATTGCAGATTTTTTGGGATTTTAGAGTATCTGTATATACATAATAAAGTACTTTAGGGATGGGACCCAAGCCTAAACATGAAATTCACACACGTCTCACATACACCCACACACACCTTATACACACTTCCTGAGGGCAGCTCTATGTAATATTTTTAGTGCGCTTGTGTTTTGACTGCAACCTGTCACTCGAAGCCAGGTTTGGAATTTACCACCAGTGGTGTCAGTCAGCAAAAAGCTTCCGATTTTAAAGCATCTGGATTTTCGATTAGGAATGCTCAACCAATGAACAACTTTTTTCCCATACACCGTCTGAATCTGTTTTGTCACACATGAGAACATGGGGCCTGGGCGACCAGATGAAATAAGAATCTAAACGGTAATGAAGCAGCTCTGTGTTGTGCCCTGACTTGGATTTTTAATTGACCGCCTTCAGTACTATAAAGAGGCCATCTTCCCGAGATACTTGCCTCGAGGCATTTAGCACTGCGATCTCAGAGAGAAAGTTAAGATAAACCTACTTTTCTATATGACAAGTTGCAAGGGAGAAACTCAAATGAAGATCTGTTCACCAAAATGATTTACACTACAAAAATCCTCTCTGAGGATGAGTCACCGACACTGACAGGAATGCCCACAGCCCACGTCAAAGTGTCTAGGCTCAAGCCCCAGCTCCTGTCCACGTACCAGCTGCTGCTGATGCACGCTGTGGGATGTTGGTGATGGCTCAAGTAAGTGGGTCCCTGTCCCAACATGGGAGACCCAGACTGGGTTCCCAGCTCCCAGAATGACCCAGCCACAGCTACTGCACGCATTTAGGTAACGAACCAGCAGACGACAGCTCTGTCATCTGTCGGTCTGCCTCTGCCTCTCAAATAAATAAATAATTTTTAAAAAAGATTTATCTATTTATTTATTTGAAAGTCAGAGTTACACAGAGAGAAGGAAAGGCAGAGAGAGAGAGAGAAAGGTCTTCCATCCACTGGTTCACTCCCTAATTGGCCGCAACAGCCATAGCTGAGCCAATCTGAAGGCAGGAGCCAGGAGCCTCCTCCAGGTCTCCTATGTGGGTGCAGGGGCCCAAGGACTTGGGCCATTTTCTACTGCTTTCCTAGGATATAGCAGAGAGCTGGATCAGAAGTGGAACAGCTGGGACTTGAACCGGTGCCCACACAGGATGCCGGCACTGCAGGTGGCAGCTTCACCCGCTACGCCACAGCACCGGCCCCAAATAAATAATTTCTAAAAAATCTTCTACAAAGATTTTTTATTGTTCATACTCATATTTGTATATCCAATATGTAAAATTACTTTGTCCAAAGGTAAAATGCTTACTGTCTCTATATCTCAAAAACCAACAAATGGATTCAACCAACAGAAAAAGCTGCTGCACATGAGAATGAGACAGTCATGATCCTCCTGGGTCTCCCCTGTGGGCGCTGGTTCTGTCCCAGCTGCTCCCCTTCTGATCCAGCTCTCTGCTGTGGCCTGGGAAAGCAGTGGAAGATGGCCCAAGTCCTTGGGCCCCTGCACCCACGTGGGAGACCAGGAAGAGGCTCCTGGCTCCCGGCTTCAGACCTGCTCTGCTCCAGCCATTGTGGCCATCTGAGGAGTGAACCAGCAGATGGAAGGCTTCTCTCTCTGTCTCTCCCTCTTTCTGTCTACAACTATGCCTCTCAAGTAAATAAATAAATAAATCTTAAGAAAAAAAGAAGGAGGAGGAAAAGGACAAAGTGGTTTATTTCCAGCGTATTGATTGCACTGCACTCTGTAAGCCTCACTGTGTGCCGCCCTGTGGCACGGGTGGGTCCCCGACAACACTCACCGACATCCTTCTTCTGCAGCGCTCTCTTCTTGCGATCAGAAAGCCACTTGGAGAAAACAGAGAGACGATTTTAACACCACTCTACCTAGGTCGCTTTCTGCCTGCAATAACAGCACCTGCTCATATTAAAAATTCAAACTTCAGAGGAGGATGTAACTTAGAAAATGAAAATCTTCTGTAATCCTAACCAACGGCTACCAAATCTTCCGGATCTCTTTCCTTGAATATACTTCCACTTACTAAATAATAATTTTTTGAGCTACCATGTTTAACACAAGAGAAAACTAATTCACCTGATCAACCCAGGGGAAGCAATAAGCCTCATGTATGGTGGGTTCCAGCTAAGACATGAAACAGCCAAAAATCTACTTAAGTGAAATTTCAGAAGGAAAGCATTAAGATAAAAGTTTCATCAGCAATACTTTTTTTTTTTTTTACAAAGAGTAAAATCAGATAAATAACTGGTCAAATTGCTGACACTGATAAAGAAAGGGTACTTTCACAGTTCCATGCACCGATGGCAGACTGTACTCCTGCACCCCGTTTAGCACTTGTCAGTAGGGCTACCCTGAAACAGTGGGTCTCAGCAGGGGCAGTCCGCCTCCCAGAGGACATCAGCAACTCCTGGGGAGTTGTCACTAGAGGAATGCCCGGCACCCCGAGGACAGAGACCACACGCTGCAGGACAGCCACCCCAGGAAGGTCCAGCCCAGACCGTCACCAACGGCAAGGCCACGACAGCCCTCCCGAGAGCAAGGAAAAGCAAGACGCCACTCAGCAGGTGCAATGCAGAACCCGGGCCAGGCCGCTGCACCTGGCCTCTGGGACACACTCAGGACCAGAGCTGAGCGCCAGGCAGTGTCCACGCCGGACAAGGAGCCAGAGGAGCTGGAGGAGCCGGAGCCTGGCATCGCACTCCGGCCATCGCGCTCAGCCCAGCGGCGCCCAGGCTGCCAGCGGCGCGGGGCCGGCGTGCCTCTGGGACACACTCAGGATCCAAGGTGAGCACCGAGGCTGTGTCCACACCGGACAAGACGGGAGAGCCGGAGCCGGGCAGGGCTGCCCTCCGGCCATCGCGCTCAGCCCAGCGGCGCCCAGGCTGCCGGCGGCGCGGGGCCGGCGTGCCTCTGGCTCTCTAGCACTCGTGTTCAGCTCCAGGGATGCTGGGGGACTTCCAGCCACACATGCATCCCTGCGCATCGGCCTGTGGCAGCAGGGAGGTCTACGCCGCGGCTCCCTGCCCAGACCAGGATCCAGGTTCTCCTCTGAGGGAGCTACTCAAGGAAGGGGCAGTCCTTCCGGGAAAAGGGGCGGAGAGGGGGCCGGGACCTGGGAGGGCCAGAAACCCTGACCCAGCACCGGTGGGGAGCGAGGCCCGGCCGGGAGGTGTCCCACAAACGGACAAGCAGGCCGCGTGGCACGGGACAAAGGAGCCTGAGGGTTAGCACAGGCGGAGTGACAGCGAGAGAGAGCGCGAGCGAGAGCGCGAGCGAATCTTCCATTCACTGGTGCACTCCCCAAATGCCCACAATACTCCAGGCTGGGCCAGGCTGAAGCCAGGAGCCGACTGCAGGGCAGTGACCCAGCGGATGGAAGTTCTTTCAAAGAAACGCACGCGGCCACCCTCTGTGCTACCCCAGGCACTGGCCGGGCTGGCACAGCGCGCCAGGCAGCCCGAGTGGCGCTGAACCTGCTCCGCCTCCAGGCCACTCGCTCTCCATCATCCTTTCCCCCGCCCGTGACACATTCGCTCCGGATCCCGCACGTACAACGGGGCCGCCTGCACAGCTTAGCTTCTCAGGAGCGCGCACAGGACGAAGGAGCAACGAATGAGAAGAAGCGGGAGACACCGGGAATGCGGATAAGAGGCGAAGACTCTCATCACCGGCCCGCAGATGTCCCTGGAGGGGACTGGGGGGCTGCCCCCTCCCCGCCCCGACCTCTTTCTGGATCCCAGAAAGATCTACAGACGATCAGACTTACATCGCGGGGCCAGGCGCCGCTGCCGACCGTGCACCTGCGAGGCCCGCGTCTCCACCGCCCACTGCAGTACCCGGCCCACGCGCGAGGACCACGACCCGCGGGCGGACGGGCACCGGCACGCAGCGGACCGGGTACCCGTCCACGTTTTCCTGGCGGCACCGCCACCCATGCCCAAGCCGACGTGGCCTCCGCTCCAGAGAACTGGGCGCCGATGCCGGTGCCGGCGCCCACCAGCCTGGCCCCCGGCTCACTCGCCTCCGGGCAGCCGGGACGGCCCCGACTCACCTCAGGAAGAGACTTGCCGCAGCTCAGGCTGTAAACCTTCACCTCGTTAAGGCTGGACACTTGCATGGCGACGGCGAGAGGCAGCGACCCCAGTCGCTGTGCCCGGTCCCCTCCCACCCGCACGCTTCAGCTTCCGAATCCCACACCCGGCACCGCGCGGCGTGCGGGGCGGGCGCCGGATGATGACGCACTTCCGGCCGCCGGGCCGTGCGCAAGTTCCCGGAAGAAGCGAGGCGGCGGGGCGGTGGGGAGAGCTGGGAGCCCCGGGGAGGCGGAGGCCGCGCTCCCTGCGCTCAGCGTCCCGAGCGGCGGCAAGTGTGGGCTGTGCCAGTGTTTCTGCAGCTTTGCTCTAGAAATAACTGCGGCGTTTAAAAATGGCTTCTCTGAACACGGGTGTCGTCCGGCTCGTTGGGCTTTCACCCACTGGTGAGGGAGATCGCGAGGGACGGGTGTGCTCGCCGAGACGGACAGCCCCTCGCAGACGCGCGGGCGTCGGCTTCCCGCATCGCTCCGCTACCCCGGGACCCGGCCTCGCTCTCGGGCCGGACGCGGGCGAGCCGGCTCGCCGTGCGTGCGGTGGGCGAGGGCTGCTGCGATGGCCCGGGGTGCCCCGTTCCTGTTCTGTTCTGTGGAGGCTCCCCTGGCCCCAGACCCCAGTCCCTGCCTGGCTCAACCCACCGCGCCCGCTCACTGTGCCAAGTACTGCTTGCTCAGTTCCTAACTAAACTCCCTGTATTCCGGGAGTTTTTCTTGGCGAATAGCTTTGCCATTGCCACCTCGTCTGTCCACGTGGCTACACTTGACGTTTCCACCTCTGGGAAAAAAAAGAAATTAAGATTTACATATTTGAAAGGCGGAGTTAGAGAGATCTTCCATCGTTGGTTCACGCCCCAAAAAGCCGCAGCGGCCGGAGCTGGGCTGACCGGGAGCCAGGAGCTTCTTCCGGGTCTCACACATGGGTGCAGGGGCCCAAGGACTTGGGCCATCTGCTGCTGCTGTCCCAGGCCACAGCAGAGCGCTGGGTCGGAAGAGGAGCAGCCCGGACTGGAACCAGTTCCTATATGGGATGCTGGCATTGCAGGCAGAGGCTTAATCTGTGCCACAGTGCTGCCCCCCCCCCCCGCCCCGAATTTTGAGGGCTGGCGCTGTGGCATGGTGGGCTAAGCCTCCGCCCACAGCACTGGCCTCCCGTATGGGCGCTGGTTGTAGTTCGGCTGCTCCACTTCTGATCCAGCTCTCTGCTGTGACCTGGGAAAGCAGTGGAAGATGGCCCAAGTGCTTGGGCCCCTGCACCTGCATGGGAGACCCGGAAGAAGCTCCTGGTTCTTGGCTTCGGATTGGCGCAGCCCTGGCCACTGTGGCCATTTGGGGAGTGAACCAGCAGATGGAAGACCTTTGTCTCTGTCTCTCCCTCTATCTGTAACTCAAGTAAATAAAAACTTTTAAAAAATAATTTTTTGAAGAGTAAGAGCAAGAGCGCTCGCTCGCTCTTGCATCCATTGGTTCACTTCCCAGAGCCCCCAACAGCAGGGCTGTGCAGCCAGCATCCTGGAACTCACCCTGGTCTCCCGTGCTGGCCGCAGGAATCAAGGAGTGAAGCTGCCATCTGCCTGCCCCAGCGTGTCATTAGCCCGAAGCCGAATCAGAAGCCGCGGTGGGACTCGACTCCAGGCTCCCACGTGGTGCCCAAGCCTGGCCTGACTGCGCGCCGCACGCCACCTCTGATTCTGAAAGACTCCGTAGACCCTGCGTTTCATTACTCCTGCCTAGGCTCTAGATCTTGTTTTTTTGCATTGTTACATTCCCAGCTGACCTCCCTGCCTCTTTTTTAAGTTTTATGATTTATTTTGTTTATTTGAAAGAGTGACAGAGAGAGGGGAGAAGGCGGGCAAAGAGCTCCATCTGCTGCTTGGCTCCACAAATGCCCACAGCAGCTGCGGCTGGGCCGGGCTGTCTCCCACCCCCTCCCAGGCACGTTATCAGGAGGCGGAGGCAGGACTCAACCCCAGGCGCTCAGAAACAGGATGCGAGGGACACAAGGGTCACTGAGCCACTGCACCACAGTGCCCACCTTCCAGCTGCTTCTGGCACCCGCGGACCCTCTGCACCGGTGCCGTCTCCCCAAGGCCTCCGTTCTGGTTGTGTGTGAGCCACTCGCAACCATTTCGTAAGCTGGGGCTTCCAGTTCCAACCTCAAGAGACCCTCGGCGGTTTTTCTGCTTTGTTTTCTCAGCAGCCACCTGAGAAGCGCAGCCCCTTCTACAGGGCCCAGCCCGCGTTGAAGTCTCCAGCTCACCGATGCCTCCACAGCAATGGCTCTGGCTCTGGGGTGGGGGGTCAACAGGACACTGCAGCGTGGGACACGCCTGTGCTGGGTGGAAGTCACGCGATGTCGTGGCCCGCTGTGCAAAAGCCGTTCTGCAGCCGACCAAACTGAAGTGAGGGATGGGGGCAGTTAGACCATCCCAGGGGCCTGATCGTGGACAGGTGTGGGAACAAAATAACTCACCGTGGTGGCGCCATCTGTTCTGTTGGTAGAGAGGCCGTCGATTTGCCTCCAAACATGTGACACCTCATATTAAATCATGAAGCTTTTTTAAATAAAGATGTTTGTTTATTTGAAAGGCAGAGTTAGAGAGAGGCAGAGGGAGGGAGAGAGAGAGAGGTCTTCCATCTGCTGGTTCACTCCCCAGATGACTGCAGTGGCTGGAGCCGTGCCGATCCCAAGCCAGGAGCCAGGAGCTTCTTCCGGGTCTTCCACGTGGGTACAGGGGCCCAAAGAGTTGGGCCACCTTCCACTGTCTTCCCAGGTCATAGCAGAGAGCTGGATCAGAGGTGGAGCAGCTGGGGAGACCCTGCGCCCATATGGGATGCCGGCACTGCAGGTGGTGACTACCCACTGCACCACAGTGCTGGCCCCAAATCGTGAAGTTTTAAAGTTTTGCTTGAAATTAATGCACAAAGATTTTTGGTTTATAGTAATACAAGAACTAAAAGCATAATAAATTTTTCTAAAGATTTATTTTATTTATTTCAAAGACACAGTGACAGAAAGGGAGAGACAGAGAGAGTTCCTCCAACTCCTCTCTCCAGGGCTGGGCCAGACGTCAGGAACTCCATCAAGGTCTCCCACATGGGTGCAGGGACCCAAGCACTTGAGCCGTCTGCTGCTACCTCCCAGGTGAGTTAGCAGGGAGCTGGATCAGAAGTGGAGCAGCTGGGGCTTGAACCCGTGCTCCTGTATGGGATGCCTACATGACCAGCAGTAGCTCAACCCACTGCGCCACAGCATCAGCCCCCAGCATAATACATTGTAGAGCTAGGTTTATAGTTGTACATGTTTAAATAGCATATTA
>CM027408.1:7391170-7413254 GCA_015711505.1 Sylvilagus bachmani
CCTGGGATCCGGCCAGTGATTGGATAGGAGAAGACGGCGAACATGTCTGAGTTTTGGTTAATTTCTGCCCCTGGCGATAAGGAGAATTTGCAAGCCTTGGAGAGATTGAATACGGTGACCTCCAAGTCCAACCTGTCCTACAATACGAAATTCGCCATTCCTGACTTCAAGGTAAGATTCCTGGGGAGGAGGCGGAGGGTGATGGGGCTTGGGGGGGATGGAGAGGGCAAGGAATCCCACCTGCAAGATAACAGGGCAGGGATGTGGGTGTCCAGGAGCCACTGGGAGCCTGTGGTCTCCCCACTTGCTGTGGCCCTGCATTTACTGTGGCCCCCGTGGACTGGAACCACCGGCTTCTGAGGGTGAAGCTGGGGAGAAGGTCGTGGGGGGCAGCTCCTAATGCTTCCTGAAGTGCCAAGACGTCACCCACGCTCGGCCCTGGGGTTCTGTTACATCGGCACCGTCTAGGAACGCCTGCCTGTAGTTTAGACGTGCAGGCATGGGGGCCTTCAGTTCTGATGCTGTTGCCGGGAGGAGAGCCAGGGTCAGCTGGGGTGGGGGCGGGACAAAGGGTAGTGCAGGAAGGGGGGGGCGGGGCATCCCAGGGCTCTTGCAGGAAGAGCAAAGTTAACGGAACTCACATTAGAGAGGCGACATGCGGACAGGCCTCTCACTTCACAAACGCGGGCTTCTGGCGATTGTGTGGAGGTGCCTGGGGCGTGGAGTGTGCCCCCCACTGCCATGCAGGTGCAGCGCACTGGGGGAGGGGCGGGAGAGGCACAGGTGGTGCGGAAGCCCAGGAGACCACGGCTGGATCCTCCTGGCTGAGGCCTGGGTCTGCCTGTCTGCCGGCAGTTACGGCAGCTCCCTGGTGTTGCCCCGCTGGTCCTTTCATGGCGTCGTCTGGCATCATCCCAGCGCCCACTCACTGGGTTGGGGCAGGCTGAGGGGAGCTGAATGGTGATCAGGGTGGCCGAGCCGGCCAGGGGCAGCAGCGGATTTTGAACCCAAACCCGGCTGCCTTTTGAAGCTGGCGCTGTTTGCTCAGGCAGGCACGGCAAATGCCAAGTTCAGCTTCTGAGCATCATTTTCCAGGTGCGGTGCACGGTGCTGGCACAGGGACGAAAACAGCCCTGGTCTCTGCTGCAGCCGCCGTAGATCTGGTTGCTTGAGAAGGAGCGGCTTCATTATTCCCTAATTCCTGGGGGGGTCACCACCCCCTGGTCAGTAGGCCTTTGCAGTGCGGTGAAAGGACCCTGCAGGCCAACTCTGGACCCCGTAAGCGCTTCCACACTGGAGAAGCGGCTCGTAAGTCACGTGTGCAGAGAAGGGACCTGTTGATGGGTGAAGTGGAACGCAAAGCTGCCCTCCCCCAGCCAGACTGCCGCGAGGAGCAGCCGAGAACGCAGAGACGGACTCGCTGGCTTCCCTGTGGGAGGAGGGCTGTCAGAAACGACCGCTTCTCCAGCTTGCTTTCTGCTGTCTCTCTCAGCTGTGAGGATTACTCAGGTGAATGCAGGACCGCCGATCTAAGAGGACTTGAGCCACTCTGGGGTCATGACCTAGGCGACCCCCTGTGGCAGCGATGTGACAGTTTATCTGTTGGCAAAAAACAAAACACTTGAAACTAAGAGTTCTCCCCACTCCCAGTGTGGCTGTTGGCCAAGAGCAGGTGACTCAAGATGAATTGGAGTCACCTGTGCTGATGCTGAACACCCCCCCCCGCACTGCCCCCACTGTGCGTGCTCTCCTCCCCCCCCCCCCCGCCACTGTAGTCCCCTGACTTCTTCATGATCTCTCTAGGTGGGGACCTTGGACTCCCTGGTGGGTCTCTCCGATGAGCTGGGGAAGCTGGATGGCTTTGCTGAAAGGTAAAACACTTCTTGTTTACTGCATACAAGTGAGAACTGCACCTTGTGGTCAGAGGACACAGGGGGACTCGTGTCCACGCAGGCAGGCCCGGAGAGCAGGGGAAAGGGCAGGCGGCCCCGCCTGGGGCTCCGGGCTCGGCAGGATCCTGCTGCGTTCCTACTGTGGTTTTGGTTGCCACAGGCAGCATTTTGGAAGGGCCTGCCTGCGGCCCGCGAACCCCATGGGTAGATACTGAAAGACTTACGGAAAGCCGTGGGTGTTTCTCCACCAGTGCTCGTCAAGTACGTGTTTTAGTAACATATGCACATTCTAAAAAAAAGTCACAGTGCAAAAGGACAGATACATCGTGCAAATTCACTTTTGCTCTCATCCGCCATCTCGTCTGTTATCCCCTCGTCCCCCTTGTCCCCCTCGTCCTCCTCGTCCCCCTCGTCCTCTGTCCTTGTCCCTTCGTCCTCCTGTCCTCCTTGTCCCCTCTTGCAGGGCAGCGTTAGTGTAACTTTCCAGCTGTGCCCTCCAGGGGTCGCCTACCCGGGTGCAGGTGAGTATGAATGTAGCCTTAAAAACCCCGCTATCAAATGTGGGCCATGTTCTGCGTCTTGCCTGGTTCTTTAAACCACGTGGGTTCGAGGTGGTTTCAGCCCGCCCACAGTGATGTCCTTCCGGGCTGGGCCCCCAGCTGTTTGAAGTTCCCAGTCTTTTGCTGTTACGCACAATGTGTGTTCTTTCCCTGCTTCCCCGTACACATGTAGGAGTGGAATAATTGCAGGTGGAAATGCCGGGCACACGCTACACGCAGGTGAAAGCCCACGCTCACGCGGGACCTGTGTCTCCCCCGCATGCAGCTGCTCCCGGGCACACTTCGACCAGAAGGGGATGGGCATGTAGGGGTGCCGTGGGATCACCTGTCCTTCTAACACATTATCACGAATCTGGAAATCTTGTGTAGACTGTAGAATAGTATGGAAGAGAAAACACAGAGCACCCATGACTACGCCACCCAGAGAGGACCATTGCTAATTGTGTTTGTCATAGGTGCTTTCCATTGTTTCAACACATAGATATTATTTTGTGTATCTGTGCAGTAATAAAAGGCCACATTGTGTGTATTTTGTAACTTTTCCATTCATATTTTCAACTTTTTTTTTCTTATTTGAAAGGCAGAGTGAGAGTGAGTAAGTGAGAGAGAAGTATTCTACCTTCCGGTTCACCCCCCAAATGGTTACAACAGCCATGGCTGGGCCAGGCTGAAGCCAGGAGCTCGGAGCTGCAGCCTGGCCTCCCACGTGGGTAGCAGGGACACAGGTGGTTGGGCCATCTGCCCCTGCTTTTTCCAGGTGTATCAGCAGAGAGCGGGACTGGAAGTGGAGCACCCAGGACTCAGACCCGGGATGTGGGATGCCATTGTTGCAAGTGGCAGTTGAACTCACTCTGCCACAGTGCAGCCCCATTTTGAACTTTTGATCTCATTAGCTATTGTGCTATCCCACTGTAACACGTCCTGTGGGTTTGCTGTAACTTATCTACCAGGTAGTTTTAAGAAAATATTTACTATTTGAGAGTGTGCATTCCCATCCACTTGCTCACTCTGAGCACCCACAATGGCTGGGGCTGGGCCAGGGCTGCAGCTGGGAGCTGGGAATGCGAGGTGGGTCTCCCACGCAGGTGGCAGGAGCCTGCTTACCTGAGCCAGCATCGATGCTGTCAAGAGCTGCGTTGGCAGGAAATTGGATTCGAGAGCCAGAATCAAAACTCAAACCCAGGCACTCCCATGGGGGATGCAGGTCTCCCCCCCTCCCCCCCATCTAAAAGGGGGAGAGAGATCGTCCATCTGCTGCTTCACTCTCCCGATGTTTGCGATGGCCAGGCTAAAGCCAGGAGCTTCATCCGGGTCTCCCACAGGGATAGCAGGGGAGAGAATCCCCCACTGCCATTCCCAGTAGCTGGAGCAGAAGTGGAGCAGCAGGGACTCGAACCAACGTCCACAAGGGATGCGGGTGTTGTAGGCAGCGCCTTTACCTGCTACGCCACAGTGCTGGCCCCAGATGCAGCCGTAGCCCGCTATGCTAAATGCCCACTGCCTCCATAGCAGGTAGATCTTAAGTGGTGATGATAATAACCTCTTGTTTTGGTGCAGGCGAAAGCCTTGTTCTCCAGGTGTTTTCATTTCATTAAAGATCCAGGAGACAGCCCTAGGGGGCCGGTTGTAACGCCCACCAAGCTGCCTCTCGGCTCTCTGAGCTTGAATGCGATTGTGGATTTTCAGGACCTGTGACACGTGCCGTCCCTTCTCAGTGGAATGCTGTTGTGGCTGCTACTGTCTTTTCTAACGGATTTGTAAGGACAGTGTATAACGGGGAAGTCTAGTGAACACAGGGGGAGAATTGCCCATCTGCAGATGGGTGCCGTGGGCTAAGGACTGGGCTTTGTGTTCTGTCGCCATCCACGTCCGTCCCCCACACACGGCAGGTGCGTGTGGTTAGCCACGGATGCTGTGTGGGTGCTGGACTGGCGCGCACGAAGGCAGTCCTCGTCACAAGTGGGGTGCAGTCTTCGAGGAAGAGAACGAACCTTTGGCTTTTGTGTCCCTAAAATGGGGCAACAGTGCCCACCGGTGCCTTCAGAGGAGACTCGGGGGATACTGCCGAGTCTGGGATGCCCGACTCCCAGGCCTGCCAGCCTCCAGGGAGCAGCGGCCAGCTGCCTGAATGTCCACTCCTTTCTCGGACTGCTCTGCGCCACAGCAGGTGTGATGGCCGTGTACGACTCGTGGGCTGGCTGTGAAGACACAGTAATGAGATAATCTGACAACCCCACCCACGCAAGGCCACAGTTGTCCCATAAGTCCTGGGCTGGCCCTGACAACCCTTACTAAAGCAGTGTGAATTCTCCTAGCCCGTCCGTTTTTATTTTTCTAGATCAGTCTTGGCTACCAGCTGTCTCCTCTCGGGCAGGTCCTTCATCCTCCTCCTTACTCCCCTAAGCGCCTGTTAGCTCTGGAATTCTGTGCTCTCAAATGATTGCTTCCATTCAGTTTCTTTTTGTTGTTGTTGTTGGCTTTGTGTGTGTGTGTGTGTACACATTAGTCTTGGTTGGTACCTCTTTGTAGGTACAGGTGCTTGCGATGCAGGTGTAGTGAGCCAGGTCGTGGCTACCGTTGTGAAAGAACCAGAGCAATTCAAGTGGTTTTAAAATAGGAAGCGGTGTGATAAGAATGCAGATTGGCATGCGTGGTTGCAGCTTTCCTCGTGGGTGTGCGTTCTCAGGAGCCTTCCTGTCTGGGGGGAAAAGAAGCATGCGGAGACCAGGCACCCCCAGCCCTTGCTTCAGGCTTCTGTCTGGCCAAGGGTCAGAGCGTCTGAAGAGTTAATGGTGCAGCTTCGGGCGAAACAATGGGTGGACTAACACATCCAGAGCCAGTTCCTTGAAATGCCCTCCCCGATTCTTTGAAATTCACTCCCGTGTTATTAGATAAATAAGCACTGGCTGGGTCCGCAGCCCAGGCTGCCTGAACCTGTCGGCACCGCTTCTGCCCAGGAGAACAGAGGAGGGACGAGGGTTTTCAAGGTGTATTGTTTCCGTATCCTTTTATTATTTATTTACTGGGGCACTGGAGAGTGTTTTTCCATGTAGCTGGAAGGCAGCTTTTGCTCACAAAAGCTTCCCCATTCTTTCTTGATTGATTCCCCCAGCACTGCCTTTGCTAATTTACTCCGTCGCACTGACTCTGTCATTCACGAACACTCAGACACCGACACGCCATGATTGTATCTGTAAGGAAGCCCGCCCCTTGCTGGACGTGGGAGTCGGCTCAGTGTCTGAGCTGGCTGTGCGATGCGAGTTGAAATATTCCACTCCACGGCGCCTGGCGTTCAGCTGCTCCCCGTGGTGCACGCCGACTGTCACTTGCCCGGTCTTACAGAGTGCCTGGTGGCTTTTTCTTGAGCCACGTGGCTCCCTGAGGTTGGCTGAGGATTGGCTGATCAGAGATGACGTTTGGGAGTGTGGGTGGCTGCTGAGTGATGCCCAGAAGTCGGTTTTCCCAACGGACTCTCTTAAGGGGCACAGCTTCCCTCCTGGGCTCGGACAAGCGGATCGGATTCGGGTCGACTGTGTGTGGTTTCTCCGCATTTGCTGTGTGTGCTGTGTGCTTCCTGGGTCGCTCTGAGCTGCTTGGCAGGGCTGCCGTGTGTACGTGAACTTTCTCCCGCTCTCCATGATGTGGACTCAGACCTCTCCCACCGCTCCTGCTTCCATTCACCTCCTGAACTCCTCCCGGCCCCCAGATACGCAGGTTTGCCCTCTCCCAAGCCCACCTGTGCTCCCCTGCTCCGGGGCCCGTGCCGCAGCAGGCTGGAGCCTTTTCGATCATTCTTGTCTTCCTGCTAGGTAGCCAGCTCCGCAAGGCTGTTCCTCTGCTCAGTTAGATCCCCAGCACCTGCTACAACATGGACCCTTGATTGACTTAGTGAGTGAAAGGATCCTGGGCTGCTGGAGCTGGGTGCGCCCTGGGAGATCTAACCCAAACTCCTCATGATCCACGTGGGGAAACAGTCCCCACCCCATAAGCTTCTAGAAGGAGCAGGGTGGGCGGGGTAGCAGAGGAGAGAAGAGAGCTTGGGTCCACTAACTTGGCATCATTGGTCCTTCTGTGGCCACCTGCCCCAGCCGGACCCTGTGTCCTGGGCCTTGTGGGGGCTTCAAGCTCTCACTGTGATGGGCAGAACTGACAGCTAAAGGGAGCGAAAAGCCCTTCACCCACCTCGGCGGCTGTTGGCAGCTCTTCAGGATTCTTAAAGTTTTCATTGCATTTGAACAGTGACACAGACAGACAGACCTCCTCTTTCAGCTGGTTCATTGCCCAAGTGCCCGGAGTCGCTGGGGCTGGGCCAGACGATGGCCAGGAGCCTGGAACTCCATCCAGGTCTCCCACATGGGTGGCAGGAGTCCAAGCGCTTGAGCCATCACCTGCTGCCTCCCAGGGTGTGTGTTAGCAGGAAGCTGGAGTCGGGAGCGGAGCCGGGATGCCGATGTCCCAAGCTGTGTCTGACCTGCTGTGCCTGCTGCCTGCCCCCGGAATCATTTCTTAATCCAGTCGCTTAGCCAGGTCTTGCTGTTGCGTGGGTAACTGTTGACATTAAGGAAAGCAGTAATGCATTTTGCACATTTAGAAAAATCAAACGGCGTAGAAGGAAATGGAAAGTTCCACTTGAACTCTGGTTCTTCTGCCCAGAAATGAGAGTTTTGTTTATTTCTTCCCTTGGTAAAACAGAAAAAAAACTACACACACGTACACATTCGTAATCCAATGCAAATATGTACCAATCTTAAGATCTTACTTTGAGATTTCTGCTAAGCAGAGATTAGAAAAAAAACAGGCCGTACCCCGAGCGGCTCTGGCAGAGCCCGGTCTGTGGCTGGTGCAGTTCCTGTTGAGGGAACAGTTCCCGTTGGGGCTTCTGACAATTCCCTCCTGTGCCCCTGCCCCGTCCACTTAGCGCTGGCTCAGTTCTGCTCCTTTAACGCAAGGGTGGGGAAGGTCTTGCCCCACGTCTTGCCCCAGCTGTGCATCACTTGTATTTTGTTGCTGTTAGGAATGAGCCATTTTTGTCTTTGCTTTCGCTACCTGATTGTTGTGGGTGCACAGGGGGTTCTCACGTGTGCAGTTCGCAAGTTGCCACAGGTGTGAAATTCCCCCGTGGTTTCTGTGGCTTGTCGGCTGCTTCTCTTCGGTTCCCAGGCGTGCGGTCACGTGGCCCCTCTGCTCTTACGTGCTTTCTTCCAGGGGCTGTCGGTGATGGCAGACTTAGATACCGCTAGCACCTTAGCATCAAATGGCATTCTAGCCCTTGTTTCTCTTCCCCAGCGCTGCTGTGTGTGTTCTGTTGGGTCTTGGGTTCCACGCCACCTGATGCTTGCCACTTCCCTATGTTGGCCACCGCCAGTGATTGATAGAGGAGAAGATTGATGTCCACAGAGTTACGTCACTCGTGCAAGATCGTATAGTCTCCAGGTGTCAGGCCGCAGCCTGGCTGTCCCAATTTCCTCACCCCGGCTGTCAGAGGCCGGTGACAGGTGGCAATTAGCAGCTGTCCCCTGCCTCCGCCGCCTCCAGCCCTCGGCGGAGGCCCTGCCGGGGCGGTCTCTGCGTTGCCTTAGGTGACCCAGAATGGGCCAGGCTTTCCCAACAGCTCTCCCCAAAGCAGGAGTCTGGCCAGCTCGGGAGGAAGGAATGTCGGCCAGCCACTTCAGGTATGGCACGCACGGAGTAAGGGCCAGCCCCAGGCCACGTTGTGAAATCTCTGTTTGGAGGTGAAATTCATCTGAGGCTCTTCTGTCCCGGACCCTGCCTAGGTCCCTGGGGCCCCAGGGGTCCCCGGATCTCGGCCTAATTCCTTCCTCTTACGGCTCCGGCTTGGTGCCCTTCTCTGTTGGAGCCGATGGCAGCCATTGGGGCTGTCCTTAATTTCAAGCACTCAGTGCCTGCCTTTGAGGGCTGTTCTTGGATGTCGGTTGGCGTCGGGCCCCGGGTTCTGAGCAAACGCCGTCCTCAGTGGATGACTCGTCCGGTGCAGTCTCCTTGCCAGCTTAGGCAAGGGCCCTGGTTCTCGGGCACACGTCCTGGGCACCACCTTCCCGTCCAGTCCTCCACACGGGACATCAGGAGGGGCTGAGCCCTGTGGGCGCCTGCTCGGCACCCTGTCCCGTGTCCCTCTGCCCCTCGGCACCCTGTGCTGCGTCCCTCTGTCCCTCAGCACCCTGTCCGTGTCCCTCTGCCCCTCGGCACCCTATCCTGCACCTCCCTCTGAGCGGCCTCCGGACACAGCCGTCTCCCTGTTCCTTTTTCATCCTCTCTCCGCACCACAGCTGGAATGATTGATTTTTGTAACTGTGTCACATGACCCTTGCTAAAAACCCTCATGTGACTTTGCATCGCCCTCAACAACTCAACGTAAAACCCAGGCTCTTGGAGCCGGCTTTGTGGTGTGGTGAGTTAAAACGCCACCTGTGATGCGGGCAGCCCGTGAGCGCTGGTTCCAGTCCCAGCCCCTGCTCTTCTGATCCAGCTCCTTGCTAATGCACCTGGGAAAGCAGCAGAGGATGGCCCAAGCACTTGGGCCTCTGCCACCCACGTGGGAGACCCAGATGGAATTTCTGGCTTCTAGCCTGGCCCAGCCCTGGCCATTGTGGCCATTTGGAGAGTGAACCAGTGGACAGATGTGCGCTCTCACTCTCTCTCTCTCTTACTCTAACTCTCCAACTCTGCCTTTCAAATAAGTTTAAAAAAATCTTAAAGTTGAAAAAATAAATCCAGGCTCTTGTTCCTGCCATCCAGCTGGGAGCGATCAGGGCAGCTGCTTGCTTCCTGCGTCCTGGCCCACTGGCCTGCTCTCCCAGCCACCTGGCGCTGCCCTGCCTTGAGTCTGTGCACAAGGTGTTCCCTGGGCCTGGAAGGCCCCGACCTGCCTCCCCAGCCTGGTGGAGCGGCTCCTCCTTGTCTTCCAGATCTCAGTGTAAAGGGCACCTCCTCTGGAGAGCTGGCTGGCCCGGTCCCTCTCGGTCACCTGTCCTCATTCTCTGCATTCCACCTGCCACGTCTCCCTGTCCCTGCCTGTGGAATTGAAACCCCGGGAAAGCGGGGACGGCATGGCTGGTGCTGGGCAGCTCTGCTGATCACACACAGGGTGCGCTGGGGCTGGAACTGTTAGCACTGGTGGGGTCTCTCGAGGGATCTTTAAAAATGCAGGTCCTGCCCCCCACCCGCCCGCCCAGAGATTGTGATAGGGCAGGTTGTGTGGCAGGTGGCAGAGAGCCACACTTTGAGGGCTCTGATGCTGGCCTGGGTGCCAGCCAGCACCTTAGAGAGCCGTTATCCTGTTAGACCCTCAGGCACCGCTTCTCTTTTTAATAGCACAGGGTTTTTAATAATTTGTGGGTTTATTGTCATTTGAAAGGCAGAGAGATGGAGACAAAAGATCTTCCAGCTGCTGGTTCATTCCCTAAATGCGCACGACAGACAGAGCTGGTCAGGGTGAGGCCAGGCGCCTGGAACTCAATTCTGGTCTCCCACGTGGGTGGCTGGGACCCAAGGACTTGAGCTGACCCCCAGGCTGGGCATTAGCAGGAAGCTGGACTTGAAAGTGGAACTTGGCCTTGAACCCAGGCACTCTGATATGGGACCTCGGACTCCCAGGTGGCGACTTAACTGCTGTGCCACAAGCCTGCCCCAGAGCCCTGCAGGGACTCTGGGTATTTAAGAGCTTATGATAAAGTTTCTTTTTGTTGCATTTTTACCTGAATAGTGATTTGTTCCATATGCATGGAAGATAAAACAACATCAAAGGCTCACGAAGGAGAAGGCTCCCTTGGGTTCTCCCCCTTCTGGGCAGCCCCAGGTTCTTAGGAAACCTGTTTTCTGAGTTGCTTGGAGAACTCTCTAGTGCCTCTTCGTACAAACTCGGGAAACTTCTCGTGTGTTCTCTTACGACATGAAGTTGTAGTTCACGAGGGTTGCTTTGCATTTTGCTTTTTAAAAAATACGTATCCGGGGAGGTTTTCCCATCGGCACACTTTGCAAGCGACCAGCTTCCTCCATGGAGCTACCGTAGGTAGCTGGTGGTGGATGCTGGGTTATCGACTCTGGGAAGCTGCTGCACTGTGTCTCGTACGTGCATGTTATTCTTTGTAGACACGTGTAGGAGTTTCTGCAGTGTGAATTCTCGGAGGTCAGCTGTAGGGTCCTGGGGTCAGATGCCTTTGGCACATCATGCCAGATGTCTCTTTTGCATATACATCAGCGATAAAGTAGAACCCCAATATTTTTTCTTACTATTTATTTATTTGAAAGTCAGAGTTACTCAGAGAGGGAAGGAGAGAGGGAGGCAGCGAGAGTGACAGAGCGAGCGAGCGAGCGCGCTTCCATCTTCCATCTTCCATCTTCCATCTTCCATCTTCCATCTTCCATCTTCCATCTGCTGGCTCACTCCCCAGTTGGCTACAACGGCTGGAGTTATGCCGATTGGAAGCCAGGAGCTTCCTCTGGGGTCTTCCACGCAGGTGCAGGGGCTCAAGGACTTGGGCTATCTTCTACTGCTTTCCCAGGCCATAGCAGAGAGCTGGAAAGGAAGTGGAGGAGCAGCTGGGTCTTGAACCAGCATCCATATGGGATGCCGGCACTGCACGCAGAGGCTTAACCCCCTACGCCACAGCGCCAGCCCCAGAACCCCAATGTTTTTGTGAGCTTTTCTACTACAGTGTGTTATCAGACATTGGATCTTCCCTCATAAGTAAGAAGTGCTGCTTCAAGGTAGTATAAATGTTTATTTTTGTTGTTAATTTTTCGAATTTTAAAGATTTATTTATTTGAAAGGCTGAGCACCAGAGAGGGAGAGACAGAGAAAGAAATTTTCCATTCCCCAGTTCACTCCAAAAATGGCCATAATGATTGGGGCTGGGCCAGGCTGAAGCCAGGAGCCAGGAGCCCTGTCTAGGTCTTCTATGCGGGTGCAGGGACACAAGGACTTGGACCATCTTCCTCTGCTTTCCCGGGTGCATTAGCAGGGAGCTGGATTGGCAGCAGAGCAGCTGGGACGTGAACTGGCGCCCATATGGGATGCCGGTGTCACAAGCGGTGGCTTCACCTGCTATTCCACAGCACGGCCCCAGATTTTTGCTTTTCAGATGGCTTCATTGAGACATAAGGGACATGAAATAATGGCAGAGTTCTCAGGCTTATGATTGGGTTCCTGAGTTTTGGCTTGTATACATGTGAAACCAGCACCGCAGTCCAGATAGTGAAAAACCCGTTACCCTGCGGAGTTCTGGTCCGAGCGGATCTGCTTCCTGTCGCCATGACGTTCGCATTTGCAGGGTTTTTATGCAAGTGCCTGGGTTTTGCCATCTTACATTGTTTTCAGAGTTGCCTGTGTATATAACAACTGTCTTTACCACTGACATATTTCCTTTAATATTTATTTATTTTATTTGAAAGGCAGCATTACAGAGAGAGGGAGAGACAGAGACAGAGACAGAGAGAGAGAGAGATCTTGCATCAACTGGTTCACTCCCCAAATGGCTACAATGGATGGAACTTGGTCAAACCAAAACCAGGAGCTTCTTCCGGGTCTCCCAAGTGGGTGCAGGGGCCCAAGCACTTGGGCCATCTTCCACTGCTTTCCCCGGTGCATTAGCAGGGGACAGGATTGGAAGTGGAGCAGCCGGGACTTGAACTGGCGCCCATATGGGATACAGGCGCTGCCAACTGCGGTTTAACCCAGCGTCCCATGGTGCTGGCCCCAGCGCTCCGTTTTAGGGGTAAGCCACACACCGTTCATCCGTGTACCTGTTATGGGGAGGCATTTAGCTGGTTTCTAGCTCAATGGTTATTAAAGATGGTGCTTCCATGAACATTGACGTGAGGACTGCTGCAGTGACATTGTCACTTCTCTGGAGTAAATACCGACGCTTTGGGGTAGCTGGTGTCCGGGGTACCTGAAGCGTCGGTGTGCCCAGCCCCTTAGCCCTAACACTTTTGAAATGTTTGAACTGATTCCTTATCCTTTGGGATGCATGGGGACTGGAAGACCAGATGGTGCCTGAGTTCCCAGGGCAGCCCTTACCCCCCCTCTCCCCCCCGTCATGGCCTAAGCTTGGTATTACAGGTTCACAGGGGTCTTGTTTTATAGATCAGAGAGTATTGAGATTTTTTAAAAATCCATTCTTGGAGAGGTCTGTGTTCTGGGAGATGGGGTAACAAGACCACCTTGATGCTGGGTGACATGGAACAGAAATGGCTGGGACCACGTAGGTGCATCGGACCCATGTCCTGCTCCATGTTGCTTATTTTTTTAAGATTTATTTATTTATTTGAAAGGCAGAGTTAGGTCAATCTTCCATTCATTCCCCAAGTAGCAGCAATGGCCAGGGTTGGGACAGGCTGAAGCCAGGAGTTTCTTCCAGGTCTCCTATGTGGGTGCAGGGGCCCAAGCTCCACTGCTTTCCCAGGCCATCAGCAGGGAGCTGGATTGGAAGACGAGCGGCCGGGGTGGGAACCGGTGCTCATTTGGGACACTGGCGCCAAAGGCGGTGGCTTCGCCCGGCTCTCCTGCTGCACATCTCAGAGCACTTGCTGCGGCCGAGCACCGAGGACGTCCCAGGCGCTGCTGCCTTCTCCAGAAGGCAGTGCTGCTATGCCGAGCAGGCCTGCAGAGAGCCCTTTGTGGAGGGAGCCAGCACTTCCGGCCCCGCGTGATGGCTGACGGGAGCCCCGCGAGGCAGCGGCTGCCTCCCTGTGGCGTTGTCTGGTGCACAGTGGGGACCTGTGCGTTTGAGAGAAGTGACAAGCGTGGTGGGGACATTAGCGGTCACGGGCGGCGTTTATTGGGGCCGGCTTGCTTAGAGGCTGGCCCGAGGGCTGTTCGCAGGGGCGGGCAGCATCCAGGGAGGTTGAGCGTTCATATTTGAACTTGGGGACCCACTACTACGGTTGAAGCCGCACAGTGACACGCTGGGTCACATGTGTCTGGGCGAATTCCTCCGGCTGCCGTGGGAGGGATGGACAGGAGGAGATGGCCTGGGGTCAGTGGGGAAGCCAGGGAGGAGGCCATGGAAGGAAACAGAGGACAGGGAGCCAAGGCAGGGTGTGGACGGAATTCTGGGAGCAACATGGCGTAGTGATGAGGACTGAAAGGGTGGGGGCGAAGCCAGGGAGCTTCGAGAAAGGCGGTGATGTCCACGTGCCTGGCCAGCTCAGTCCTGGAGGGTCCACTCCCGGCGGGCTCTCCACCTGCAGAGCCGCAGGGAAGCCAGGACAGATCTTTTTTCAGTTGAGGCATAATTCACTCGCCGTAATATCCAACAGCAGAAACGCGTCCCCTACAGACTGGAGCGAGTGTGTGTCGATGGCCAGAGGAGGTGACTGATGCCCTGGGCTCGGCAAATATGCGCCTGAGTAGGCAATTGTTTTATTTTAAAAATATTTATTTGAAACACAGTTACAGAGGGAGAGGGAGAGACAGATCATCCTCTCCCCAGATGGCTGCAATGGCCGGAGCTGGGCTGATCTGGAGCCAGGAGCCTCTTCCGGGTCTCCCACATGGTGCAGGGGCCCAAGCACTCGGGCCATCTTCTGCTGCTTTCCCAGGCCATAGCAGAGAGCTGGATCAGAAGAAGAGCAGCTGGGACTTGAACTGGCGCCCACACGGGATGCTGGCACTGCAGGTGGTGGTTTTACCTGCTATGCCGCAGCACCGGCGCCATCTTTTTATTCTTAAAAAACCTCTTAGGGCATGGGGTGGGCATCATGGCACAGAGCGTTAAGCCACTGCTCTAAGTCCTGGCTTCTCCATTTCCAATCCAGCTGCTGGTTAATGAACACCCTGGGAGGCCACAGATGATGGCTTAAGTACTTGGATCCCGTCTTTCCATGGGGGAGACCGGTTGGAATTCCAGGCTCCTGGCTTCTGTCTGGGTGTGACCCTGTGTGGTGATTTCAACTGTGTTTTGTATGTCCTCCTTTCTATTATAATTAGACACCAATTTTGTAATTAATTAGCTGCTTTGCGTAATGCTCGTCTGTGTTCTCGTTATCCTAGTCAAGCTATTTAAAGTTCCTCGCATATCTGGCTCAGTTATTTCCATGAAGTTGCAAGAAAGTACCCGGTCTGCTTCCCGTGGGCTCAGTGTCTTTGAGAAGCTTTGTCCTTTTACCTGGCAAGATGAGAATGACGCGTGATGATGCGAGAAAAAACATCTTATTTCTATAATGTAACCTGTACATAAGTCATATGTGCATGATTTACTTGGAAGGCAGAGAGACATAGGAGAGAGAGTGAGATCTTCCCTCTGCTGCTTCACTCCTCTATGGCTGCCACAGCCAGGCGCCAGGAACTCCCAGGGGACTAAGCGCTTGGGCCGTCCTCTGCAGCCTTCCCAGGAGGATTAGCAGGAAGCGGCACAGCCGGGACTCGAACCAGCGCTCCGATATCGGATGCTGGCATCACAAGAGGTGGCTGAAGCCTCACCAGTGTGGGAACGTAATGTTTTCCATTCTTAGGTCTGTTTTTGTGATTTGCCACCTCTTGGCCTTTGCTCAGGCACTGCCTGGGTGGGCTGCGGGCCGCACTGCTGGGGTGGGTAGGGGCGGTGTCCTGCACACTGTGTGCGTTGTGGTCCCACTGTGTGAGCAGGGCCCCACCGGGGGCGCAGTGGCTGCGCTGCTTGGTGGGCCGTCTGGCAACTCTCTGGAGGTTTCTCACCGGATGCTGAGGGGCCATGTGCTGTCTACACCAGCGACGCCTCTCGCGCTCGCCCCCTCCCCTGCCGGGTGTGTTTTCTCGGAGGGCCAGGGTTATTAAGTGGGGGAATGCGGCCCCGTGTTCCCAACTTTGCCAGAGAGGGCTGTGTCTGTGTGCCAAGGGTGCTTTGCTGAGTGCCTGGGGGGACGTGCGGAGGGAACCCCGGAAGGCCAGCTCTCCCCGCCCCCAGCGTCCAGCGAGCCGAGCTTAAAGCAGGGCTCGTGCGTGCCCAGGAGTCCCCAGCCGAGCCTCATCGGCCTTTGTTTGCATGAAAGGGAAGTCACGTAATTGCTCTCTGGGCACATTTTCCTGATGACTTGGCTGCGGGCTGGTTGATTTCATTGTCCTGTGGCCAGGAGGAAGCAGAGGGACAAAGGCTGGGGTGGGGTGCCCAGGGGCTCGGTGAGTCACCAGGGCCAGCGTGGAGCGCCCAGGTGTGGCTCCTCCCACCCACAGGCACTGGGGGGCTGGCCGGGGACAGGGTAGAGGCAGGGCCGGGGTGGGGCTCGGCGCTAGCTCATGCCATGGCCACCAGGGAAGTGGCCTGGGACAAGGTCTTGCATCCCAGAGTCCCGGTCCCCTGGTTTGTCTGTAGAAAGTGCTTCGGTCAAAGTTACTGTTCTTGCTTCGAAACTGGAAACTCTGCCCTCGCACCTGCTTGCCCTCCCCCGAGACGAGCACACCAACCAGCCCTATCCTTTCTTTTTCTTTGCTGGAATTGTCCAGAAAATCCCCAGAAGGGGAGGAGCTCCTTTGTGTGGCACAGACTTGCCTTCCGCAGCCTGGATGCTCTGGTCCAGCAGAGAGGACGGGAGGGAGGAGCCCCCACCCCTGTTCCCGAGAGTGGAGGACATAGCTGGGGAGGTGGAGGCCCCAGTGCTGCACAGTGGCTCAGGCAGCCTTGCCATGCAAGCAATGGGGATAGAACCTTCTGGAAACTGTCTTCATGCATTCTGGGAGGCTCCTCTTCTGTGCTTGGGCCCTCGGGTCGCTGGACTCGGGTGAATGGGGGGACAGCTGCTCTCTTGGGTCACGAGGTACCAGTCACCTGCCCACATGCCTCCCTACTCCTAGCCCAGGCACGGGAGAATCCTGGGGCCCCTCCCAGCAGAAACCTCCTGGCTGGTGGGTGCAGAGAGGAGATGGATTTCCCGGGCCGTCCTCCATCCCAAAGACGGCGGGGCTGTGGACACCCTGGAGCCGTGAGGTGCTCAAAGGGAAGGGATGCGTGGTTTCGTGCTAACGAGGTAGAAGCGTGAGGCTGCCGTGCAGAGTGCAGCCGCCTGTCCCCTCTCTCCGGCCCCGGGTGTCTGGCTGCCCAGCCTGTGCGTCCTGCTCATGATGCCTCGCACCCGGGGACTGCCCTCCCTCTGCCCACTCCTGTCACTCAGTTTCTCCCCTGGCCAGTGATGGGCAGGTCCTGGGCAGCACGCACTTGTCTTGATTTCAGCAGGTGACTTTTTATTATGAATATGCGCTTGCTGTTTTTAAACCCAAGCTAACCCCTGCAGCCCCGCACTCCAGAGAGCGTTATTTCAGCTGTTCCAGATTTTTCTGTGCATATACAAACACGCGTGAGCTTTTGACAGTTCGCTGCCTTTTTTGCTGCACAGAGACCTTCCTGGTGACCCTGCGTCGCAGGATCTCTGGCTTGATGGCACAGAGACGGCTTCTTTTTTTTGCAACCGCAGACAGTGTGCAGCTGAACGTGTGTGGTCTTTGCACACGTGCTCCCGTGTAGCACGAAGGGGAATGGCTGGGTGAGACGGTCGGCCTGAAGATGTGGGGTGCACACGTCCCCAGCACGCCCCCCGAAGCAGGCACGCCTCCGCTGTAGACTGTGAATCTGCTCACTGACAGATGATCCTCCAGACCAGTGGGCTGCGCTTCCACCCGGGGAGTGTGGGCCGCTTGCCGGGGCTCTTGTGTCCCCCAGGCCACCTCAGCCCTCACGTGGCCAGGCCGAAGCCAGGCGCGTGCAGCCCCATCCCGGGAGGACGGGGACCATCTTGCTTTTCCAGCACATGAGCTGAATAGGAAGCGAAGCAGCCGGGACTCAAACCAGAGTCCTGTCTGGGATGCTGGCGTTGCAGGTGGCAGCTTAGCCCGCAGCTCCAGCCCCACGGTGCTCTATCCCTAAAGTTTCTTCGCCTGTTATTTATAAATGCGTGCATTTCCGTATTAGCCATTCTGAGACGTTACGCACATTCCCAGTGCTGCGCGACCATCACCACCAGCCCCATCCAGCCACAGAACTTTCCCTCTTGCAAAACTGAGTTTTTAAACATTTTTTGACGTTTTATTCATCTGAAAGGCAGAGTTACAGAAAGAGAGGGAGAGACGGGGGAGAGAGAGAGCGAGAGTTTCTTCCATTCACTGGCGGCCAGTAACAGATGGCCCAGATGGCTATAACAGCTCGGGGCTCAGTCAGACAGGAGTCAGGAGCTTCATCCGGGTCTCCCACGTGGGTGCAGGGATCCAAGGACTTGGGCCATCTTCCCCACTGGGCCATTAGCAAGGGCTAGATGGGAAGTGGAGCAGCCGGGACACAAACCGGTGTCCATGTGAGATGCTGGCACCACAGGCGGCAGCCTATTCCACCGAGCCACAGCGCTGGCCCCGAAACTGAGGTTCTGTGTATGTCAGCCACTAACTCACTGCCTCGTGCCCCAGCCACCTGTCCACTCTCTGAGCCTCTGACGAGGGGCCTCCTGTGAGTGGAATCACACGGGCTTTGCCCATCTGCGCCGAGTGACTTAGCGCGACATCTGCAGCGAGCTGCCGTCTCCGTCCCTGCGAGGCCCGGTGGTGCCGCGGTGTGGGGTGGTGGACTGCCCCGTAGCCCTGTGTCAGCCACCGTCAGTGGGTGCCCGGATTGCTCTCACCTTTGGATGCTTGGATAATATTGCTGTATTTATTTTGTTGTTGTTGTTTTATTTTCTACTTGCAAAAGTACTATGTCCTGACCAGCTCACACATCACACATCAGCACGTGGGAGCTGGAGCCCCCATTTCTGTGAAGACAGTGACCAGTGCTCACAGCTCGGCGTCTTGTCTTTCTGGAATCTTCTTTAGGTGGGCACTGAAACAATTTTTGAAAGTGGAATTACCGCCTCCACGGGGTTAATATTTGTTGAACTCTTAATTTTGATCTGATTCCAAGTCCCAGGAAAGTTGCAAGACTCGGGTAGAATTCCCGTGTGCTTTGCACACCTGCCCTCCGCTGTCTGTCTGTCCGTCCCTCCGCGCCCCAGAGCTGCAGACGTGCTGTCTACTTCTCAGTGCGTGAGTGCGTCTCCCGAGGCGTGAGGGCGCAGTCCCACCGGCCCAGGAACGCAGCGCTGATGGGTCGTCCGCAGAGCCCGCTCGGCCGTCCCCACCGTCTCGGCAGCATTGCTCTCCAGCTAAAGGCACCTCGGGTTTTCTCCGATGCTGGTGGACCTGGAAGTGTGTCGCCCTGTCTTGATCTCGTTCAATGCAGCGCGCACGTTCGGACGCGTTCACTTCCGTGACACTCGGGTTTCTGAAGGGCACGGGCCAGTTACGTCACGAAATCTGCCTTTGTGGGACCTGATTGCACTCAGGTTAGGCCCTCTTGGCAAAGCCACCGCCCACCCCACAGGGGGAATCGGTCTTGTTGG
Organism: Sylvilagus bachmani; assembly: GCA_015711505.1. Lineage (NCBI taxonomy): Eukaryota > Metazoa > Chordata > Mammalia > Lagomorpha > Leporidae > Sylvilagus > Sylvilagus bachmani. The sequence goes on from CM027408.1 coordinate 7,409,979, forward strand.
AGGCTTTAGCAGGGGGTATGTATTGCCCTTTCTCCTTACAGGAGATTTTAACTTTGGCCACTTGCTCTAACTCATGTCTATTCTAAAGTATTTGTTTTTTCTCCTGGCATTAAAGAAAATGTTTATGGGGCCAGTGCCGTGGCTCACTAGGTTAATCCTCCGCCTGCAGTGCCGGCATCCCATATGGGCCCTGGGTTCTAGTTCCAGTTGCTCCTCTTCCAGTCCAGCTCTTTGCTGTGGCCCGGGAGTACAGTGGAGGATGGCCCAGGTCCTAGGGCCCTGCACCCCATGGGAGACCAGGAGGAAGCACCTGGCTCCTGGCTTCGGATCAGCGCAGCTCCTGCCGTAGCGGCCATTTGGGGGGTGAACAATTGAATGGAAGACCTTTCTCTCTGTCTCTGTCTCTGTCTCTCTCTCTCTCTCACGGTCTATAACTCTATCTGCCAAATAAATTAAAAAAAAAAAAAGGTTAGCAAGTTGAAACTTACACTTGATGAAATGTGCCCGTCTTAAGTGGACAGGCTGTCCATCCGTGTAACCAACAGCATGGTCAAGGTCCCCCCGTATTGTTTGTCGTCCCTTTTTAAATTAAAACTGTGATTTGCGTGTCTTGCCCAGTGGAGAGGTTTCTGGTGAGCGTTTTACGGAAAGCGCCAGAATGTTCCTGAAGGCCAGCGTGGAGCCTTGCAGACCCGAGACCCGAGACCCGAGATCTGTGTCCCGTTAGCCGCGTAGGGGACCTTGTGTACTGTCTGCCCACCGGGTCATCTCGGGAACGGAGTCTCCGAACCCCCTCAGAGCTCACGCCAATCAAGTTGTAAAAAAAGATGAACAAGCCAGCTAAGAAAAACCAGCCAAGGACGGGCCCTGCTCCCCACAGGGAGGAACTCGGCCTTTTGTGGGGCCAAAACACGAGACGAGACGTCCAGCTTCTCGGGTGATCAAAGATACGCGGTCAGAACAGCAGGGAGATGTTTTCCGCTATCAGATTGGCAGGGATTAAAATGCGTAATGCACCTTGGGGGTCGGAGAGCGGGCGTCCCGCCCTGTGTTGATGGAAGTGCACGTGCGCTGAGCGTGTGGGGCGGTGCAGCCTCCTGGAAAGGTGGACACAGCCCAGCAGCCACCAGTAGGGCCCAGTCCGGGCGGCCATGCCACGAAACGCTGGGCAGGAAAGGAGAGAGGACGCTCTGTCCTCGCCTGGAAAGGGGCCCACCCGGCCCGTGCAGTGAGAGAGGGACGTTAACAGCGCGTCGTGGGGCTGGCACTGTCACATCGCAGCTCAAGCTGCCGCACGTGGACGTGGGCGCCCCTCTGCTGCTGACCTGCTCCCGGCAATGGTCCGGGGAAAACAGTGTTGGATGGCCCAAGTGTGTGGGCCCCTGCACCCACCTGGGAGACCCGGAGGAAGCTCCTGGCTTTGGCCCGGCTCAGCCCTAGCTGTTCTGGCCACTGGGGAAGTGAACCAGTGGATGGAGGCTCCCTCTGCCTCTGCCTCTTCCCTCTCTAACTCTGACTTTCAAATACATTCATCTACAAAAGAAAAACAAACCAAAACAGCGCGTTGCATCTCAGGGTCCTTTCTGTGTGGAAACTGCTCCATCTCAGCACCACCATGATGCCCTGGCAACCATAGGTATGATCCCAGCCACGGCCATGCTGCTTGTGGGAGGTGAAACAGCTTCAACTTCATCAGACCACGATGTTCTGGCACGTTCCGGGTGTGGTACACACGCCAAGGGGCCACTCTTGCTATAGCTAAATACTTCACAGGGGCCAGAGTTTGGGGCGCAGAGGGTTAACCTGCAGCCTGCAAGACCGGCATCCACATGAGCGCTGGTTCGAGTCCTGGCTGCTCCACTTCCGACCCAGCTCCCTGCTGATGCTCCTGGGAAAGCAGCAGAAGATGGTCCAAGTGCTTGGGCCCCTGCACCCGTGTAGGAGATCTGGAAGAAGCTCCTGGCTTCACCCTGGCCCATCCCTGGCCATTGCAGCCACTGGGAGAGTGAACCAGTGGATAGAAGACCTTTCCCTCTGTCTGTCTCTGTAACTCTATCTCTTAAAAAAAAATCAAGTATGATGGGGAGCAGCAAAGAATCACTGACGAAGGGATGGGCGAGCTCTGCTTTAGGTCTGGGAGAAAAGAGACAAGCACGTGCCCGATTGTAGGAGCTCCAGGGCAGCAAGGTTCGTTTATTCATTCAACAAACACTGCTGAGCAGCCGCCGTGAATTCCACACTGGTTGAGGCCAGAGCTCTGACCGCCTTCACCAGAGGCGAATGATTCCTGGGCAGTGTTCTGGAGCGTGGGTGGGGGGAGGCGGCAGCAGGAGCCGGCAGCTCGCCCGTGTTCCCCTGATTCTAACGGGAACCGCTGACAGCATCAGGTAGCTCTGGGAGCTCGAGGGCTCTGCTTTGCCCAGAGTGTCCAAGCAGCAGGTGCCACGTCGGAGGTGCTCCGTGCGTGCAGTCTGCTGAAGTAGCGCAGTGGTGCATCTGTGGAGTCAGGGTCTCGAGTAATGAGCTGCACGCACGGGAGGGCAGTCCGACAAGGACCCGTCTGCGTGTGCAGACACACAAGGTGTCGGGACCGTGGGAGAACCACGAGGGACAGTGCGGGACCTCAGGCTGGGGGGGAGGAGTGGGGTTACTGGAACCGGACTCTCTCTCTGATCTCTGGGAGTCCCCGGGAGGCAGAGGGCAGAGAACCTGCAGCAGGTGCCCCAGGCGTCCTGCACGCGCACGTGTCGGCGTGTCTCTCCAACCCCCAGGGACCCCGTCCTTGACACGCATCCGGCCAAGTCCACAGCCACTCCACGAGCTAAGCCCAGGCCACGGAGATTAGGGAGAGCCCTAACTGCCCTTCTAGGAAGTGCTGCCATTGGTGGACGTGGAAGCACAGGCCAGGCCACAGGGTGCAGACCGCAGCCTGGCCTGGTGCCTGAGACCTGGCCTCTGCAGTCCACTTCCAGGCTGGATCCTGGGGGGTGGGGTGTGCACAGATGGCTTCTCTGGGCAGACCTTAGCTTGCCCATCTATAAAGTGAAGTGAAACTGCTTGGAGATTTTTGTGAGATTTAAATGGACAATGGTATAAGGATGTTCGAAACTTCATAGGTGCAGGAAAAAAAAAAAAAACAACTCAAGGGACCCATGCGAGTGTTAAGTCTCTGGAAGTGTGCCGAGACCCTCAGTGTGCTCCCCTGAGAGGGGCGGGGTGGTTGTCCATTTGTTAACTATGATATACTTGTTTTTCCAGACTCTGACCATGAACTTG
>CM027408.1:7413354-7430127 GCA_015711505.1 Sylvilagus bachmani
CCCCCCCCCCCCCCCCCCCGCTGCTTTCCAGGTGCATTAGCTGGGAGCTGGATGGGAAGTGGAGCAGCCAGGACTCGAACTGGCACCCAAATGGGATGCGGACACTGCAGGCGGCGGCTTAACCAGCTACGCCCCGACGCCGGCCCCTCCTCCTTGCTTTTATGAGGGGCTTCTCTGCTTCAGTTTCTCTGTCAGAGCCAGGGCCCCTGGGCTCCGTGCGCTAAGTGGCCAGTTGGTCGGTGCCTGCAACACTATGTGACCGTGACCGTGGGCCCGGCGTCCAGTCTCTGCAAACCCGAGCAGCCTCCTGGGAGCTGTGAGAAGCGGCGAGGGGGCTCCTCCGACTTCGCAGACCTCGCTCCCGGTTCCCCTGCTTGCCGGTTGCGGTTCTGATCGACGAGCTCCCTGGAGCAGGCTCTCTTGCTCTCGTGAGCAGGGCCTGGCCGGCTGTGCGTATCAGCAGGCATCCTGCCCGCTGCGTGCTACCCGGCCTTTCTAGACAGGAGAACCGAGGCTCGGAGAAGTCGAAGCAACCTGGCCCAAACCAAGCAATTGGTGATCGGTGACGTCATGGCAAAGTTGAGCCGTGGTGCCTCCAAGCCCTGTGCTGGGCTTTTCCCGCACTTTCTGAGGCCGCCCATATGTTTCCTGGGGACCAAAAGTTTCCTTTTTCTAATTGGAAACACCGTGAGAAGGTGTGGGGTGCGGAGACGGCTTCCACGCGTCCTGGTCTCTGCGTGTTCTGGTGCAAGCTCATCCCTGGCATGGGGGCCCCTCTGTCACCCGTCCTCCACGGCTGCCCCCGCATCCCGCCGTGGTCCCCTTTCCCATGGTTCCCCGCTGCGACGTGCAGCAGCTGTGCCGCCGAGGGCAGCTCCTTATTCAGAGTGCTTTTTTCTGTTTGCCCTCCTTCCTCGGGCCGGTTTCCCAGAAGTGGAACTACTGGTTCCTCGTGTGTGTGTCTGCGTCACGCCCCGCTGCCAAGTAGCCCCCGAAGGTGGCGTCCCCGCCCACTTCCCACTCTGACCGGCTCCTTCTCTTCTCTCCCAAGCCTCATAAAGAGAATGGCTCAGAGCATGGTGGAAGTCCTGGAGGACTCGAAGGGGAAGGTGCAAGAGAACCTCCTGGCCAACGGAGGTAGGTGCTGACGACCACTGGGGGACACCAGGCCCAGCCGCTCGGTGCTCGCCCGGCTGCAGCCCTGGCGGAGCCCACCCTGATCTGCGCAGTGGGCTGCATGCCCAGAGCTCAGTGGCACAGCTGAGTCTTGGGTCGGTTACGTCTGTGTGGCTCCGGTGCCTCCACCTGGCCAGCCTCGCCGCTCACGCCCCCCGTGTCTCAGCTTGGCTTCCTGCGTCTGATAACCCTGCCTTCTTGTGTTGCAGGTCTGAAGGAGAAAATGAAATGTCTAAAGAGTAGGTTGGGCCCGCTTGCCGTGTGTCCTTGGTGTGACCCTGCATGTCCCGGGAGGCTGGGTGCCGGTCGGGTCTCGGGGGTGCGGCAGTTTCTCAAGTAACCACCTCGCAGCTCGATCACGCATCCGTACGGCACAGATGGCCAGGGTGCCGTTCCCTTGCCCGTCTTTCTGGGGTCGCCCCTGCCTCCCCCAGGCAGCCCTACAATCGTGAGCACCCTGGCTCTGCGGGGTTCCCAGGGAGCTTCTGCGTCCTCGCCCGGACGACCGTCCCAGGCTCCCTGCCGCCTGCTCTCTGAGGCTGTCCTGTGTGCTGTACCTTCACTGTGGCCAGTCCAGGTGGGGCTGTGAGAGGGGGGCCGTTTGCTTCGGGTTTTTTCCAGTCTGCTCCAATGGCTGCATTAAACAGGGGTGACCCTAGGGCAAAGAGAAGTCCTTGCAGATGGGAAGTTCCCAGTGCCTTCCCGAACGTGAGCTGTTTGTCACACTGGTGCTCACTGCTCATCCTAATAGAAGCTTTGTCCAACGGCCCAGCTGATCGTGTCTCCCAGCAGGTGACTGGTAGAGCCCCGGGCTGAGCGGCTGGTGAGCACGTTCATGCCCCCCCCCCCAATCCTTCCTCCCTTTTCAAAACAAATAGTCTTTTTTTAAAAATCTGTTTATTTGCATTTTATTTGAAAGGCAGAGAGAGGAAGAGATACTCTGCAAATACCCAGAGCAGGACGAGGTCAGATGGGAGCCAAGAGCCTAGAACTCAATCCAGGCCTCCCACATGGTCAGCCAGGCCTCCCACGTGGTCCACAGGGACCCCAGTGCCTGAGCCATCACCACTGCCTCCCGCATCAGGAGTAGAGCCAGGACTTGAACCCAAGGCCACTTCTCTATTAAAAAAAAAGTCCTGGTATTTAGGGCATGGAAATATACATTAAGAGTGGCCACAGGGTGCTGGTTCATGTCCTGGCTGCTCTACTTCCAATCCAGCTCCCTGCTGACGCGCCTGGGAGAGCAGCAGAAGATGGCCCATGGGCTCGGGCACCTGCACCCACGTGGGAGACCCAGGTGAAGCTCCTGACCCAGCACTGGCTGTTGTCACTATTTGGAGAGTGAACCAGTAGGTGAAAGATTTTCCTCTCTGACTCTCCCTCTTTCTCTGTAACTCTGCCTCTCAAATAAGTAAATAAATCTTCAGAGTGGCTGCCGTCCTCACATTTCTGCTCTGAATGCAAGCCCCTAAAGCCGGATGTGGCTGTTGTGTGGTAGCTACCCCCAGACACGTGGCTCCAACCCTGAGAGATGGCCGTCTCTGTTCTCAGGGGAGGGAACCCAGCTTCGAGGCCTCCTGCACGGTGGGGGCCAGCGACTTCCAAGGTGGGAGTTCCAGAGCGCGCTCTCTGAACCAGCCCCTAGCAAAGGCCAGGCAGTGGCGGCGGCACCTGTGCCGGCCCAGTGCACGGTGGTGTGGGCAAGGCTCTGAGAAGTCCTGCAGGCCAGAGGCCTCTCCAGAGCTGCCCGGCGTGACCTGGAGGACACCGCCCATGACCTAGTGATTGACAGGGTCACCCAGGGGGCCTCGGTGCCCCCTGCAGGTGGGCTCTCGTCGGGTGGTTTGGGGTGTGAGCAGCGTGCACCCCGACCTTGGCGAGTCCCCTGTCTGCTTCCCTCGCGCACCTGTGCGTGGACAGGGCGGCGATCACCGCGTCGGCTCTCGGGTTTCCTTGGGCTCCTTTCTTTTGCGTCCTTTGCCTCCCGCTGAGCGTGGAGCAGGGCAGTGGTGGCGGGGTTTGCTGAGCTGGACGTCGCCCGTGGCCTCTGGGGCTGGCAGGGCGGCGGGTCTCGGCCCTGCACTCTCTCGCCTGGCCCTGTTTGGGTTCTCACCTGAGCCTGTGGTTGCTCAACAGGTGCGGGCTGTGCCTGGCGTGTTTGGTATTGGTGTCTGAGTCATGGTTCGCTCTCCCAGGCCATCCGCTCTGGCCCTGCCTTCCCGACTCCGGCCTGGGCGCAGGAGGCCAGGCCTGTCCTTTCTGGGCAGAGGAGAGAGAGCTACAAGGCTGGGAGGTACAGGGAGCCTGGGGGAAGCCGAGGTGTTTGTGCACAGTGTCCCGCCCCACGGCACCAGTGTGCACAGGTGCAGGGCCCTTGCGTGTGTGCCCCGGGCCAAGGCTCGGTGTCTGGCACTGGTGCTGGGGTCAGGGACGTAGGAGCAGAGGTGAGGAGGAGAGGGAGGGGACCACAGTTACAAACCTCAGGGTTTCAGGAGCCTCCTGCCTTGTCTAATGTCCTCTGGCACATGGGTCGGACAGAGCGTGTCCTGGGCCCTGGGAGCTGCAGCCAGGCCCTCCAGGAGCGCACAGGGTGGGGCCCGGGCCCGTGTGCCACACAGCAGGCCGGCTGAGTCCAGTGGCACCGGCGGGGCTCCTGGAGGGGAGGGCAATGCCATGAGGAGCTGGGACAGTGGTCGGATTTCGGCAGCCTCGTGGTGCCAGTCGCCCTGGTCACCGGGATTTCTGTCAAGGTCCTGCGCGTTTTCTGGGCGTGTCTCCTCGCAGGGCACCGTGGAGGGCTGTGGGACACCCAGTGGTGCCCTCGGGAGGCTCAGCAGTGGCCGGGCAGAGTCCCAGTGTCACAGAGCTCAGGGACCTCCCAGAGGAGCCGGGCTCCCCGCGCCCTGGGTGTTGAGGGGTGGGGGCGGCAGCGAGGAGCCCAGCATGACTTGGCTGGGGTGGGGGCTTCATGGAGGAGGCCCACACCTGCCCTCAAGGCTGCCCGGAGCCGGCTCCCTGGCAGGTAGACTGGGCCTTGGCCAGCGCCTGTCTGCAGTGGGGTTCAGCATGTGGGTCTGTTGCAGGAGGGCCCCTCGTGGCCTTCCTTTCCAGCCTCTGACCGCAGCCCCCATTGTCCTCTGGCCATCTCCCCGGGCCTGAGTCCGTCCACAGTGTCACGCCTCCAGCTGGGTAGCAACAGCAAGGCTGACCGGAGTCTGCCTCCGCCTGCTCGCCGCTGTCCCCGGACGCCGTGCACTGTGAGGGCTGAGCAGCACAGTTCCAGAGGCCGGAGGTTCAGGACCAGGTCCCCAGGCCACGCGGTGTCCTCGCGCGGCCTTCCCTGGGCGTGTGCGTGGGGACACAGAGTGGCTGAGCTCTGGGGCCCCTGTTTATGAGGGCATGAGTCCTGAGCACCAGGACTCCGCCCGCAGTGCCTTGGGGGTATCCAGTCCACGGGCGCTGACTCAGCCCTAATCCCAGCACCCGTGACGTAACCGTAAAAAGCCAGTCCTCTCCCAGCCTGGGAAATCGGGGAAGTTTCTGGAGCAGGGGCGGCTGAGGGCAGCGACCATGTCCCCTTGCAGCCCTGCCGTGCCCTTCTGCCAGGCGGGCGGGCGGGGCGAGGGCTCGGTGTGCGTGTGGCGCTCTGTGGTGGCGGTTACGTAATTGCCGTGTGCCAGGGCGTCCCATCCGCAGAGCGGCAGTGATGAGAGCTGTGAGCGGAGCCGAGCAGGAAGTTGACCCGGGTGACTCGCGTGTGTCCCGGCCTAGGGAAGTGGCCAGGTGAGACTGCCGGGTGCCACCACCATCCGTTTTTGCGAGGCCATTCGGGTGGATGGTTCTGTCCCAGGTCGGTCCCCTCCAAGTCCTGTTCAGTTCCCCTCTGCCCACACGCCAGACCCTGGCCTGTCGCACGCTAAGCTCTCCTCTTCTCACCTCTGCCCCTCCCCCGCCCAGTCGCTCAGCCTAGGGAGCTGGGTGTCACCAGGCTGCTCGGTGGGTCCTTCCCCCACGTCCCCCAGGGCTGCTTCAGCCCCCCATCGGCTCCACATTCCCCTCCCACAGCCGCCTCGGCTTCTGTGAGCGCCAGTGCCTCTGGCCAGCCCCTCGCTGCCTGGCTGGCCCGTGGGGGCTTGGATGGTGACCCCATCAGCACCATCTGCATCCTGCTCCTGAGGGGCTGGGGTCCTGCATTGGCACTCGTACAGGATAACTTGCAGGTGCGACCCTCACGGCCAGTCCTTGTCCTGCTGCCCAGCCTCCATCCACCTGCCCGTTCCACCAGCTTCCCCCGGTGACTCCTGGGGCCCATGGCACTGCCGATGCTCCTTGCCTGCATCGCAGGCCCCTTGGGGAGCTCCCTCGCCTTCGGTCTCTGGGGACTGCCATGGTGCCACCCTGTCTCTGGTTTCTCACACTCCCTGTCGCCAGCTCTCCAGCTCGCTGAAGGCTGTCGCTTGCCCAGCTCTCTCCCAGTAGACTGTGAGAGCTTGAAGCTGGGTGGGGGAGGGTGTCCTCTGCCCAGCAGGGTGGACACGTGGCTCGGTGAGGGTGACTGCCTGTCAAGGACGGTGACCGTCCCCTGGCGTGTGCACGGCGATGGGCCGGGAAGCATGGACTGGCACACAGCTGGGGCCAGAAACCCACCCGGGACGGGACGGCGGTCCCTCCAGGGCTGGGGGACTTCTGGGGGCTCCTGTAGCCCCCAACACCTGCCATGCCACCTCTTGGCCTCGGAGCAGGCACATTAAAGGGAACAAGGAAGGCTGCCGGCTCGGGGGCGCGCTCTGAAAGTGGTGGGGCGAATCTGAGCGCAGTCCCTCGGCGTGGTGGCTCCCCGTGGCTCAGGCGAGGGACTGCGCTGGTTCCTTGCCTGCCCGAGGTCCGTTCCGTGCCGTGTGTGTCTGACCTCAGCTCCACTCACTCCTTCCCCACACGGAGCCCCAAGCACCCCCAGGACGGCAGGGGCTTTGTTTTTGGTGAGAAAGGGGCCAAAGGGGAGCAGTGCGTTGTGCTCTCTGTAGACGTGAGGACTCGGGCTGAGTCGGCGCTGTAGCAGCAGCCAGCACGCGCTCCATCTCGTCTGATCTCAGAAGCCAAACGGGGCTGGGCCCGGGGCGCTCTTGGGTAGCAGGAGGACACACACTGGAAAGTGCGCGTCCACGCCGGCTGGCACACTCCGTCACAGCAGCAGCATTTTGCTGTTCGCAATGCATGCTGGGAGCTTCGCAGTGCACGTTGGAACTGTCTGGTGCTGGGCCTCAGGAGTCAAGGGGACGCTCCTTCTGCAGGCGGTGGCCTCCGTGATGGGCCCTGGGCTGTGTGGTTTTCAAGGATGGCTGCTGGCTCTCCAGCCTGCCTTTGTGGTACCGTGAGACAGGGCAGTGTGACCAAGCGGCTGGCGCAAAGGCAACAGTTGGCTGTCCACACAGCAGAGCCTAGGGTGACAGCCCCCCAGGAGTAGAACCTGGGGCACCGAGGTGCACCTGCTGCAGGGTCCCTGGCTCTGTCTGCTGCTGTGGTTTGCAGAGGGGTACGGGTTTTGCTGCCCCTGGGGCATGTGTGCCATCCCAGAGCCCCAGGTCTGACCACCGGCATCTACTGATGGCTTCCTTGGGGTGGGTGGTGACGCGGGGCCCAGGGCTTCGCGGTTTGGTCTAGGGAGACATGGAGAGCCGCTCTCACCGGCTGTACCGTGTCTCTGTTCTTCCAGTTGACCTGACGTCTTTCGTGACTCACTTCGAGTGGGACATGGCCAAGTACCCTGCAAAGCAGCCACTGGCGGGCGTGGTGGACACATTGGTAAAGGTGAGAGGGATGGAGCGTGGCCCCTGGTGCCGCAGAAGCAGAGCTGGCTGGGGGGGGAGGGGCTCCCTCTGTGGCCCGGGTGAGGTCAGGGCTGTGGGTTTCTGGGCAGCCCTGGACAGGAAGGGGATCGCCCAGCCTCCTACCCCTCTCATGTCCACCACCCAGAAGGCTGGTCTCCAGGACACTACCCACTGTGGAGGTCGGGGGGCTGAGCCCCCGGTGTTGGCGCCCACAGGCGCTCGGCCCCACGCTGCTCTGCCCTTGGGAACTTGACGCCTGGTCCCTGGGTGACTTTATAGGCAAAAGCGCTCGCTTCAGTGGAGTTTGTGAGCCAGCTCCCCAGGCTGCTGTCCACTAATCCATGGCCTCCAGCAGCAAAAACCCCATGGCCCGGGTCCCTGGGGACTTCCCCGTCCTCCCGATGGCCCGTCCCCACCGCCGCGGCACACTGAGCTGTGATTTGGCATCTGCTGCCGGTCTGTGGTGGGGAGAACGCCTCGGAGGGCCAGGACGAAGGTGCTGTGTTCTCTCCTGAGTGTGGCTGGCGGGTCGGGAACAGCTCTGGGTCCCATCCCAGTCTCCTGGGATGAGAGGGGAGCCGGAAGTCCGGGGAATCTGGGTGCCGCCCAAGGGGCTGGCCCCTCCTGGAACAACCGGGCAGTGACTGCAGAAGGCACCTGTGCCAGGTGTGGTTCCTGGCAGGGCGCTGTGCCCATCCACCCTGGATCTGGAAGTACAGGATTCTCTGTGGGTGGCCCGGCGTGCTCCGAGTCCCAGGGAGGCCAGGCCCCGTGGGGGACATCCTGCCCTCCTCGCGGAGCGCGTGGTCGCCTTGGGGAGTAAGGAGATCGGGCTTTGCTGCCATCTGCGGCGTGCCCAGGGTGACTGGCAGGACAGCAGGTAAGGGAGGCGGGCACGGGTTCTGATCGCGCTCCAGGCGTGCCTGGAGCCAGAGCCGTGCAGGGCAGCCTCCCTCCCACTCACCTCCCCCAACTTCAGGTGAGGAAGTGCTGAGGGCTTGGTAACATGCCCCAGGTTTTCTGGCCTGGGAAGGCGGGACGTGGGGACCAGAGCCCCGAGCTGTGCTGTGTGCAAGGCCCTGTTTCCCTGGTGCAGCGCGGAGCTGCGTTCAGATGCAGCGGGGGCAGAGGCTCCGGGGCATTGGTGCGCCAGGCACACGTGCGTGACAACCTGGCTTTAGCTTTGTTTTCTGCAAAAGATGACTAAATCTGCCCCTAATCCCTGCGTAATCTCACGCCATTCTCTGGCACGGAGTCCAGAGAGGGCAGAGAGCTCGCATCAGGTCACCCAGCCAGGCAGAACTGGGGCTGGCGTCAGATTCGGGCCCCTGTGGTCCCAGGGCCCCAGGTCACTGACTGCCCGGGTCCGGCACCCTGAGCAGCTTTTCACTGCTCTGGTGAGCCAGAGAGTGAGGGGAGCCAATGACTTTTTTTGTTTTACTTTTTATAAAAGAAAATGAAGGTCTGTCTTTAAAAAGATCTGCACGCTGTACCCACGTTCACTTTGCTTCTGAGACTGCACTAACATTGTGTGGTACAGTATAGTCAGTGTGTGTGTGTGGCCTGGGCGTGTGTGCTGTGTAAACTTGCGTGGTTGGACAGTGGAATTGTGTAGCTGTGCAGTGCAGGTACACGGTTTCTAATGTGAATACCCAAAATCAGATAAATCAGAATATTTGGGAGTGAAGCTGACCTGCTGAGTGGATAACTCCACCCCTGAGCTCACGTGACAGGCTGCATTCAGGGCGCAGGTGCACTAAACGTGTGTAAGTCACCTTCATGCATGTGAGTTGTGAAACATAGCTGAGTTTCATGCTTAGACTTGGATCCTGTTTCCAAGAGAGATCTCTGTATCACTCTGTTTCTGTCTCTGTGTCTCTGTCTCTTTCTATGTCTCTATCTCTGTCTCTCTCTGTCTCTATCTCTGTCCCTGTCTCTCTCTGTCTCTTTGTCTCTCTGTCCCTGTGTCTCTGTCTCTGAGGAATGCTCTGTGGCTTAGTTGTGAGGTTGTATCCTACACTGATACAGTGCAGCTTAGTGCAGTGTGTAGTTGTGCGCACAGCTGTAGAGTGGGATGTGGTGCAGAATGGGTGTGCAGTGCACTGTAGTATGTTAGTATACACAGAGCATGGTTGTAGCTTAGCTGCAGTGGGTGAGATAGCATAGGTGTGATGCAGTCAAATACAGTAGAGTCAGTGTGTTACAGACCAGTTGTGATGTGGTGTAATAGAGCTGTGGAGTACAATGTAATGTATAGCTGTGATGTGAGTGTGGCTGTAGGGCAGTGTGTGTGGTCTGGTAGTGCAGTGTGCATGGCTAGTTGTGATGTGTGTGACTGGAGGGCAGTGTGTATGGTCTGGTTTTGATGTGAGTGTGGCTGTAGGGTACAGTGTAGGGTACAGTGTGTGTGGTCTGGTTGTGATGTGAGTGTGGCTAGAGTGCAGTGTGTGTGGTCTGGTTGTGATGTGTGTGGCTGTAGGGTACAGTGTGTGTGGACTGGTTGCGATGTGTGTGTGGCTGTAGGGTACAGTGTGTGTGGTCTGGTTGTGATGTGAGTGTGGCTGTAGGGTGCATTGTGTATGGTCTGGTTGTGATGTGAGTGTGGCTGTAGGGCACAGTATGGCGTGCTCTAATGTGTGTGTGGCTGTAGGGTGCAGTGTAGGGTACAGTGTGTATAGTCTGGTTGTGATGTGAGTGTGGCTAGAGTGCAGTGTGTGTGGTCTGGTTGTGATGTGAATGTGGTTGTAGTGCAGTGTGTGTGGACTGGTTGCGATGTGTGTGTGGCTGTAGGGTACAGTGTGTGGTCTGGTTGTGATGTGAGTGTGGCTGTAGGGTACAGTGTGTGTGTAATCTGGTTGTGATGTGAGTGTGGCTGTAGGGTGCAGTGTGTGGTCTGGTTGTGATGTGAGTGTGGCTGTAGGGTGCATTGTGCATGGCTGGTTGTGATGTGAGTGTGGCTGTAGCGTAGCTGTGTTTTGGTGTGGTATAATTGTGTAGTAAGAGGTTATCAGTGGAACAAGCATGAAGGGCACGTGAAATCCATGCAGTCTCTCTCTGACTTCCCGTGACCCTCCTCATTCCACAGTGGCACGTTGTCAATAACTGAGGTCTTATTTACCAAAGGAATCAGACACTGCATGTGTGCAGGTGAAAACGCCAACGACCTCCTGCGCCCAGCCCTGCACCTCTGCTCGCCCGGTTCCCTCCAAAGGCGTCCGTGTCTGCCGGGGTGGAGTGGACTCTGCCGTGCGGATACGCCGGCCTGCACGCAGGCTCCTGCCCGTGGGGCTCCTGCACCCTGGCCTCCTGCATGCGGGCTCCTGTGCCCTGGCTCCACGCGGGGCTCCTGCACGCTGGGCTCCTGTGCCCTGGGCTCCTGCACGCTGGGCTTCTGTGCCCTGGGCTCCTGCACGCTGGGCTCCTGCGCCCTGGGCTCCTGCACGCTGGGTCCTGTGCCCTGGGCTCCTGTGCCCTGGGCTCCTGCACGCGGGCTCCTGCGCCCTGGGCTCCTGCACGCGGGCTCCTGTGCCCTGGGCTCCTGCACGCGGGCTCCTGTGCCCTGGGCTCCTGCACGCTGGGCTCCTGTGCACTGGGCTCCTGCATGCTGGGCTCCTGTGCACTGGCTCCACGCGGGGCTCCTGTGCCCTGGGCTCCTGCACGCTGGGCTCCTGCACGCTGGGCTCCTGCACGCGGGCTCCTGTGCCCTGGGCTCCTGTGCGCTGGGCTCCTGTGCCCTGGGCTCCTGCACACTGGGCTCCTGTGCACTGGCTCCACGCGGGGCTCCTGTGCCCTGGGCTCCTGTGCCCTGGGCTCCTGCACGCTGGGCTCCTGTGCACTGGCTCCACGCGGGGCTCCTGTGCCCTGGGCTCCTGCACGCTGGGCTCCTGTGCCCTGGGCTCCTGCACGCTGGGCTCCTGCACGTGGGCTCCTGTGCCCTGGGCTCCTGTGCCCTGGGCTCCTGTGCACTGGCTCCTGCGCCCTGGGCTCCTGCGCCCTGGGCTCCTGCACGCTGGCCTGTTTTCACCCAGTGATTCCGGAGCTTCCTGGAGCACCAGCCACTGTTGCTGTGCGTCGGTGACGTCTGTGGCGGGGCTGCCTCCAGGCTGAGGAGGGCCTTGCAGAGCTGCGTGGGGCAGATAGGATCTCCCACGCCGGCCTGGGGGCTGCACGTCCCCTGCCTGGATGCTGTGCTTTGGGACCAGTGCCTTAGGGAAGGGGTCAGCTGTCGAAGCTGGAGCCCCCGACAGCTGGGGCTGGGGGCGGGGCTCTCGGCGGCACCGGCTTCTGAGCGCTCGCGGCAGCGGTCACTCTTGACACCTGCTGCTGTCTTGAGGGCTTCCCCCAGCTGGGCCTGTTGGACGGTGTTCTGTCACTGGTGCTCACCCTGGCTGTGACCCAGGCAGGGACCAGAGGCTGGCCCACCAGTGAGCGCGGAGCCCTGCCTTGCAGCATGGACTCCAGTGGTTTCTCACTGCCCCTGCCAGCCCGGGGGAGGGGCATCTGGAACGTGTTCTCTGCACCCTGGGCCTCCAGAGCCAGCAGGGGCCCCTGCCGCGTCCACATGGTGCCTGCCTCCAACTACAAGGACCGAGCCTAGAGACATGGGCGAAGCATGGACTGGGGTCAGCCTGAGCCGCCCCAGCCCCTGTAGAGCCCAGGAGGGCGAGGTGTGGAGGGCACAGGATGCCCTGACCACATAGGGTCAGGGGGAGGTGGAGCTTGGCATGCGATCCTAGCCAAGTTCACCCAAAAGTGGCGACACTGGCCCTCCCGTGTGCGGGCTGACTGTAGGCCCGGGGGCTGGACCGTCTGGGGTGAGGGCGTGGCCATGCGCCCGTGCAGGCCGACAGCCGGGGCCTCGTGAGCAGCCAGTGGCCACTTGGCAAAGCTCCACCAGCAGCTGCGATGCTCACGGTCGCCGGGGGCGTCTGCTTTCCCACACAGCAACTGGCACAGATCGAGACGGACTTGAAGTCCCGGACGGCCGCCTACAGCACGCTGAAGACCACGCTGGAGAACCTGGAGAAGAAGTCCATGTGCGTGTCTGCATCCCCGCTGCCGCCCCAGCTGGCCCTGCTTGTCTTTCCCCTCCCTGGGCGGCCCGGGAGTGCATGCCCACGCGTGAGCGTGACAGTGAGACAGAGCTGCGTGGGGCGGGCAGACGGGCGGTCACACCGCCCTGTGTGTGCCTGGTGGAGAACGCGGTGCTGCTGGTCCCCGAGCCCCCTCCCTCACCCCATCCAGAACGCCCGAGGCGCTGTCCTGGGTCTTCCCTGTCGTGGACGCTCTATGGAGAGGCTGCTGACGGCGGCGATGTCAGGACCTAGCCCTTGGTGTGGAGCAGGGGGCACAGTGGGCTCTGCCGCCCGGGTCACAGCAGCCTCAGGGACCCGGGCACCTTCCTCAGCTGGCTGATAGCCACCGCGTGGAGGGGGAGCACGTGTGCTCTGTGATGAGGCCGGTAGTGAGCGCCCTGTCGGTGGAGGTATGTGAGCAGCAGCCGCGTGAGCGCCTGCTACAGAGGCTGGAGGGGCCTGGGCAGAGTGGGGTTGGCGAGGAGGAGCTCTTGAGCGCCCCCAGCCTTCGGGTCTGGTTGTTCAGGTTGGTTCCTGAAGGTTCTCTCCAGAAGGGCAACCTGGGGAGCTCAGAGCCGGCTGCCCGCCCTCGGACGGCCCGCGCTGTGGGTGCAGGGCGTCACCTGGCAGGTGCCCACTGTGTGTCCCTCTTCTGAGGGCTGCCCGGCCAGCTGCCTTGTGTGTGCAAGTCCCAATGGAATATCCCTAGCCCGAGATCTGAAACGTGACGTGCTCCAAAACCCGAAACAGTCTGAGCATGCGCCCAATGCAGCAAGTGGAAAATTCCACCCCGACCCCACGTGCTGGGCTGCGGGCAGCTCGCAGGTGTGCTGATGGTGGTGTGTCCTGTGTGTACGGCGTGCGTGGGGCCTAATGGAGTTCACAGACTCGGGTCCCACCCCCAGGATCTCCCGTGATGCACGCAAGCAGATTCCCACGTTCAAAATTATCTGAGATGCACTTTCTTCCGTTCTGGTCCCAGGCGTTTCAGACGAGGGACACCCACCCTGTAGTCCACGTGTGCGGAGTTAAAAACCGGGGGGCCAAAGATGCGTTTCATGGGCACCCTCGCAGCAGGCCACCTGCCTTCTCATCAGAGCCGCCTGGGCATGAGCCGTGCAGCCTGGGGGGAAGGCAGAGGGTCCTACATGGCGGTCTCGGCATAGGCAGTTAGGTATGGAGCCCACACCACCAAGTCGTGGTCCTTAGAAGTGGCCGACACCGGAGCTGGCACCTGGCCCAGCCTTTCCTTGCTGGTCATTCATTGCTCCGTTCGTCCGTCCATGGTCTGCGCTCACTTTAGTTGATTTCTTGAGCGTACAGCAAGCGAGTGCGCAAGGGGTGCATACAAGGAGGGGTGGGCGCCCCATCCTCCTCTTTGCGTGGGGGGGGCTGTGTGCTGAGCCCCACGGGTAGAAAGGAGAAGTCAGTTATAGCGTGTGCGCGTGTAGAGCTTACGATCGATCGCTCATGGCCCATTCACGGGCAGGGGCCTCGCGCTGGGGGCACAGAGGAAATGCACACGTCACAGGGTGGCCCGTGCCCAGGGAGCCCCTGTGGGTTTTGTGCACGGCCGCCCAGTGGCGGTGCAGGCAGGGGACGGGAGAGGAGTATGGTCTCTGGGGGCTGGGATTGCACTGTTCCCGTGGTCTTGGGTGAGCGCATGGGGACCATTGCCGGGGAGGCTCCGTGTGCTGCTGGGTGCAAATACTGTGTCCAGTGCCGGCAGCGACGGGCACACACGCTCCCTGTAGGTGTCTGTGAGTGGCAGCTGAAGGGCTGCACACCAGGGGCAACCTCGAGCCCCATGCCAACGAGGCCATGACCTTGATTGGGGCCAGGCCTGCCCAGCCTGTGCAGAGCTGTTTCGGGCGGGTGTCCCCTGGCTATGGGACCCGCAGGCTTGTAAAGCGACACGGGGCTCTATTGGGGCCATCTCCACTGAGGCCGTGAGCTGACACCCGAGGAGCTCGAGGCGCCTGCCCGCTGCTGGCAGCTGGTGGCTGGCACCGGGGCACGGCAGGGCACGCAGGTGTTGGGTTCTGCAGCCCCTCTGGTGACTGGTGAGAGCGTGAGAGGGCCTGCCAAGCTCTCTCCCTGGAGGGGCGGGGGTGGCAGCGGGGCTGGGCCAGGGAGGACCATTGTATGGGGGAGTCCCTGCCTCCTGCCAGGCCAGGATCCAGCGCGCACACCCTCCCCTCCCGCCGTGCCTGGGCCTTGTGGGTGTGAGCGCGGTCCTGTGTCCCCCTGGGCTGACCACAGCCTTGGTTCCCGGTCCCTTCCAGGGGAAACCTGTTCACTCGGACACTGAGCGACATCGTGTGCAAGGAGGACTTTGTTCTGGATTCGGAGTATCTCATCACACTACTGGTCATCGTCCCCAAGTACGTGGGCCAAGAAGGGCAGGGGACAGGGCCCTGGCCGCAGCCTTGCTCTCTGTGTCTGGGGCAGTGAGGAAGAGGAGCCCCCACTGGCCTAACCTCTGGGAAGTCGGTGTTCCTGCACAGGCCCCCTGGACAGCAGCTGCGAGGGCAGTAACGGGTCCAGGGTGATGGTGGTAGAAGCAGGCATGCTTTGCGCACCTGCTGTGGGCCTAGGGCATCGCAGGCAGCCCTTTGCCAGCCTGGGAGGTCTCCTGCCTGGGGAGCTCGTCATGGCTCACACAGGGCAGTAAATTCAGCTGCACTCAGCCCCTCCCTCTGCCCTGCGGCCGCGTCCTGGGCAGAGCTTGTCCTGCCGCAGGGCCTCGGGGATGTAGGGAGCGCTCTCCCTGCTCACCGTCAGCTCCTCGGGTAGTAGGGGTGAGCAGCGCCCTGGGCCCTTGCTGCCCGGATTGCTGCACAGGGCTGTGTTCTTGCAGGCCAAGCTACTCACAATGGCAGAAAACCTACGAGTCCCTCTCGGACATGGTGGTCCCCCGGTCGACCAAGTAAGTGGGGCCCAGGTCTGCTGGTGAGCAGGGTGGGGGGAGGCGGGGGGCTCCCTTGCACCCGTGCCCTTGCGAGTCTCTCGGCCCGGAATTCCTTTGTCACAGCGGGCCAGATGCCTTGCTCTTTCAACCTCCACTGCCCCTCCTCCCCCCGTCTGGCACCCAGCGCGGGGCCTCTGCTGTGCCCTCTGCATTCTTAGCCTGGCACTGACTGTCCCCAGTGTGTGCCCGGTTCCAATGCCTGCCTGGGGCATAGCCAGACACAGAGCAGGGTGGGGAAGGAGGGGAACAGGTCCTGGCTGTGTCCTCCGGGGAATGGACACAGCGGGGAGGTCCAGCGAGGGGCAGTTCCGGGAACGGGATGGGACCGATCTCTGTGCCTTGGGGATGCTTGCCCACGAGTGCACAGCAGAACCCAGGGGCCACGATCATGCTGACCTGCACGCCAGGAGTGGGGTGTGGTGGCACGGGACAGAACTGCACGGTAGCTTAAGTGGAGTGGCTGATACCAAGGTGTTTATCATCCTTCACGCCATTTTGTACATCTAAGTTGGTTGTGATTTTAAAAGATTTTAGAAGGAGCCCCAGGCAGGCAGCCCCGCCCGGGGAACCTGCCTCCCCCTGCCCGCCCCCTTCCCATCTGCCCCCTGCAGGCCTGCCCACCCCAGTCCATGCTGGAGGCCTCTGCCCTGGGCACCTGCTGCCAGATCGGGCTCTCCCAGGCCACTCGCTCAGTCCTCAGGAGCTAAACCTGGGGTGCAGGGGACAGGACGGCCATCACCTGAGGTCATGGGTGGGGGAACGAGCCAGCAGCTCAGGGGAGGAGGAGCCGGGTATGCAGATAAGAGGGGAGCCGCCGGAGCAGGCCTGCCGGGCACGGGCGTCCCAGGCTCGCCAAGCGCCCTGGAGCTGGGCTGGGCAGCCAACTCTGCCTCTCGGCCCAGAGCCTCAGCCCCTGCGCTGTCAGAGGGTGTGGGGGAGCTGCCCAGATGGCTCTGGGGAGGTCTGGGGCCAGCGACAGTCCCTCTGAGGGCAGGGGATCTGAGACACAGGGTGGCCAGGCCAGCGTGCCCAGGAGATAGCCACCGTCTCCGTCTTCAGGCTGGTGTGACTCAGGAAGCGATCAGCCCCTGCACCCCCCCAACAACACTCCCGTGTCATGTTGTTGGGGACGGGGCCCCAGCACTCCTGTGTTGGAGCATGCTGGGGACGCTGCGTCCAGTTAGGACTTACACAGGGCCAGTGGGTGGGGGCGGGGCACACAGCCCGTGGAGGAGGAGCTTGGTCCCCCCTCCCGGGCATGTAACGGGCAGGAGACAGCCCAGGCCTCTGCATGCCTGCCCCAGCCTGGAGCGGGTGTGGACGAGGTGGCCGGGAGGCAGGGAAGCCAGGGAGTGCGAGGGTCGTCCTTGCTTCCCGGTCCTCGTTGGCTGCAGGGGACACAGAGGATGGCCCTGCTGTGGCGTCAGCCTGGGGCGGGTGTGTGGGTCCGTGGTGGACAAATGCCCCTCCCCACAGGCTGATCGCCGAGGATGGCGAGGGCGGCCTCTTCACTGTGACTCTGTTTCGGAAAGTGATAGACGACTTCAAAGTCAAAGCCAAAGAGAACAAGTGAGGGGGAGGCCTTGGGGGCAGGCTCTGGGTCCGGTCTGTCCCTCCTGGGTGGGGGTGGGGTCTCTGGTCTGTCCCTTCTGGGTGGGGGTGGGGGTCTCTGGTCTGTCTCTCCTGGGTGGGGGTGGGGGTCTCTGGTCTGTCCCTCCTGGGT